>CM042200.1:1667741-1691911 GCA_023539305.1 Ilex asprella
TAGCAAATAATAGTACAAAAATTGCAGAACAGCTGCGGGGCTTACAGATATTATATCAGCTTTAATATATAAAAATAGCCAAGTCGGAAATAAAAAACACTAGATATATATAAGAGCTGTGCCCGGTCCTGCCATGTATTCAATATTTCAGATAAAATGTTAATGTCTTCTGTATCTGTATGGGTTCCATTTGTGATTTTAGCATCTTTCAATCTGTTCTGGACTGCCGTACTTCTATTGTTGGCCTATTGGCAAACTGTTAACATACTGCTGAACATGTGCCCTACACAGCATTGAAAAAGGTTTTAACCCTTCTTCTGATTCAATTAACTGATTAAGCCACCCCCAGAAAGTTAGCTTGCTCATAGATCACTAGCTTCTATACATTTTCTCAATGAGCCTTATTAACTCGTAGAAAAAAAATCTAGCAAATAGTCAAGTGTCAGGTTGGTCAAGGTTTCAATTATCATATCACCTTTCTAACTTTTAGGCATTTTTGAAAGGACCTTTAACAATGATATTCATTTGCTGACATGGGATTGTGTATCATGATACATGAAAATGGACGAACACAGGCGTTGTTATTTGACACCAGGAAAAGTGTCTTAGATAACCCCCATAGAACAAAATAAAATGCAACGAAGGTGTTGGTGACTGGAAATCAAACATGCAAACATATTACTGTGGCAAATGCAGCAAAAGTTGCCAAAATATGAGTTTCCTAGTTGCACTGGCAAGGATGCAGTGCTTCAAAGCGGGGGGATGCCCAAAATATTAAAAGTAAAACCACAACATATCAAGCAAACTAAACCAGTTTCTTGAACAAAATTGCATAAAAGTGCAAACAAAACCTTACATTAAGTTTCTTATTTACTCCAGAAATGAAGTGAAATTAATGTTAGGTTAAGTTGCATAATCTAGGGGGAAATCTTGAGTATATTCTCATCTTTGGCATCCAACTCTTCAAAAGCGCACTATATAATGTCTCAGCAAATATTTATAAATATAAGTCCGCAAATCAGTAAAGAAAACACTAACTAACCAAAAAGAGAACTGCAGAGCCAGTTTACAATCACATATTTTCCTCAATACAAGCTAACAACAATTGCCCCATCCTTTCAGGATCAGTATCCCCTTACTGATTGAAATGAGCAAATATACATAATACCACATGCAAGAGTAACTTACTGATTCTAGAAGTTGATTGACACTCAACAGGTTGGGGATTTCGAAGTCCAACTGTGGGTTGTGTTTAGCTTGACTATCGAACGAATCTGTTAGAGCATCATCCTCTATTGCAAAAATTGGGGCAGCCTAAACAATAATCATTAAACTAATTAGTCTCAATAAACTGGTATATCGTGGAAGCCACAAAATGTAGTAGTTACCTCATCTGGAGATTTACGGTTATTTGAATCAGACTGATATAGTTTTTGGGGAGCATCCATGAATGACTGTGCTCCTTGAGGACACACATCATCAGGTAGAAATTCATTGAGCAACTGCTCCCTTATGGTGGACTGCTCAGACTGCACAAAGAAGAGTCAAGTCATAATGATTTAAACATTAAAAGCACCACTCGAGGTTTTAACAATAATAAAAAGGTTTACATCTGATAAGGTATCCAAACTCTCCACAACGACAGAAGCTAAGGATTCTAACTTCTGGTCCTCCGTGATTTGTATTTCTGACAAAAATCTCAGAGCAGCATTATTATCTTCTTTAGATCCATAAACGGTTTTATGATGGCCAGATCCAGAATCAATGGTCTGTAATTTGCAATCTTCAACCAAACGCAGAAATGGATCAACCTGACACAAATACAGAACAATATTAAGGAAAATATGATCTAAATTTGACCCAAAGAAAATGTTATATGACAATGACGCACTAAAAGGAAACGAACAAAAATTGATGTCACTGCTATGATATCCAAGAGAAGTTAGTTGCCCCTCAGTAAACAAGAAGTCAATGCAGATAAAAGCTTAACAGCAATGAGTCACCTACCGTTTTATCTGTAACTGTAGCCCTGACACATGGAATAAGCCGCAGAATATTATATGCTTTTGATGAAAAAATTATCATAGAAGTTGCCAAGAAAAAAAGGGATCTGCGACGTGATGGTAGCAGTGGCCCTGCAAAAAAAGTGGAAATGGACCCTGAGTTGATAATTTAACTGCGTGTTAATGTCAATTCAACCTTGTCCACTATGCATCACTATCAAATCTGATTCAACAAGAAGAGGTAAAATCATGAGTCAGTAGGTACGATAACTCCTCAAAAACATGCAACTTTACGCCTACATATCTGAATCATGCCAAATCATCACTATGGCAATTTGGACTCCTTTACCACATACATGTTGAGTTCAAACTGGTTTAGAATAATCTTCCAAAGGATTCCAAACAACTTTATTAAGACCAATGAATATAACAAGGTGGTTAACAAGTCCCCTCACAAGGATAAACCTGATGTTCACTATCCATATCACCCATTTAAATAAAAAACTGTTAAAATTAAGTAATATTGGGCACTTAACACTAAATGAATCTTACATGTCCTGATTAGTGTATTTGCATAGTCCGTGTGCATGTGCACATGTTTAGTATTGGAAGAAGGTCCATGGAGTTTAAATTTCAAACAATTAATATCAGCATGAAGACATATTCCTGGTCAATAAACAAGCCAATCAAGCACCACAAACTCTTTCAAACTTCCTATTCAGTTCTAAGAGATCCTTGAGAAAGCTTCAGATATCTCAAACATTAAGGCTTCAAAATCTAACGTGACAGAGAAAAGTTAAATGATAAAACAAATTCATTGGGCCTCCTCAATCCTATCCATGTTATGTGTATGGTTCAAGGATGAGAAAGCTTGTCATATCTCACAAGCCATTTCTCAGGGCGCGCACCATCATTCTCTCCTTTTATTTTCCTTTTCCTCACAAAAGTACCTCATAAAATTTTTCCAAACAATGATGACAGTAGAAATGGGAAGTATGCAATAGCTATTGCCATACGATTCTCTTTATGCAAGTAGAATGGTCGTCACACCTCCCCTTCCCAAAAACTGAAAAGTAAAAAGAAAAGAACCTAATCCGTCAAAATCACATGTATGGGTGAAATCAAATTTTCAGGCCTACCTCCTTCAGAAAGAGAGAGTCTTCGTAATGAAAATGCTAGCTGAAAACTTCGGACCAGAACCTCACGACTGGAGTTCTGCACAATGTTATGCATCTCATAAGAATAAATGCTCAAGAAGAAAGCATCTTTTTGTGACATGGAAAATATATGATAGTCTTACATATAGCCACTTGAGAGAATTAAGACAACAAGTAGCATTGTCTAACAGCAGTATGAAAAGAAGTCCTGAGATCTGTAACCCTATGTGACTGGATCCAATGAAAGGAAATGTACAAGAGTTCTAGTGCGGTGATTGTATCTCATAAAGAATGTTGCATGCATCGGTATCAATTAAAAAGGCCAAAACATTTCTCTTCCATCATAAACTGCAACGGGTGGAAAGCTGAGATTCATAAATATTCATGTATACAAATTTGTTCACCCGGACGTACATGAAACATATCAGAGTGCTCAAAATGTTTCTTCTATGTCAACAGCAATCAGGAAAAAAAACAAATAAAGAAGCTGTATAATCTTTTCAAATACAGGCAATGTGTTGACTTAGCTAAACATGCAAATAATTTTGTAACTTGGATTTTTCTATGAATGTTAGTGCACATGTGGATGTACTTCGATAGGACTGGGAACAAAATAAGAGTCATCATTGACGGCAAGCTTAAAAGAAAGAGCTAAAAGGACAACAAATTCAGAAATCTTAAGTCCATTTGTCACACCCTGGATCGCCCAGGCATGCGGCACATGTTATCTCGATCAGCACCAGCATGTAATTTAACTAACACAGCATAGTGTGATGTAAGTAAGCCAATCCTTCATGCACTGCTAAAAGCTCAACTAACGTACATTAGAAACAACTAACAGAACTAATCTGTCTAAGGCTAAGTTACATCCCAATACATAGGTATAGAGCTTACTATAATTACCTTTTTTACAAACTCTCACACTATTTAACAGAAGTAAAAGAAAAACTGGCAATTCGACTGTTCACAGTTTCCTCTAAGATTTAAAAACTAATGATTCCACATATATAACACTACATATTTTTATTCAGCACTACTTCCAAACTCTTACCCGAGTCATGTGACGTATACATCACCTGCACAAATCACACCATATATACTTGTATATAATATAACTAATTGTACCTCAAGACTCCACCTAATATTCATAACAACTAGCACCTCGACGTTTAATTTTCTCGAAACACAGTATATCCAATTTTATACTCATTTGAATTATTTTCATGGGAGGAATCCAATCATCCCTCATGCACCGATAAAATCACAAAGAATCGAACCCCTAACACCCTAATCGGCCGAATGTACACTATCCTTAATCCATCTGAAACTTTCGTTTTTACTCAGATTTGTTTACTCATCCTCGCTCAACTTTGACTTTTAACCTTCAACACCACATTTATCCCATTCAAGTGCACTCCGAGGCCACACCCCGAGCACGATTCTCAAATCCTTACACCTGCAATCTTGGTTGTTACACCACCGTACCTGAATTAAGCTCAAAATAAATTTATAGGACCATAAGCAATCAGAAAAATGGAAGAAAGACAGCAGAAATGAAACCAACGTATGGTGAAGTCAAGCTCTAAAGTAGACAACACTATCATTATGAAAATAAAATCCTACCAAACAGTATCAGACACATCAAAGAACATCAATATTTGTTAGTGCTGCAAAAAATCGTACACTGGGAAAAATTCTAACAGGACCTCAGCAATTACCTTGGCTCGTGAGAACAGCAAAACCAGGCTGTATGTGTGAGCAATTGCTTCATAATTTTCAGGCATATTTGCAGGAGAAATGGATTGTGCCCAAATCGATGAAAGCAGAAGGGTAATCTGGTGGCTACTCAACCTAAGAGAAATGGCTTCCTGAGGTAAAAAGAATCAATTATCAATCATACTACTTGATGAAACAAATGAGAGAGACTTGAAGTAAAACTTACGTTACTCATCCAAGTTTGTGGTTGAAGAGCAGAATTATTATTTGATATTACCTAAATTCACCATTAGGTATGATGGGAAAATCAGGTTTGATTTCAGGCTTGGCTTCAGCAAGAAAATAAAAAGAGCCAAAAATCAAGGTTGACCTGATTTTACTGGATTTTAACAATGAGAACAAACCCAGCTTAAATGAAATGGGGCCAAAAAAGAAGGTCAAGCACAGGCCTATTAAATATTGAGGTTTAAGATGATAGAGACCATCTCAGAACCTACCACGTCCTTATTTGCATTAGTCGTCAAATTTCCATCTTCTGCAGGTGCATGTTTGAAGCTATACACTCGGCTATAAGTTGACTTAATTCTGTTCAGCACCCCATTATTGTTATTTCTCTGTTCCTCCTCACTGGAAAGCTTTTCTTTGTTCTCCTGGTTAGGAATTTCCCTTGATCTTTCATTTCTCAGCTTTTCGAAAAGGGCAGCTGAAGAAGAAAAGACAGAAACCGTTCTTGAAAGAGTTCTCGGAAGGTCTGTAGCCTTCTTTGACCCTGACATAGCTGAGCCAGGCTGAGGACAAATGGAAGATGGCACAAGAACAACAGAAAATATGCGGTGAGCTCCAACTCGTGTTTCATGGTCTGGATGGACCATAGCTGGGAGTAACTGATGGAATAACGCCTCTGGAAATGCCTAAGGAACAAAAAATAGAAAATCAGCTCCAAGAGTAACTGTAAGATAAAGACAATACCGGAGAAAGTAATATAGATTCCAAAAACACAAGTTTTGCCCTCGCCTTGTTCTGGTTTGACAGATTTGGCATAGAAGCTATAATTTGAGCAGTACGATAAACAGAGGAAATAGTAGTTCTGGCTATGACGGTAATGCTTGAGATATTCTCCAACATCACAGCCATAACATCCAGGATAGGGCCAGCATCTCCAACCTGTTCATCAATCGAAAGAAAGCAATATTAGTTCCAATCGGGTGAAAAAATTCAGTTAAAAATTCAACATACTTTACGCCATTCAATCACTTGAAACTGTACGACGACGTATAGCCAAAAAGCTTGAATAAAAAACATATCTGTCTCAGACTTTTGATAAGTAATAGCTATAACACTGCTGCTGGATGTTACTTGAAATTGAAAGACAATGTATAACCAAAAAGCTTGTCTCAAGCTTTTGATAAGTAACAGCTATAACACAGCAGCTGGATGTTAACTCAGAAAAGGGAGATACATGCCACCTTATATGATAATTCCACCAGGCATTCATCCACTGCATCCCGAAATTTTCCATTCCATTTGATTAAGTCAGCTCCCAGGTTTTCATCGTCAAGTGAATAATGTATGCTTTTCCGCAGATGTCTCATAACGTCGCTGACTGCACTGATAATTGCGACAGAAGCCTGGACCTTTGTGTGTCGAGCAAGGGAGGTAGTAACCTGAACAATGTCAATCTGCATATCTGGTTTCTTAAGGACATTTTTATGATCTAGATGCTTGACTAATATTGACAGCAGCAGGTGTGTATTTTGCCCTGTAGAATCACATTGAGAAAGGACTATCATCTGTTTATCATTGTAGAAAAGTTGCAACAGTAAGGAAGCGGGATGGAATGGTGAGCACAAAAGGATTGAAGAACTCAAGAATGGCATAATAATGGAAAATGTAGCATTAGTACCCAAATCATCCATTAAAAACTGCATATCCTTCAGGACAGGAAAAGCTAGCCCATGTTCAGCAGGCCATAAATTTCCATTATCAAAATAGCGGAACAAAGATTCCAGAACACGCCGCATTGTAGTAGCCTCCTTGCCCAGCTTGGCCATATTATGCAGGCAGACCTTAGACCAAAAGCCAGGGTTCATTGCATCCTCCCTAAGCAAAGAAAATTATAATACAATTTGAGAATATGATCAGAGGCAGAAGAAAGTCTGAATGCATTCAGAAGTTCAGTTTCCAAGAATTTACTCTGTCACATTTACTTCACCCTTTTCATTCACAATTGTCCTCCAAGAGGGAACCTTCATCATGACCTCGGGAGAAGGAGAGACATGACCCTCAACTTTAAGCACTTCTTGCACCCATCTGCTCTGGTTGGGGTTGTTGGACTCTTTAGATGGACTGCCATAGTTTTCTAATACGACTGAAACAATCTGTTGAATAAACAAGTCTTAAGAAGCTTAAACTGAAGTTGGTTTGTATATAGAAATCACATCGACCAGCTTCCATCATACAACCTTATGAATAATATTAGCATGAGCATAATTGAACATCTACAACAATCAATGATATTTCCATATCTATACAAGATTCATTTATAACAGCAGGCCACTGGTTTGGGGGTTAAAATTCGGTCTACTGACCTTGAGGTTGTGAGTTCGAACCTGAGGACAACCATCGCATATATCATGCTAAGGGTTATGTCTGTACTCAGTCTATCCCTCATAGACACCATTAGCAAGAACTAAACTGGGTGCTGATCTTAAACAAGGCTGCTGGTCGAAATTGGGCTCAATAACTTGAATTTGTGGTTTCAAATCTGGGGGTAGCTACATTGTCAATGTCAAATTTCCAGAACCCATTAATTGGTGACTAAAGTAGGTGTTATTTGTAGAAGATTCCGGATAATTTATATTGAACGGAAAACTGTGGAGACTTTATGCATTATTAACAGCAGATTGATGGGCCAAAACCTACAGATATTTAATTTTGTTTAGAAAATAAAGAACTATTGCCGTGTTGAAGTCAATCAAGCTTTGCTGGAACTATCGAGAATATTCATTTATAGTCATGGCGAAAAAACTGAAAACAAGGAATGCCAAACATTTAAAAAGGATCACAAGCTACTTCTTATACATGTTTTAGGTTAGTTGAAAGCTTTGTAGCCTACCAACTATTTACAATCTTATGTCATACTATAAGAGCCGAGAAGTAGTGCTAAGTATTAATACTTTAATAATCCAGGTGTTGACCTGCTTTGAATTTCTTTTCCATGCCCAGGTGTTTCAGATTCAAGTTTCTTAAGATGCCAAATCATTGTCATGGTACATTTCACGTTTTGCGTTTTGTGCTAGTTCAGCTCTTCTGATTCAACAAAGTACTCGTACTCATTTACCCCTCAATGGCCAATATGCTACCTATACGGGCCTGTTTCAATCATTAAGGCATTTGTTAGACCCGTTTGGTGTTATTCCAGTCCAGAGTATGGTAACGATATTCAATGCGAGGAAGGCCTGTTTTAATTGACTATAGAGGTGTGTATTTTCCGAGTATTTTATCAAAAACAATTAAAGAAGCAAACTTTTTAGTCAAAGCAAGGTGAAGGGGTGTTGGAACATAACTTTGGTAGATAGCAAAATTAAATTCAAGTAACTGCCATTTGTGCATGTGAATTCACAGAATCATGTGTCCTCCATCAAATTGGACTAACTATAGTTTTAAGCACATTTTTCTATTGATACAGCATTTTAGGGCTCACTAACGACCGTTATAACAGCAAACCCATCCTCATAATTTTAATAAAAGCCAATTTTAACTCTATTTAGGAAAGAAATATATGTTAGCCACATGCAAGCAGTACATAACCAATACTAAGCTTTAGAATGCTAGAGCATTAAAAGATAATCAACAACATGGAGAAACTAGCAGATTGAAAATAGAAATCGATGTTGTACCAAGGAACCAACTCATTTTGAAACAGAAATTTACATAAGTTGGCATCTGCTTACATTATCAAACTCCACAGAAATATGGGAGCATTCACCCATGAACCAAACCTACAAACCAACAAAAACGTATGTTAACAAGAATAAGATAATCTGACTAGTCTAATGATATGAATTATAAATGATGGAGAAATAATAACTTGTGAAGACAAGGGATAAAATTTGAGAAACAGAACACTATGAAGCATGATGTGTTCATCATGAATTCATGAAGAGTTGCAAAAGAAAGCTGGAGAATGCTAACTTTATATGTAGAAAGCACAAAATTTAATATTTGTGCGAGCGCTATGCATTTCTATCTTCACAAAGAACATAAACATACGCACTGATGTAGAAGAATAAAAAGAACCATAATTGCCCTTATTCTCTAAAAGAACTTCCTTGGCTAGTTGGATCAAGATACGGAATTTTGGGAAATAAAGAAGAAAGGTATCCTAGACGTATACATTATACAGTGTGCAGCAGGAAAGCACAGATAATAGATGCTTCTCTTTGTTGGGAATGCACCACTACAGCAATTCCACATCATCAAATCAATTGTAATAGGATTCGTAGACAAAAAAATACAACAAACTAACTGATGCAGAGAGGAAAGACAAAGAAATCAGAGAATAGAAAATGACGAGAAGAAAAGGAGGTTTACCTCATCCTCGCAAGGATTCGATCAAGAAATACAAACCTCCAAAAACTAATCAATTCATATTCATCAATCTAATTCAAATAATTGGAATTACACCATTATTCATAGGACCAGTGTCTTACCAAAAAAAGTACTCTTCTTTTAAAACTCTATCTAAATCTCCTTGTGAGATGATTATTAGCTAACCAAATAATCAAATAATAAATTAAATCTAATCTTTAATTTTATGTCTATCTAATACCTTTACAATCCCTATCACTAACTTACTCTGATTTCAATAAATATAGAGCTCTTCCCTCTTGTTTCTGAAATTACCCAGCACTGTAAGTCATCAAGGGCACAGAGTCAGCATCAATTGAATAACCCTGATTTTTCTACCAGTGACTTATCTGGATAGATGCTAGAATCAATAATAGTACATGATGAAATTCCCTCATCCTGTATGTAGATTGGTGACCTTGTAACCAGTCCTACTACTCATCTTTGACCGGGTAACCAATTGTAGCATTTTGCTCCAAGACTAGTGTGAATCGGTCTATGAGGTAGTTAATAGTGTCTATTCTCACCAGTCACCACAATACTAGCACACAAGATGTTCATCTCACCAGTTTAAGTATCTTTATCCATGTCTGCATCACCTTTTGATGGAAGACAATGGAAGTCTCAGCCCCACCAAAACTGCACCAGCAGATGGCCCACCTATTTGTGATAGTAGTACTCTGTACAAATGCTGATTATTACGGCATTAATAACTGAAGCCGTTACATATTAAGGCTCTTGCTGAAGATCGTGGGATCTGGGTTCCTATCCTTTCCTTCTTCATTTTGTTCATATTTTCTGGCCTATGAACAAATCTTCCTAAGAGTTCCCAATTTCCTACTGTGAAAAGGATCTTTGACTGGAAGATGGGACTTCTGATGACAACATAGGCATTGAATAAGAGATTTCAGTGCCCTATAACACAAACTATGTCAAATTCGGACAAAAGAAGTGCCTATTTGGTCGATGGCCTTGACATGATGTACTTAACATGATCAGATTCTACGATAAGATGGACAACATGAGTTAGCATGTAATGTCTCAGTCTCTATTTTTTTTGCAGCGAAAGCTAGTGCAAGACACATCTTTCAATAGATGAATTGTTCAACTCTACACCTACTAATGTCCAGTATAATGCATTGTCCTTTACTTCATCATTGACTTCTGCCAAGAGCCCTTCCAATGTTGCTCTTGGGCAACAATACAAAGGATCACTGGTTTTCCTTAGATTGCTACAATGAAAACTGGGGTATGAAGGAGATCCCATTTTACATTTTCGAAAGCATTCCTACAAGCATCATTCCATTCAAAAGGAACATCTTTCTTCACTAGTTTGTGAAACATATTATTTTGCCGAGCGAGGTTTTTGACATAAATCTTCGAATAGATACGAGTCTTACTAGAAGACTTTTTTACTTTTATTATGGGGTTTGGTTATATCATTAGATACTTCTACTACTTATACATTGGTTCAAGGTCATAGTATTGATAAAAAAAAAGCGGCTTAGTGCACGAGGCTACCGTCATTGTGGAGCATGGGGAAGGTCAAATGTACCCAGTCGTACCTCTACATGCGGATAATCGATTTCAGCGCTTAAAACACTTGACATGCAAGTGATAATGGAGCAACCATACTACTACACTAAGACCCACCCTCAAGATCACCGTATCAGTATCATATGGTAACCGACCAACAAAAGAAGTCATACATGGCAAGAAATTCATGGCATATCGCATCGTCGTGGAATTATGTTGTTTTATCCAAAATGTAAGTATGTCAAAAAGAAAAAATGGTGAAAATCATAATAATGAAAAGAGAATCATGTCATCAATGGATAATTAAGTTAACGATACAGATGTTCCCACAGATCTATAAGCTAAACTCTACACAAAGATTACTACATATAAAGGTACAATTAAATAGTGAAACATGACATTAACAATAAAAGAAGTATAGAAGTATAGGATGGATACAGAGTGACAATAACAAAAGAATATATACGTAGTATCATAAAATTTTGTACATGTTAAATAAGGCAATTGCATTTTATGCAAGTATGCAACACAGAATATCAAAAACTCTCCGAAATCTTCGAGGGATCAGCTGAACAAATTTGGTCATTGTTTAGAGAAAAATTTCTAATTCACATGTTTAGAGTTTTAATGGCATGTGAGCTTTTCAGTAAATTATTGCACAAACAACAAAATTTGGCAGCAAAAGCTGCCGTTCCATCTTAGGACAAGGGCAACTAGGAACAAATCATAGTATGAAACTCAGACACAAACAGGGAATACGAACTCGACTAGACACTGAGAAATTAGCACAGTAAACCCTAAAAAGTAAGACACGAATTTGTTTAGGACACACTACCCCTAATTATGTCCTTTAAATATTTATAGAGTTTTAAAAGAAAACTTAAGTGAAGACCCACTCGAACTATGGTTTCGAAACTATAGTTTAAAATTACGAGACCCAACATAGTGATTAGGGTCAAGCACATGATTTATACGAGACAAGATATAGACGATTTTGATATTCACAGACATGAATTATTTGATAAAAAGCTTATTGGGGAACAAGTTCTTATTTAAGCCCAAGATTCATGGTGAGAAACTACAGTGCAATTAAACAAGGGAACACAAGGGTGGTCATTAATTACAAAAGATCGGATGAACATTTGGATTTTGATGGGTATTTTATTCCCCAAAAAGCTGTATTAGTCAATCAATGAGCGCAACATTTGTCTGCATTTTGCATTTTTCAATAATGCTTTAAACAAAATTTTATTAAATTTTTCCTTGGTATAAGATAGGTCTCTGTCAAATTTTTAAATGTTGACATGTTGGCAAGTGTCCAACAAGTGTCAGACACATGTTTATCCAATAATGCCAATGACAACGATAATATAACACCCACATCATCAATTTTCCTCTGCACTATCATTTGCCTAAAAAGCTTATTCTTCCTGCAATAGCACTGTTTTGAAGTGAAAAGTAAATACTGGACAAAAAAAAAAGTGAAAAGTAAACATATGCAGATCAAATGATTAGACTACTTGGTCCTCTTTACAACATAAAATTCTTGAATACTGACGTGTATCATGATGACTGGATAAATCATCTTCCCCCACCACTGCCAAGTATTTTGCTTGCTATGACAATATCCATATATCATCTATTGATGCCAAAATCCCATGATATGCATAAGTAAGTTTTAGGCTTAAAAATAAAAGGTTGACAATGTTAACAGGATGTACCAGTGCAGAAAGTGCTTGCAGCCCAACTGAACGTAGATGCTTTGTCCTTTCATCTTCTCCCACTTCTTGAGATAACTGACAGAGTTTTGGAATAAATCCTTCTAAGTTAAACATGTAAGTTCCATCTTTCTGCAAAATGAAGAAAAATCAAATTAGTTTAACATTTTCTGGTTAATGATAAAATAATGACACTTCAGAACAAGGGAGACTCAACAACACCAACCTGATTGTTGACGAAGTCAAAAAGAGACTGGCATCCTATAATAAGCATTTCATCCTGGCGTGTTTGATCCAGTAGAGTTTGCATGACACTTAGTAAACTATTTGCAAATAGAGGCCTGACATAAACACCCAGATTAGAGATCGGATATTCAAATCAGTCAAAAAAAGATAACACATGCTCAAAAGATATTACTAATAATATGGCCTGCTTTTGCCTGTTGCATGACATCTAGACAGTTAAATTAGAAATGGATGGCAAGAAGAGACATTTGCAAGAAAATAACTTCTTAACAACTGATCATTGATATGTGAATCACAAAATCAACCAACAATTTGTAAGAAATAATCAAGCTTGATACTTAAAAGTGTCCTGTCTTATACTCCCTACGAATAATACAAGAGTTTTATAAATGTCAGTCAACTATGCACATGAAAAACATAAATCCTCTGTTATTTTCTGCTCAGCCTCCTTGTGCTGTTTTAATCATGTTTTTACAAACCACAATAACCTTCAACATGAGAATAATAAAATCAAATGTCCACCAAGCTTTCCCTCTCAAACTAGAAAAATTTTGGTATTCAGAATTGAAGGTTGGGCGACATGGGAACAAGTTTTAGTTAAGAAAGATCCCTCCTTCAAATATTGTTCGAATTAGCTTAAAATTCTAGTAATCCTACAACCAGCAATAAGGAAAAAAAATTGTGTTCCAACCCAACTTATCAATTTGGAAACAGGAGAAATAACTGATCAAAACAAAATCATAAAACACGAGGGTGGTTAAGAAATTCCCTGAAGCTGAGAAAGATTAACTTTCCAGTCGGATTTTCAAAAAGAGCATGGGAAAATGATATAATAAATTAAATTGGAAAAAACTCCAAATCCCAATAGAAAAGTCTCCCCGAAGGACCCAGATCTATGAAGTTTCAAGAGACCAACAGTCATACTATTTTAGTTAAGCATTACAAAACCAACAGATTTAGAAGCAAGGGTCCCCCCAAGAATTCTTCACAGCCAACTACTCTAATAGCTCAACTTGTTGGAGATCCGTGAGAGCATATATTCCAACACTCCTCATGTTTAACATCTCGTGAATTCAAGGAGGCAACGTCTAGTCCACGATGAAAATACATTTCTTTCTTTTGCATTGAAAGAATTGTATCGTTTATGTTTTTGTGGACACTGAAAGGAATCAATGATTGAACATCAAAATTTCAATGTTTCAAGTTGTGTTGATATGTTTCGACCATTATTTTGGAAATAAATTTTTAAATTTGCTCTCTATTTTTATTGGTTCACCAAAATATTTCCGAAACATATCCAACCTAACCGAAACTATGTACCTGAATGTACCAATCTAGGACCTTCACCTCTGATACCATTTCACAATGTCAGTTTATGGCAGACAAGAAGATAAAAAGAGGGAAATGGCTGATTAGATAAGAAATTAGGGCAACATCACAATGACCAACCTACTAATTTGTAATATAGTGTTTTCTTCACAGAGAAAAAAAAACCAGTAAAATCAGGCATAAAAGAGTAAGACAATACTTTCTACAATTTTCAAAGAGGAAATCATAAGTTTTTTGTTATTGGTGCATCATGCATGAGAGAAAAATCTGCTTTAAGGTTTCAAAAACAGTCGGTTACAAGTACAAAGAGGTGGGGTTGAAATTATCACCACGAACTTTATCAATTCAAAGTTTAAAATCAAACACTGAAGTTCTACCCTGCAAACAACTTCAATAGTTAATAAGCAGACCATCTCTTTATGCAAGTTATGCTACTTTCAGTAATTTGCTCTCACATTTTTTGGTGGTTTACTTTAGACCATAGTGGATCTTCCTTGTGACCCTAAAGTCACTGCTTGGTTATGATTTTCTGAGAGACACTAAATGTCAAAGTTTAAAGTTCTGAGCTTTCTTGAGCAGCCAAGATATTCCACAGCAAACTTTAACTGAATTCCTCTGTTTGACTTGAATCCTCAATCTGATCTTTAAACCTACACTGGTTGTTGATGTGATTAGAGATGTGTTTTTTTCATTTTCATTTTCATCATTCACTAGATGGCCCAGTTGAGGATCGTCCATGCCCAATACCAATGGACAAGCAGTGGTTCCAATTTCTTCCAGGAAGTGAGGGGCTCCTTGCCCTTGCATCAAGTTTTTCTTTTCATGTAAATCTCACCACTTTACAAAAAGATAATATTTTGAACTTCTGACAATTGTACACACATTACTTAAGTAACAATCTATTCGCCTTGAAAGAGGTATACAAACAAATCAACATCTGATGAATGGCTGGGCATCATCTAAGCACACAACTGAAAAAAATAATATAGAAGAAAAACCAAGCAACATTCGGACACCTTATACAGAAATTGGCTTCTCTAGGAGGCTATAATCACCTTCACATCACCAAAAAGCATTATATCTCTGGACAAAATGAAATCTTAAAATTTAGCTACAAGGAAACCAAGAATAGATGGCATAACACACGAAACAAGGACATTCTCTGATAAAGTAGCTGACTTCACCAGATTCTAAAATGACTAAATTGATACTTAAGTATGTTGCATCAAGCAGTCCAAGTCATTATACTATCAAAATTCCAGTTCAATAATGGTTACAGGTAAATTACACTTTACCTCCTAATGGTTTGAGACTTTGAATCCAAAATACCTCACTCCATTGGAAAACAGGATAACTATTTAGTATTCAAAGGCAATAACACCCTTCATCTTTTCAAACTTTTCTCCCTTAAGAAATTTTTTACAATTGAAAAATACACTTAATATAGAGGGAGAAGAGAATTTATAGAGGGAAAAGATTCAAGTCATTTTGCCACGTTATTTTATGGAAAATTTCTAATTTTAATTTTTGATCATTAATTCAATTGAAAAATCAGCAATTTGAATGGTGGCACTTAAGTCTAAAACCACAAGGGGGCAAAGTGTAACTTTTCAATCCAAAATGGAGGTGAAGCGGTACGACCCAAACTATCACAAGGTAAAGCGTAACTTACTAAATTTTGTTATATTGAACAAGAAGGTTTCCATTCTACCAAAAAATGATGCTTTCCACAAACAGCACTACACGTGAAATACAAATCAAATTACAAAGAATGGGACAAATGAAAATATACTCACAATTGCTCCTTGCAAGAAATTAACAACTTTTTGTAGATACACATGACAATTTTAGCAGATCGGAAGTTCTCAGTTCTCAATTCCT
The DNA here is from genome assembly GCA_023539305.1 of Ilex asprella. Classification (NCBI taxonomy): domain Eukaryota; kingdom Viridiplantae; phylum Streptophyta; class Magnoliopsida; order Aquifoliales; family Aquifoliaceae; genus Ilex; species Ilex asprella. The sequence goes on from CM042200.1 coordinate 1,683,957, forward strand.
TGTAGCACCTTTGTTCAAGTGAGCTCGTGATCTGGTCATCACAGGCCAAGCTATGGTTAATAAGGCAAGCTATCAGACAGAATGATACTTTTGCGCAACAGTTTTTTCTTAAAGTGGAAACTAATTGGAAATCTGCTCAGTATTAAACCAATAATCATTACATTGGAAGATTTTAGTCATTGACTAAAAACATCCAAAAACACTTTGAATATATGCATAGCAGCAATCTAACACATCTGCTGAGTTAATTGGAAGATATTTGTTGCTGTAGAAAGTGCAGTAGTAAGAAAAAGCAACTTGCAATCTGTCCTGCATTTGTGCAATGAGAAGAGTCTAGAATCCACATTGTTACATCAGAGGAGATGTGATAGAATAATTCAAGTACTCAGACATTAGATCCATCTAAAAGGTAGAGAAGAAAAATCGAGAAACAAAATAAATGTCCTTTGAACTAGATCTAGACTGAATGCAGAACAATGTGGCGTCCTAGATAGACGACAAAATTAGTTAAAATCTCCCTGAGTATACTTTTAGAAACTCAGTCTACAGGTACATAGTTAGGCACTTTTAAGGCAAGAGGTCCACCCTGAACACTTTTAAGGTGAAAGGTCTATAAAATATACAATTGACAAAAAATACCCTTAATGAAAGAGGTTATTTAAAAATTCTACCATATCCCACCACCACCCCTCCGATAGTGTACTACCCGACAGTGAACTAAAATTTCAATGTGTTTTTCTATATATTGTGGATGGAAGTTTACTGTTATATAAGAGCTGAATTTTTTAATTCTTTATCTGGCAGTTCACCGTTGGGTGTGTGTAGTTCATGATTAATTAATGATATAATTGGTAAAAAAAATATAATAATATAATCTTTCTACTACCACGATTAATTAAAGTGACACTAATATAATGATATAATCTATAATTTTAATTGAAACAAATCTTCATCGTACCACTTATGAAACCAAAAAAAATATTCTTCGAATCTTCAGAATGAAGAAAAATGTTACAATAGAAAGAATTTTTTTTCGAAAGATTTATGAATAGGATCATATTATGTAATAAAAAATAATGAGATTTGTAATGATTGAAGGAAAGAGAGAAAAATAAACTAATTATTTTTTATGAATCTCATGCCAAGCCTTACTGGATCTCAAGCAGAAATACTCTTATTGGATCTCGGTCAAAGCCCTTGAAATTGTAAAACCCAACGTCAAAATTGTGATGTCGATATGAAAACATCTCGACAAAATTAGCGGACAGCCCATAGCCAACAAGACTTTCTAATGTCGATCCGATCCAATCCGATCTCTAGTGGTTTTGTCAATCTGGATCTCAGGTCAACGGCGCTGGAGAACTTTGTATCCGACCTCGTAGAACTAGATGCCGAATCGACAAAATAATTTGGGGGAGAGAAAGAAGAGGAAAATTTAGGGAAGAGAGACTGATGATGGTGATGGCGATGGCGAGGATTTGGAGTCTTTGGACTCAAATTGAATCTTCTCAATAAGAGAGACTGTAAAGTTGTGTTGGATGGTTGGGCAATGTAAAAGACACAAGGGATAATATTGTCATATTAAAAAAAGAGAAAAATTAGTGTGGACCTCTCGCTTAAAAAGTTTGGCTGAGTTGAACCTCACGCCTTAAAAAGTACATGGCTGAACTTATTGACAAATTAGGTACGGGAATTTGTTGTTTTCAACAATTATCACTATATTTTTATATTACAAATCAACTGCCATTCAACACAAGGAATATATGAATTCTTATGCTAATTGAGAGTGACAAAACTATAATCATGTTCATTATAGTAATCTACACCTCGGTGTTATGTGGAAATAGACATACACACTTGCTCTCGATTCGGAATCCAACACATCTTTAGTGTCCTCAAAGGTTTTCAGCCTTGCATACTACTAAGTTGAAGTACTCAACATCACCCACTATAACGTGACAATTTTTTTTTCCTCAAACCAACTGTGGGACTCTAAGAAACTTCAAAAGGGTTGACATTTTTCTGTACCATGAAGATGGAGTAATCCCAAGAGATGAGCATCCTTAGGACATTCTAGAAAAGGCAAGATTTCACTTTTGATTGCACATTTACAACTTTGTTTCCAAAATTAGATTCTTAACGAACACCCCTGTTTTCTCAAATCCTGGAAAACATTAATGTATAACCTTCCAATTGGAATCTTAAAACTATTGTATATTTCTCACAATTATATCAAACTCTCTGTTTTTGGTTGTATTGTGTTATTCAACTTTTCTATGTCCAGAGTTTCGAGAAACAAAAATGACCATACATATCTCAATATTTTTGTTTGGCTCTTATTGTAGAAATCTTGGTGGTGGTGATGGTGTCGAGAATAGGATTAAAGTTAGAAATTATAGTGCTCTATTTGACTTTTACTTACAAAGTGAAGGCATTGTTTCAAAGGTACAAGTCCAGAGTTAAGCTCCATAAACAGAGTACAAAGTTGAACAAGTTTGGTGATCATGGTCCAATGCAAAAAGGGAGGGTGAGGTTGGGTCAGTTACATTTTAGGCAACATATATGCCAATTTGACTCAATAACTAGATGCGGATACTTGCATTGCATGTCACATGAGGTTTAGCATGGCAATTGGCTACAATTCTTGATTAAAACAATCCCAGCACGTCAACATGCTACACATAACAAGGGTACCTTAGGGATGCGCAAAGGATTTTTGGCAGCATATTCACACAATTTTCCGATTTTTCGGTCATTTGGTTCTTCTTCCTGTAAAATACAAAGAAACAGAAAGTAATGTTACTATTAATAAATTGTATCTCTATTGTGATGATATACGATATATGAAATGTTAACAAGTGATAAAAAGATATAACCGAACTATACCCGTATGACAAGTACTCTAATTTTCACGCACATATTTGTTTCATGAAACCAAACCAAGGAAGCCTTGTGTAGTGTATGAAATTCTGTAAGTTCACTAATCTAATATCGACCACTTACAATGAAGCTAGAAGTTGACCACTTATCAGGGGTTGCTCAACAACATTTGAGGCCTAAAGCAATGACAGGCAATGAAACTTTTTTTATTTTCTTAATAATAATTTAATTTTTTAATTTAAAATCTATTATTTTTACTTTTTGATGAGATTTGAAATTGCTAATTATTTTTTTATTCAAATTTTGTTAATATATTTTTTTAATTAATAATATGAATTTTCAACATAAATATTTATAGGAATAAAATTAATTTCTTCATTAATATTTTTATATGCTTTTTATTTTTTTTTATATGTTCTTTATCAAAATTGTGGTTTTAGATGATTAACTTTATTATAAATAATTTATTGTTATCTTTCTTTTGGATTATTTTCCTATCTTCGAATTTTACTTATTTATCTATGTACCTTTTGCCTAAATTTCTATTATATTTTATTAGTACGAATAAGAACTCTATCCAAACATTTTTTAATGAGAATAAATGGTTTAATTAGTGTTTTTCGTTCAAATGAGAAAAAAAAAACAAGTTTAAGAGAAGTAGAGAATGTGTTTGATTTGATTTTTTTTTTTTTTTGACTAAAAAGAGATGCGTATTATACTTCTTTTGATTGAAGAAAGAGATGGATTTTATCAGCATTTTTTTTTGTTAATCTTTTTTTATTCTCTAATAAATGTGATTGTGTGAGGTGGTCCGGACTTTTGGGACCAAATTTTTAATTTTTTTATTGATTTACTCTTTAAAAAAATATTTTGTTAGGCTATATTGTAGTAAATTTTATTTTTTAACTTATATTATAGTATTAATCTTTAAATTTGGGATCTTTTTCATATGTGTGGCTTAAGGCCCATGCTTTTATTTTTATACTATAGGGCCGGCCCTGCCGCTTATTTCAACCTTCTTATTTCAAAGAGTTAATGCAAGCTTAATGAATTAAAATAACACTTACACAAAATGTTTAAGAATTGTTTGAGTCACTTGATTTAACAGCAAAATAAGAGAACTAATTTCTGAAATAGTACAGAAAATTAGCAACAATATTCAAAAATTTTGTCAAAACTAGGTGATACCTATCCAGAAAAGTTATTAGCAGTATACACATCTACAACTGTTATATCGAAGGAAAAGTTACGGAAACCTTGCAAAAGCCCCCAAATGCATGTAGTTAATATTAATTTCCATTTTAGAGAATGTGTATATTGCAAAAAAAAAAAGTTAAGATATGAGGATTAATTAGTGAAGACAACTATCCAGCACAATTTTCCTGAAATTAACTGTCCAGCATAATGTTCAACTACACTACAATGTTCAAAAGATGCACAGCAAGTAAAATTTTCTGTTGTCAGATTGCAATCGCTTTCAACAAAAAATATGGCACGTGATGGAGGACAATGGTGGAAAATGATTCATATAACCTATTCCAAAATAATAGGACAAGGCTTAATTGAGTTGAGTTGAGTTGAACTAAGATCACAATCAGCTCCAAAAAAACAAGCCCATTCTAGGTGATCAGTCACCAAATACTTCAGCTTGAAGGCATATCTAATGGAGACAAATTGTGTCACATGGTCATGGACCATAAATTAAATTACTATAATATAATGCAGTTGACATACAAAATTTTTATTGCTTAGGCTTGAGGCATAACATTAGAGAAACATTGATTAGCTGCTGACATCTTGATCAAATTGAATTCCAAAATATTTTAAAATTAATGGGGCTAACCATGGAATAAGTAAAGTCATGCCTCATGCCATTGAAAATACTATTTAAGCTTCATGCAAGTGGAAATACTCTTTGGCTGTTTTTTGCTAATTTCTGTCATTAATAAAGCTGAAAAGTAGCCTTTAGGACATCTTAAAGAATTCATTATCTTCTGATTTCTTCTCTGTTACAATCTAACAAATTTATAGTCACAGATAAAGGCGAAATATTGCTCCAACTAATCCTGAAATGAATTTGTTCAGTTAAAGTCTACAGGGATTTAACGGAAAAACTAGTTTTCTATGAAAAATTAACTTTGACAGCATCGTATAAGAAGGCAAAAGCTTTCAGGGCTCCTTTTCAGGTCTTACTTTCCTCTTCTCTTCCATATCCATATCTCCTCTGAGAAAATCTGGATACAGAAAAGCATAGAAAGCTCTTAAAGGAGTCCCAAGGATGTTAGTACAAGGGGTAGAAGTGAATAAACAAAGTAAAACTAAAAAGGAAAGTATTTGGGCCAAGTTTAATTTAAATACAGTATTATAAACCTGCATCAGTCCCACTGAGTATAGTGACCACAGAGAATGTCACTCAGAGGCATGGATATCGAAGTCAGCTATGGACAGTTGCTCTGGATTACAAGCTTCTTGGACAAGAAGTTACATTCTCTCGTAAACCAGAGAAAATGGAAGCATGCTAGAGCTTTTGTCAATTGAGATATAGCATAAACTAATAAACAAACACAATATTTGTGAAGTTAGATAACTTGACAATTATCCAAATCTTAGTGGCCTAGCCTCCCATTAACAAAGTGAAAAATGAAGAAATGATGAAATAATTTGGCTCTAGCCAATTCAAAATTCCTTGCAATGTTTTCAAAAGAGAATTTCTACTCTATTTCAAAATTCAAAGCAGGACTTGGTGTATAATAAAATCAATCTGGCGCACATCCTGCGTCTTAAATGCAACGATTAATTGGATGCTATGTATTAAGGAATGCACCATCTCCTTTCAACCCTTTGAGCGAAATGCAGCAAAAAGAAGGGAAATCGATGGATCGACCCGTCAGGATCGACAACAGAAATCAATGTAAATGAGCTTTCATAAGAATGGAAAATCAATTAAAGCATGACATTATCCACACACTGACCTGAGATTTTGGAAAAATGTCCGAAATCAGCTTCTTATACCTCTTCACAGGCTGCCTAGACCTCGCCCGCATATTCGGGCAGAAGAAACAAAGGCTGCCACATGCTGGCAAAACTTGCCTTGAAATCACACCCGAAACCACGCTCATTTTCGAAAATCGATTGTGTACAAGATAACACCAATTCCCAATTTTCTGCAACAATTTATGTGCTTTCTTTCCCTTCTTATCAAATTATCAAAAGCTCAACATGAGAAGGGAAAGAAAGGCTCTAAGAACAAATGGGTACTTTCTGAATTCCGGTACCAGCCTACAAATCAACAATTTAAGGTCACTTCACCTGAAAATCTCAATGACCCAGATCAAAACAACAAAATAAAATCAAAATTCAAGCAAATGGGTGTCTATAATCTCAATATAGAACCCATTTGGCATAAAATAAGATAAAGAATGTTTGAATAAACATATGAAAGTGGAGAACATGTACAAATAAATATATTGGTAATAATGCTTCGGGAATGTGTATTACCTTCAGATCAATGTCTGAAAGAGCAGACCAGGAGGCTGGTGACCCCTCAAAGATGTCCACAACAACGTACCGAATCTCCAGCATTCCTCCACCCCGAAACTTATTGACTCTCTCTCTCTCTCTATAACCACCTTCCTTCTCTCTCTCTCTCTCCCCTACATTCCATATATTTTTATTTTTTCCGTTGAGCTATATATATATGTGCGTGCTTATAGAAAAATATACCGGCCGGACATTAAATGCTTGGACATGTCCCCATTTCATAATCTAAGCTACACGCCTTCGGTTCAAAATTTTGAATTTTAAACATTAAAAAATAATAATAATAATAACAATATCCGTCGGGTCGGGTCAGACTGGGTTGGGTTGGGTCATATCATATTCATATTATATTCTACCTACGTTTTTTTATGAAGGTTGAAGTTTGTTTTCAGTTTTAATTATTTTTGAATTTTTAATTATCTCAATTTAATTATGTTGTTCCATTAATATACATCAACTGGAGACTAATTTGATCAATTTTAACGTTGATTTAACGGTGAAAATAGACGGAATAAGATAAAATTGGCAGTTGAGGGATTAAATTAAAATAATTGAAAGTTTAAAAATCAAATTAAAACTGAATACAAAATTCAAGGAGCAATTTTTACTCTTTTTATTATATCATGTTCATATTGGCGAATATAACTCATTAATAAGTAATTTAAAAAATTAGCATCTCATTCTTGCTTGATTACATCTATTAGATATAAATTCTTTTATAAATTAAAATTTTACTTGATCTACATCACTAAAATTAACTTTGAAATTATGTGATAATATAGCGATTCATTTATTACAAAATTAAAAAAAAACATAATTTTTTTTGGATATATTAAACCGAGTCATCGATCAACAAGTAGGCGATGACCACCGAATGGGGTGGTCCGCTAGTGTGCCTATTGAATTTCTCATCTTGAGGTTAAAGGTTCGAGTTTTGAAATTTATATTGAGGTTCGGTAGTTGATCGCTATACTAGTCTAGCTAGATTCGTTTCTGAGAAAAGTAACGGACGCGGTCAGGGATCTTATGATTCCACCAATGAGAACCTATTAGGGGTGGTTTCTAGGCACTCTCTTTTGCCCCCACCCTTTTTTTTTTATTTGGCAAAAAAAAAAGTAGACAATGTTATGAAACTGTTGACCGTTATTAACTAACCGTATACATTCTTTTTATTTTTTGGTTTAACGGTTAAAGATATTTGAGTCAATTTATATACATCTCGATTAATTCCCTCTCTGGTCCGGTTATCTGGTCCGATTAAAAATAGAAAATTCATACTGAGACTATGGTATTCACGAGAGATAAATTATTAATGGCATGACTTCAAAAAATTATTAAGATTTAAAATTAAAATATATGAATTTATAAATCATTTCTATTACTACTTAAACTACCTCTTAAGCTAACCTTGTACATTCTCCGCATCAACTTTGTACAGTTTGTCCAGTTGAGGCCATGCTTAAAGCTTGCTTAATTTATGTTCGGATAAACCTAAGCTTTGCTGTAGGTTGTGAAATTTGGACAAACCCATGAGC
>CM042200.1:1701911-1714243 GCA_023539305.1 Ilex asprella
GAATCTAAAAAAATAATAAACAAACCTAACATGAGTATCCATGAACTTAGCATCTTTGGAAGCAACCAAAAGATCACAAGCCAAAGCAATCTCGAATCCAGCAGTGATAGCGAACCCACCAATGGCTCCAATAACGGGTCTTCTGCACTGCTTCGTTTGGGTAGCCGGGTCAGTCTCGACGTCCGTCACATTCCCATTGAACACGGCGTCTCTTTTTTTTTGCATCCTGTGAAGCTCTTTATGTTTAGTTGACAGTGACTTCACTTTTGTCACTCTAATTTATGTTCGAGGGGCTCTTCATTTTAAAACAATTTCATTTCACTTATTTAAATTCATGTCAGACCCACTATTTATAAGTGGATCTTTCACCTATACATGATAAACGATTTATTATTGAGCGAAACTGAGTCAAAATATAATGAAGATGATATGAACCTAAGAAATACTACATAACACGAATTTATTCAGTATAAATTTAGTCATAACAAGTTCGGTAATGATAGGGTTCAGCCAAGTATATCTTTTGCTGACACGCTAGAATAACTTTTTATTATTATCTAAAATGCACCTAATCCCATCAAAACTGCTTAATTAGATCGCTTTTCCTAGTGTTGCACCCTATAGAAAAAGAAAAAAAATGGAATGGCAGCTTCAATGTCTGAGGGGTTTCATGTCATAGACGGAAAAGTAGAGGGACTAAACCGGCTGCGCTAGTTTTCTGGCACCCAAGAACCTACAGCTTGTACAAGGTCAGCTCTGTGTGGCTTCCTACAGGTTATGATCAACTAGGACAACATGTGATAAAAGTTAAGGACAAAGAAACTTAATTTAGCTTTTACCATAATCTTAATATTCATTCACAAACCGATTTGGTATAAAAAATATAATTCAAGAATTTCGATATTATGATTGGATGCTTTTAAATGTTATTTCCAATTTCACAAGCTTTGAACAATGGAAGCAATGAGCAATAGAAACAAAATAACAGCTCCATGAGTATGAGGGAAAAAAATAACCTATTTCGACAGTCTTTCCACTCTTTAAGCTTTGGAAGTGCCTCCATGGTCCCTCTCAAGATGCTCCACAAGGGACACTGGATCACGAAAACCTCGACTACATTTGGGGCAGACATCGAGTGTCACCTTCAGAACACCAGTCCTTTCATGGACCCTCTCGACATGATCAACTAGAGATGTAACTGAAGAGAACTTCGCATTGCACTGTGGACACTGTTCCACTTGCTCACTTCCACTGCTACTTCTGTTACTGCTGCTGCCACTTTGCCCCACCTGCAATGCTTGGCTAAATTCACTACTCAGTTTTGACATTCCGGCTTCAGCTGTTGCTCGAACAGATGAAGCTGCCTTGAGGAAGCTTGTAGCCCACTTGGATGAAGATGAAGCCGGAGCTTGGTTTGCTTTCGAGTCTTCTTTTCTACTCCTGTTCAAAAAACCCATGAACTGGAAAGCTGTGTCCGGTCTTTTAGGTCCAGGACATTGGTGATCAGGTCCAAACCGATGCTTCAAACAATGTTCCACAGTACAGTCTCGGCATCTGATTGTATTTGAGAATGTTAGGATCTCTCTACAACGGGGGACAGGGCATTTTCTCTTCTTTGTGACTTTCTCGTAGTTTGATGGATCACAATCAGTATTAACATGTGCCTCCCAAGTAATATTTGGGTCAACATCAGAAACCAGGTGAACCCCTTTTGCACAGAGTGGGCAGACGACGACAGTAACATCATTTTTATTGGCTTTTGGACATTGATGTTTGTTGTAACTTCGGTGCTCTAGACAGAACACCTGTGACATATTTCACAAACCCTTTCAGCAATTTTTTTTTTTTTGGGGGGGGGAAGAGAGAGAGAGAGATTTCAAAAGGGGAAAACGTAATAAATTCACAAGCGAGAAAACAACAAAGAGAAAAGAACACTCCACAAAGGAGGAGATCAAAAGTCTGCATACGCCACAGCACAACCACCACCACCACCACCACCACCACCAACAACAACTATATCATACCTCTTGATGGATGAAACATTAAAAGCTATCTTAATATAACAAAGCTAAGAAGCTACAAACTTGCACGAGACACATTCACTGGCCTAAGATGGTAAAGCTGGCACAAGATCAACAAATCAAATTTGAACAATGCATTCAACTTCAAACCTCTGAGGATAAGACTAACAGACCAAAAATAGATAACTGTCATATTCACAAATGCCATCAGAGAGAACCACAGATCTTCCAGGGAATATTATATATTTTCCCATAATTTAATCGTATTTGGTCCCAAATTAATTGATAACAAGTATCAAACTCAACTTTCAAAACTGCTATCAAAAGTCAGCTTGAAAAACCACATGTAGAAGAAAGGTTTATCATCACGGACATTTAGGTACTGGACTGCTCTTCCATCATCCAGATAATAATATTCTACTGAAAAGCAAGTCTAATGGTGAATGAAAGAATGTTATATGTGCAGTGATTGTACATTAAGAAAGAAGAAAAGATCATTAGTTCAAAACTGTTTCCAATTTGGCACTTATAATGGGAATCCTAAAGCTTCAATCTTACTTAATGAGACTACCATAGACTACGTCCAACCCAAACTGACTGAATGAGTAGTGTGTCAAAATAAGGCATTTCATCCGAATCAATTGCAGGGATTCAGTATGGTACCAAAAAATTCAGTCTCGTACTTATATTTACAACTCTGTCTAATCAAGGTATCACTCAAACAGATTAAGTAACAACTGAATAGTGTCGAGTTAGAACCGATCCAATGACACTTGGGACCTCATTGGGCCGTAACTTTGACCTCATTGAATCATAATTGCCCCAAATTATTTGATATCTAATATTACAACTTGTTAAATTCTCAACTTATAATAACACAATAACAGTCAAGATTCAATTTTTATTTACTTTAATCCAATGACACAAAATTAATTCCAATATTTCCCCCCTCAAAAACATCATTTTCATTACATGACCTCCAATGCTTGGCAACTCCAATAATTCACAGTTCATGCCTATACCTCTCTTCTCTCTCCTCTACCTCTTTCTTATTTTATTTTTGTTCATTTAATTTTAAATTGATCGGAAGAACAAATGCTACACAGAGGTGACAACTTAGATGAACACAATCTAGACGGAAAAAAAAGACATCTACATACTGACAGACTCATGAACACACCGAGAACTCATTCCCTCTTAATTTTTTTTTGACTAATGAACAAGGAAACCTCTTGTTTATGTCTCTGTTACACCCCTCTTAAGCAACAAATTTCGTTTCTTATTCAATCAGGATTAATGATACTTAAGTCAAAGTGGATGACAGACATCCAAATACACCCCCACATAACATTTATTCAAAATAGAAAACATTCATAACGGATTAAAATCCTATCCTGTAATCTGTAGGGGAGAGAGAGAGAGAGAGAGAGAGACAGACCTGGTTACAGCAATCGCAGGTAAAGGGCAAGAAATCGATGAGCTTGCAATCGTCGACGGAACAATGCTTTCCTAGATTTGGGAAGGCCGGAGTTCCCATGGAGAATTCCAAATTCTCAAGAAAAACTAACAGATCAGAAAAAATCAACTAATGGGTATATGTATAATGAATTGGACAGTAAGGTTTAGGATTCTCAATTCCTGGATTTGTGCCCAGGATTGCGAATTGGGTGTCTGGAACTTTCGATTCCGCGTTGAATGTTTTTCTCAGATAGAGAAATAATCAACAGAACCGAAAGTTCAGACCAAAATGAAAAGACGGTCGTTCGAGGAGGCTTCCTATGCCAATAAATTTTGCAGGATAAATTACAGTTACATCCCTTGAATTTTCATAAAATTGAAAATACACAAACAAATAAAAATGGTATAAGTGCAACACCCTCTAAGAAAAAGACTAACTATAGCAATTAGATTACACAATCGATTTTTTGAATTTATTTGGCAGAATATATTACGTGTATTATCATTACATATTAAAATAACAAAGTTAACTCAGTGTTGTATTCAACGCTGTCTATTCTAATTGAGGATAAAAGAAGAGGGTTGCGTTAACTAGTCGACAATCAACGTAAAACTTTGTCCAATTACACTACGATTAAAATAGCAAAGTTATGAACAAAAAGTTCTGAGAGTTAAGCATAATATACTATTAGATCTCAATAGAAAAACATCAAACATAACATTTAATAGGTCACAAAAAAAAAAATAGAAGTGGTCATTCACACGAAAATAAAAGACACTTGCAATGGATATCATTGTTAAATTAAGAAACTAAGAGCAACAAATCTTTAGTAGCTCCGCCCTGGTTTGAGCAATAGTTGTCGCGACTTAAATTGTGTTAGTTGTCGAGAATGTGGCCAAAAATATGGTTTTAAGGTAGTTGTCCATGATGCAATTTTATTGACAAAACTCCCCCAAAATAATATTTTGAGGTGAAAATGTGCATAGAATAATCCATCATGCAAGTTTTAGTGCTCCTTAATTTCATCAGAAAATGTATATTGGATAATCATTGTGCAAAAATAGAATAAAAATAAAAATAAAAATTGGCACCTTTTTTTTTTTTTTTTTTTTCTATGTTTGTTTTCGTTTTGTCTTTTTGGACTGGACCTTTCTTGGGCTATACGTAATGGGCCTGTTTGGTAGATGGGTAAGGAGGGTTTGATATGATGGTGTAGGAAAAATAGTACGATAGACCAACAAAACTCATATTTGGATACAATTTTGCAGCCCTGGACTGCAGTCCTGGCTGGTATCTGGCATGGATGCTTAAACCCAGGAGCACTGGTGGCTTCAGCTTAAACCCAGAAGCACTGACCTTGGACTGCAGTCCCGGCCCGTACCCGGCCCGACTACCACAAGCTTGATGTTTTGACTTGAGCAATAAATGGGAGTTCCGAGCACACTATGATGTAGCAAAAAAATGTGTTCTATTTTTGCATGTTCATAAAATAGAAAAAGAAGATGTGAAATCTCATTTCGATTGCGGCAATTGTCTTGTTTACGTACGGCTCAACGCATCCACATAAAGTAATCTCATTAGTTTGGAACGTGAACAACGATGAGTGATTTAAATGTCAAACTATTTATTTGACGGATCTAATCGATTTTATTCATTTATTATTCAAACTTATTAAGAATAAGCTTACGGAGAGGGAGAAATGAAAATCTTTATAAGATTGATGAGGCTTGAGCTTTGGTCATGCATGAAGGTGAGCAACTCAATTTGGATACTTTGACTTGGTTTGAGGATGGGAGTACAATGAGACTACATAAAGTTAGGTTACTTTTTAATTGGCTTAGAGTGGCAGAGCTAGAATTTCATAATGAAAGAGAGACGGAGCAAAGATTTCTTTTGAGTGGAGATAACTATCGAATTAGAGAAAACGATAGTACGATAATCATTAAAATTCATGGCCCTTTGCAAACAAATAGTGACTCGGCCTTTAACTGTTGGATTTGGATCAAATTTCGAGTGATAAAAGTTCGATTTAGAAATCTAGATCTAAATTGAATTTCAAAACTTTTTTTGAATTTGATCCGATAATCTAACGGTTTTTTTTTTATAGTCCATATCTATATAAGTTAAATATTAAAAATCGGATCATAAGTTAAATTTTTTATTGATTATGTTAGCTATTAGTATTACAATACAACCTTGCAAAAAAAGGTCAAAAATAAACAAAAAAAATTATATTATTTTTATAAAAAAATTTATATTATTGTTGAGAATCTGATTAGGAAACTCCATTTTAGATTATGTGAAGAATTTTTTTTTGTTTCCTAATTTGACAAAATTCTGATAGGCAATCTGAATAGTTGAGGATGTACCCCCCTATTCTTTCTCTTTATTTCGGTCTTTTGAGACTCTTCTGCTGTCTTTAGGTTTACTTCTTATATCTTTCTCTTACGCGCCTAACAAAATGGGTATGGGTTAGTGAATGGCGTTGCTTGCTTTGAGTCACCCTCTCTTAATTGATTGTGAAATTTCCGTCTAAAAAAAAGATACATCTTAATTTCAACTCAATTCTTATAATAATAATCACTCAATTTTAGTATATATTTATTTATAGGTATAATTAGTTCGGATCGTATTACAATCGATCAAATATTAGTACACCTTAATTCGAATATGTATAGTAAGATTTATGTATTCGGATTTAGATACTTGAAAAAATTATTAATTCATATCCGAATGTTGGTTGATTACTATTTTAGAAAAGTGATTCATATACATTTTTTATGAAGATAGCACACTAATGGATGTTCATATTTATACTACCCTGCATATGATTAAGCTTCAACAAAAAGAGCAAATAAATTAGACCTCTAAAGTGAGGTTCTCGGTCCAAGGCAAATCTAAATCATTTTTGTCTTATAATGTAGAACCGTCACAACCACACATATTTTTGGACTTGTGACTATAATACAACATCAGATGTACTTAATTATCTATAAACTATTCACATTGCACACTTTATAACAAAGAAAATGCTAATCATATTCTTCCATCATTTGCCCCACCCTTTGGAATTCTTAACATGTAACTTATTAAGACATCTTTGGCAAACTGCGTAGTAACAAACCTGACATTCGAATGAGGGACAATCCTTAAAAGCTCTACCACATCTGCAACAATTGGACATCCTCTTTGCCTTCTGCACAAACATGAGAGGGTGTGGGTGCTCATCAACTTCAACGATTCCCCCAAACCTTGGTGTTTGAATAACCATTAAGAACACATCTAGGATGAAATGATTGATCACACTCCCCACAATGGTAGAGCCAACACTTTGGGTCTATTTCTTCCTCGCAATATTCACAGTAGAATTCGTCGGGATGGTCATTGATAGTGGTGTAGAATAGGTCGAGTGGATGTTTGTCCCATCTATGCCTGATAGTATGCGGGAGGAGAGCACACTTGTAGGATAGATTGAATTTGCAAGAATCACATCGAAATCTCATCCCCCGGGAAGGATACTGACATGCATGGCACTTATGTGTTACACATTCAGTTTCAACCAGTGGGTGCTTGTGAACTTCATGTGTAATCGTTAATGGTAGAAAAGCACATTTGACATCAAGGTAGAATTTACAAGTCCCACATTTGCAGTAGAATCCGTTGCTATATGATTTGCAGGCTTTGCACTTGAAGAGTTTATAGAATTCAGAGTACTGCGAACGCTGGACCAGGTGTTTAGGGTGCCATGGGAATCGAAATGTTTTTGGTAAGTTTGCACAACTTATGTGAAGAAAGTAATTGCATATTTCGCAGATGTAATATGGAGGCGGCGTTGGTTGCACGCAACTGTTGCAAATGTTTTGGTCACCCTTCATCTCCCTGTTATGGTGCTTATCGGCAAGGATTAGTTGATGGTCATGACTCCAATGATCGATTGTTGTTTCATCCTTAGTCTCTTCTTGATTACTATGCTCAACAAAATATCTAATTAGATCTACGGAATCACCGGCCACCGGTTGGCATATCAAATTAAGGTCTAAATCATCCTTACCATTTTCCTTCATTTCTGCTCCATCGTTACCTCCACCCCCTCTGAAATCACAAATTTAGAATACAATTTTAGTTAACAATAACAAGAGTATTGCAAGGATTTCGTTAAGAGGGGGGAGAGAGAGAGCGTGTCGGTCCGTGACATTTTAGGCCTAAAGCAACAATTAAAAAGAGGCCTTTTATTTTTTAAAATAATATTTTATTTAAAATTTATTCTTCTCGTTTTTTGAGATGCAAAATTACTATTTAAGTTTTTATATTCAAGTCTCGCTATCATATCTTTTTCGATTAATAATATTTGCTAATCCACTTAATTTTTCTTGTGAAATAGTTGATTTTAGATAAGATTTTATCAACTTTAAATTTGAAAAACTTCTTTCTGGCGAAGCAACAATTGTAAGAATTGTCAATAATATTCTATAAGCAATGCATACGTTCAAAAAAAGATCTAATCATTTTATACAACTTAATATTTCAATTATGCATATTTTCATTATTATCCTTTTGTTGTATTATATTATCATCTTCTTAGGGATAATTTTTTTTTTGGCATAAGTTTTTATAAAATTAAAATTTTTATTTGGATCAGTGGTTATAATTATAAATAATGGGCCTAACTAAAAAAATAGGACCTAAAACCCAGACTTAGATGACCTTACACTAGGACCGACCTCAGAGAGAGGAGAAAATATTCATTACAACGGTGATACCATGCGGTAAAGTGATGTGGTATCACCGATTAATATTATTAAAACAAATAAGTGCATAGACCCTACAAAAATCAATAACTAACCTATCATGTAAGTAAATAATTTTCCACACTCCTACCATGTAAGTCCAAGTGGGGTTCACCTTTTTTCATTTAGGGTTTTATTATTGGTTGTTGATACCATGTCATCAATGATGACATGGTATCACCATTGTATTCAATATTTACTCGAGAGAGAGAAGGGACATGTATAAAAAGGATTAAACTCACCTCGATGTTGAAATTGTGCAGTTGAAATGGACAAAATACTTGCACTGGGCTTCGCAACGACAAGCCGAAGAACCATCGGTAATTTCCTTACGACATCTATTGCAACGGTCTTTATAGTTGCTGAACTTTGATGATACATGTTTATAGCTCAGGTTGAGAGGGTGATGATGGTGATAATCGGGCTCAATTGTGGTAGGTGACAACGAGAAACCTTTACCGCTTAGTTTGCGAGCATTACAATTGAATTTGGCTGACCTACATATAAGAGTTAATGGGTGCCCGTGATACGGCTGTGTAATCACGTGCTTCTTTAAATAGTATTATATGAGTTGTTGTGAAATTAAATAATTTTTTATTGACACAAACCAGACATGTACCAAAAATAATCCGACACGAAAATAACACGACTAAAATTGACACAGTACGATACGATACGATTGATACCCCTAAATAAAGGTATGGTACCAATAAAAACTTTTCAAGTTCCGTAAACTAATTTGTGCTCGTAGATATATTTGAATGATTTAATTAGTAGTTATTGATCATGAAAAATATAAATAAGGTAAAATTATAAAATAAGAAAACCTTGCACCTGTCACATTCTCAACTGGTATAATTTTTGGATACCATTGTTAGAACTGTTAAATTACAAGGGACATGCTAGAATTCTCAAGTCATCACATTACAAGTTGTATCCTGCATCTCACTTAGCTAGGAAAGATGGAATGGGATGATTTTTATAAATAGATACAATACATGTGTTTTTTGATCGTAAAATCGCGTATCAATTAGGGGTGTCAGAATATGATGTGACACAAAATTACGGAGTGTGTGTCTTATTTATTTATTTATTTATTTTTTGGCGTGGGAGGGGAAGAGGAATTTGTGTCTTCTTCAAATCATCTGTTTCGTGAACGAGTGGACCCGACACGACATGTTTAATAAACGAATCTGATATATGTGAAGTTAATTAAAAGAAATACACGACACAGACTCGTGTATATATCAATTATACAACAATTGAGGAATTTAGGATATCACTATTAAGAGTAAATAGTTGACCCACCAATAGAAAAGTGTTATATGAAAAAACCTAAAAAATAAAAAATTTAAGAAATGAGAAGTGGAGTTCAACCAGTTTATATAAGATCCTTTTCTGACATGGTCATTGATTATTTTTTTTGGGTTCAACAGTGAAGAGTGTCTAGATCACCTTATGTATACCTCGATTAATCCTCTCCCCGATCTGATCAATGACAAGTCATCCACGTTGATCGGGTCATTAGTTTTTCGTAGATTGATGCTTATGTCTTGTGTTGAGAAATCAGACACTTAAGTCCTGAAGGTGGTGTATACCAATTTTGTGTGAAGACAGGAACATTGCTAATGATTTTCTAAAATAACAATGAGATATGGTAAAACTTATTTCTTTCACCCAACTCATTGAGAGGTGAGGGTCATACCTCTTGGACTATGCCCTTTTTGGTTGCTAATAAAAAAAAACAATTATATGAATTTTTATTGATTATCATGATACATCCAATACATCCTTGTCCTATAAAATATAAGAAAAACTTTGAACACTAAAAAAAATCATATGTTGCATATGAAGATCATCATATCTTAACTTTGACAAAACATATCATGCAAACCACATAATTACACTTTGGACATTCGAATAAGGTAACATTATCAAAAGTGTATTACTACGAGAACACGTGAACTTCTTCTTCGCCATTCTAATAGATTAAAGAGTTTAAATGATCATCAACTTGAACGGTACCCCCAAAACCTGCTACCGTGAATACGTGTAAGATGAAAAGATTGATCGCAGAAAATGCAATTATACACTATCCAACACTTTAGATTTCTTTCTTTCTCACAATATTCACAATAGAATTCATCAGGATGGTCTCTAAAAGGGAGATAGCTCAGGGTGATGGAATGTATCCCATTTGAACCTGCACATCAAATTAGGAGTTGTTTGTGAGCTTCATGCACAATAGTGTTGTGTAGGAAAATAGCTCTAACATCAAGAAAGAATTTATAGGTGTCACACTCGTAAAAAAATCACTTCCACTACGAATAATAGACATTGAATTCCAAGAGATTATAGAGGGTATTATACTGACAAAAAATGACATGCTGCTCAGTCGTCTTGACTGTTGCAACTCACATGGTCACTTGGCATAATTTATGCGAAGAAAGTAATTGCATTAAGCAAACGCGTAAAATGAAAATGATATAATTCACGCACAACTACAACATGATATTTTGTCATCCTTCATATCATTCATATTTTTTATTTAGAAACGATTAACGAATGCTCATGTCCGATTTTGATTTCTCTTCAAGGCTAATATATACCCAACAAAAAGTATAGTCAAGTATGTGGAATTATCAATCATCAGCAAGTTATCACACCTGGATTGAGATGTTTATTATCACTACTTATTTCCCCATCTATAGAACCACAAAAGGTAGAATAAGATTTAGACAGCAACATCAAAAGTCTGGCGATATGTTTTTTTTTTAAAAGAGATACATATATAAATGAGAGAGAAAGAATATGATTATGACAAAATGATTAAACTCACCTCAAATGCTCCGATTCTGAAGTTACGCTGTTTTTTGTAGATTTCATACGGGAAAAATATATATATGTGCCAAAATAGTGAGTCCAAGAATCACCAGCTTGGTCGCAATGTATTTCACAATTCTGACTGAAATTGGTTAGCTGAAAAAAAAAAACAAAAAAGCACAAATGAAGAACTTGATGATTAGAAGGGGTTGTGGGATGGATGGGGTATTTAATCTGCATGGAGACTTCTACAAATGTTTTTGTGTTGATAATAATGAAAGATTGACCACAACAATATGCATAATCTAATATCGATTTGTGACTCTCGAAGCTAATAACTTGCTCACCTTCATCCTTCTACTCTTCCCTTCAAATTCAATGGATGCTCTGCCCGAAATTTCCAAGCTTCATCTTCTTTTGGTGGAGAGATAGAGAGAGAGGTTTTGAAATTGCATCACAAGAAATTCAAGCACAACTTCTTAACAGTGTTAGCAATACATTTAAATATGTCTGGTCCACTTCAATAATACATGGATTAATATTAAACAAGAAAAAAAGTTGACAACTTTCGGTGGTATATTTAATATTTTTTATGTTGGCTTTATGATGCAATTGCGTACCACTCTTATCGGCGTGATTCTTGGAACAAATAAAATATTTAGTTAGTTATGACTTACATGTG
Organism: Ilex asprella; assembly: GCA_023539305.1. Classification (NCBI taxonomy): domain Eukaryota; kingdom Viridiplantae; phylum Streptophyta; class Magnoliopsida; order Aquifoliales; family Aquifoliaceae; genus Ilex; species Ilex asprella. Next base: position 1,713,684 of record CM042200.1, read on the forward strand.
CATTAAATAGATTGAGCATCTAAGGTTTTATTATAGTAGACTTTTGTGTTATGTACTAGATTTATATTCCTGGGTCATTCTAGCATCTCCCCCCACCCACCCCGGCCTCTCCCCTCCCATTCTTCCACTCTCTAATTTGCAACTCCCACAAGATTAATCTGGGCCATTACTATTACATAAAAGAGGCGAGGAAGGAGAAAAATATTGAAAAGAGAGGAGAGAAAATTGTAAGATAAATAGCTAAAGATAAAAAGAGTAATTTAGGGAGTGATTCTAAAAATTGTTGAGATTAGGTCCATTAATCTTAAGAGTATGGGTTCGAAAAAATTTTAGGAAGTCGGTACATCTAATTAGACTTATTTGACAAAAAATACATAGACCAAAAGTTGAGATACAAAGACATAAATGCCCATTTTATGGTCATTTAATTCAAAATTTCTTATCTTTAATGCATCTTAATTCATGTGTATTTGTTAATACATATAAATACATTTAATTCAAACAAGTATTTATATATATATATATATATATATATATAAATTCAAACAAGTATATATATA
>CM042200.1:1719243-1739429 GCA_023539305.1 Ilex asprella
TGGATTTATAAATGATAACGTTTCAAAAGGCTGATTCGACGCCACCCGACACGGAACGCAAAACCACACAACCGACACACCTTTCAAAGATCATGTTGCAGTTGCACTGCTTTTGTGCTCTCTTTTTGTGGACCTCCTCATTGGTCTTCCCAATGGCCTTGGCTCTTTCTCATCAATAATGGCCATGAATTAGGGCATTATGTCCTTTATCAAAAATAAAAAATAAAATAAAAAATAAAAAATCGAGCACCAGACAAAATATATTAGCTCATATAAAAGTTTTGAATGGGTCTAAAAGGGCAAATCATTGGTGATTCGATCTCAACAAAAACTCCATGTATGAAATAATACCCAAATTCTTCTAAATTTGTAAGGTTGACTATTTCAAAAGTGGCGAGAATGAGACTCTTGGATGACTATGCATGTTCCCTTGTTGATATAATTTCTCGATCCTGATGAGCTTGATCGGGCGTGGACCACTTTGGACACTAAATCTCTTGGAGTTGAGCTCTTAATTTAAACTGGTCTTACATCGTGGACTAGGCCCTTGGGTTTGACCCATCATTTGCCCCCAATGTCCTGTGTCCAATAGAACTTAGAGAGAAGGGCATTCAGTTGAATTTGAATTTTGGTTGAACGCACAACTGAAAAAACTTCGGTTATGATCAAAAGTTACGGTCAAAATAGGGAGCAGAGAGCTGGTGGTGAGACAGTTACGGTGCTCTTCATGAGATTCGGTCAAAAGATGAGGTGAGGGTTGACTCTTTCCAAGGCGGCGAGGATGAGACTCTTGGATGATCATGCATGCTCCTTTGTTGATGTAGCTCCTCGATCCTGATGAGCTTGACCGGGCGTAGACCACTTTCGGCGCTGGATCTCTTGAAGTTGGGTTCTTAATTTAAATTGGGCTTACATCGTGGGCTTGGCCCTTGGACTTGACCCATCATTTGCCCCCAATGCCTTGTGTCCAATGAAACTTGGAGAAGAGAGCATTCGGTTGAATTTGAATTTTGGTTGAACGCACAACTGAAAAAACTTCGGTTACGGTCAAAATAGCGAGTAGGCAGTTGGGCGCGTAATTCTAGGCGAACAGGCATTGTTCTGGCCGAGCATGTAGTTGGGCATGTTGTTTTGGGTGATTGGGTTATCGGGCGCGCGGTTCTAGGCAAGCAGGCAACTGGACGCACTATTTTGGGCGTCGATCTGAACTAGCAGGCGATTCTAGGTGCCGATCTGGGTGATCAAGCAGCTAGGTGCATGGTCCTGGGCATGCAGGCAAGGCAAGGGATGAAGCAAGAGCTGCCGAACTTGGCTAGCAGGCTGTGTGTCTTGGGTGAGCAAGTTGTGCACCTTGGCAGTCTTGGGCGAGCAGGTTATGCATCTTGGCAGTCTTGGGCGAGTAGCTATGCGCTTGTGTACCTTGGGCGCCAACTGATGTAGTTCATGGAAGGTCCCTCGCGGAAGAGTTAGGAGGATGCCGAGACCGAGAAGGCCCAGGCGACCCATGCCACTGGGACTGAGATGAGCGGCGTCGAAATGGAGGTGCCATTATGAGGCGCTGACTGTGAGGCAACTATGGTGTTAGGCGGGATACCCCAGGCGTTGGGTGCCTATGGAGAAGCGCACATGGTGTTGGGTGCCACTGGAGAGACGCCTATGGTGTTGGGCGCTGTTTGGTGGCAAGCTAAGGTAGGGGAACCCTCATGTGGTTTCGACAGATGCTAGTCATGGCCAAGAGGAGCGCTAGTACCTAGGATGAGGTGCCAGATGGATGAGGTCTGATTGTTGACATTCAATCTAATGTAGTCTCAGCGGGTTGCAGACGACCTGAATTTCTAAAGCGTGTCTGGCAAAAATAATGTTATTCCAACATTAAAATATCTAACATGATTACCTGGAGAAAGAGGCAGGTTGCTTGCGTCGTAGCAAATACAGAGTTTGAGGATTGCTTGTGAGAGAGTCACAACTCTTTAGATCGAGCTTTTGGCGACCCATGAGAGAGTCCTTCAGCTGTAGGTATAGGTTGTCTTCTTGAAAGCAAAACAGAGATAGACTAAACTTTTTGGCGACCCACGACAGAGCCACTAAGCTGGAGATAGACTGCCTGCTTAAGAGCAGAACAGAGATAGATAAAACTTTTTTGGCGACCCATGAAAGAGCCACTAAGCTGAAGATAGGCTCCCTGCTTGAGAGTAGAGCAGAGATAAGCAAAGCTTTTTTGATGACCCGCGTGAGAGCTGCTAAGCTGGAGATAGGATGTCTGTTTAAAAATAGATTAGAGATAAACCAAGCTTTTTTGGCGACCAACGAGAAAGCCACTAAGATGGAGATAGGCTCCCTACTTGAAAGTAGATCATAAATAGATCAAGCTATTTTGGCAACCCGCGAGAGAGCCGTTAAACTGGAGATAGGCTGTCTGCTTAAGAGAGTATAGATAAGTCAAATTTTTTTTACGACCCGCGAGAGAGCTACTAAGCTGGAGATAGGTTGTCTGCTTAAGAGCAGCGCAGAGATAGACCAATTTTTTTTGTCAACCCGCAAGAGAGTTGCTAAGCTAGAGATAGGTTGCTTGTTTAAGAGCAGCGCAGAGATAGATCAAGCTTGACGACCGGCGAGATTATTCACCTCGCCTAGACCTGTTGATGTTCTCAGCATTCATATATTTTTTAGCTTTTGTCAATAGTTCTGGGATGCTCTTTGGTGGTCGCTTCATTATTGAAAAGAGGAAACCCGATGAGTGGAGGCCTCCCAGGAAGGCGGTTATGGTGACTTTATCATTGAGCTCCTCGATTTGGAGGACCTCCTCGTTAAAACGAGTCAGGTAACTCCTCAGACTCTCGTCTTGAACCTGTTTTATGCTGAGCAGATGGGTGGCAGGCTTCTGCTGGCGGCGTCTACCAATGAACTGTGTCACAAATGATCTGCTCAGTTAAGTGAAGGAGCTTATGGAGGCGGGGGTGAGTTTGGCGAATCATTGTCGTGCTGATCTCTTTAAGGTAGTTATGAATGCCCTACACATAATTTCATCGGGGACATTGTGCAACTGTATTAAGGTTTTGTAGGTTTTGAGGTGATCAAGTGGGTCTTTCGTACTATCAAAGATTTCGACGGATGACATTTTAAACTTCTGAGGAAGTGGGTAGTTCGCCACGTCTGGTACGAAGGGTGTGTCGGCTCACCTAACGAGATAATCCACTGTCTTAGGTCTTTGCGTCTTCATGGCGTTGAAGACGTCGTCCGATTGATTTTGCACCTCTTTTATTTTTTCTTCCCAATGATTAGGAGCTCCTTTGAAATTATCGTTGAAGTGGCTCCCATGCTCCACACTTTGGTTTTCACCCTCATCCTATTAGAAATGAGGGTCTCCACCATGAGTAGTGAGAGCTGAAGGAGAAGGTGGAGGCTCCTCATGGTGGGCCCCTCTGTGTGGGGCTCCCAATGGGGCGCCTAGATGGGGAGCTCCTTGACGCCCAGAACGTGGAGCTCCTTTGGCTTGAGGTCCTTCAGGTTGTGCTCCTCCTTGTTGTCCAGCGATCATTAACTGGAGGATCTGCTGATTCTGAGCTACAAGCTACTGCATTGTCTCCAACATTTGTTGTGTATTTGGGACGGGATTGGCTGGTGGAGGAGCAACCTCCTCCTCTTGTGGTAGATTATCTTCAGGTTGATTCATCGATCTGGTGGTGATCGTCATTGGTTCAAAAAATGAAGTGTTTAGGTGAGAATTTTGTTGTTCCCACAGACTGCGCCAAACTGATGATGCACAAATTGAGTTTGTACACCACCTGTCAAATAATAGTAATAAATACAGTAAATAAGTAGAGGAAGCAAGACAAGATTTATAGTGGTTCGGTCAACGTGATCTATGTCCATTTTGAATGGTTAAGGTCGCTGGGTATTTTATCAACTCAAGTGTGAAGAGAGAACAAAAAGTTATAAGCTTTGAGAGGGAGAGGAGAATTGTGCTCGACTGAGTGTGATGCCCCCAAGTGTTGGCAGGACTTACAATTTATAGTCATCCTCATAATAAATTGGGCGACTTAATAGTAACTAAATAGCTAATCTGGTGGAGCTAGCGATCTCTTCTCAACGGGCGAGGCAGTTACGGTGCTCTCCATGAGATTCGGTCAAAGGATGAAATGAAGGTTGACTCTTTTCAAGACGGCGAGGATGAGGCTCTTGGATGACCCTGCATGCTCCCTTGCTGATGTAACTCCTCGATCCTGATGAGCTTGACCGGGCGTGAACCACTTTGGACGCTGAATCTTTTGGTGTTGCGCTCTTAATTTAAACTGGACTTACATCGTGGGCTAGGCCCTTGGGCTTGACCCATCACATATAACTCACAAAAGGATAATGTTAGTAAATAAAAGTTTAATTTCTACTAAAATTTATTAAATAATTATTTAATTTTATTATTCATTTCTTTTAAATATATTGAAAAACATAAATATCAATTTATATCCACCTAGATGTTTATTCTAATCGAATTTGAATTAAAAAACCCTAGCCAACTTAAGTCTAGGTTGTCGGATTGTTGACGAATCAAAAAGATGGCATATAGCACACGATAGCCCATATCTTGTCTTTTATGTTGCGCTAGGCTTCATGGGCCTTTATCAGGATGCCCAATAGTCCCACCTTAATGGGCCACATTGAAATTTTTGTTGTATTAAATATTTAATAATTAGGGATTTTTACTAGGGATAATCTTTGAATCAATTAGTCCATGCACATAATTTTTGGGTCATTAAAGACAAGTGGGTGAGAAAAGACAATAAGGATCCTAAAATAAATACAGATTCTAAAAATCCTCATCCATATATTAAACAATTTCGCACAGATCTCTCTCGTTTAAAATCTCTCTCTCACATATTCTAAAAAATCTAACGTAAATCTCTCTCTCTCTCTCTCTTCTCTCTTCTCTCTTCTCTCTCTCTCTCATATATATATAACGGTGTTGTGTGTATATATATGGTTTTAAAATATACTGTAGTAGAAGATTGCTATATATAAAACTTTACTATGTGTGTGTGTGTGTGACTATATATATATATATAGACACACACACACACACACACATATATATACATACACATCTTTGTATATATGTATATACAATAGTTGTTATATCATAGTAAAAATTATTATACACAATAGCTATGTCATTGTATCTGTTGTTGTGTCACTCTGCATGTGTTACTGTGGTCATCGTTGTAATTGTCACTGTGAATATCACGTATATTGTGATAGAATGTTGTTATATATAGCAACAGTGTTATTGTGGTTCTCGTTTTGCCAATGTGAATGTGTCGACGTGTTAATGTAATTGTGTTATTAAGGTTGTCACTGTGTCATTATAGTTGTTTCACAATCACTGTGTCATTGTGATTGTCACTATAATCGTGATTGTTACTGTTACTGTGATATTGTGTGTGTGTGTGTATAAAGAGGAGAAGTGTGAGAGATAATAGGATGAAAGAGGGAGGAGAGAAAAAAGAGCTATATTCAATTGGACACTCAGATAATTATAGCAACAAAATATGTTTTTTAGTTTAGGTCAAAATAGGAAATTTAAAAAAAAAGGAAAAGAGTCATATGGATTTACTTAACCAAATAAAGTACATCATGTGTCCTTAATGACCCCATAAAATCGCGTCTGGACCTACTGTCAAAAAAGATTGTCATATTATACTTGATTCTATTTTCACTTAATAATATATACATCTCGACTTGGTTAACACTTACATGTTAGAGGTCGTGGGGACAGTCGTAATGACAGACTGACAGTCATGGAGGTGGAGGTAATGGCGGTGGTTGCGTCGGGGTTGGGAATGGTGGCCATGGTGGGGACATTGTGGTGGCGACAATGGTGATTGCTAGAGGGTGCATTGTTGGGTCACTGAGGGTTGAGCCAACAATTGTCAATGTAGGAGTGGTGGGAGGAGATGGCGACCATGGCGGCAGCAACAGTATGAGTGTTGTTGGTGGTGGTAGCGGTGACAATTATAGTAGTGATGGTTATTATGGAGGCAGGGGAGGTGCAGGTATTAGCAATGAAAGCAATGGTGATGGGTGACGAAAATGATAGTGGTGGTGGTGAATACACAAATAAGGCGTAGTCAAAATTACTTTGCATTAGTCGTCCAAATATTAAAAAAAAAATTATTTGAAGTGCTTGTGATGAGTCATAATTCTTTTTAAAAAAACACTTATTAAAGTCTTCCCTAATAGTTTACTCAAGTAAAGGAGCAAAACAGAGCAACTAGCATTGATGAAGATCGAATCCAGCTGTCTTTTAAGTTAGGTAGCTTGTTCGATTTGCAGCTTTCTAAAATGAGATTTTGGGACCAAAAATCTTGCTCTAGATTTCTGATATTAGGAATAAAATTTGATTGAAATATTGTGTCTAGTTGAGTTATATGATCTGGTCTTGTATCAAGAGTTCATATCGGTCCGATTTTACCAAGTGAAGTAATAGTATGTATATGATACAATCTGATCCATGGGGTATGTGGTATAAATACATAAAAAGTTTTGATATTGATCCCATTTTCATCCTTAGTTTTTCAGCGGTCAAATTATAGACATTTTGGCTGATGAATTGGAACATTAATTAGGGGTTTTGAGCTCGATCAAGGGTGGTTGTGATTGTAGTTTGTTCTATAGTGAATTCGAGATGAACTTCAAAAGCTTCTCTATATTCCCTTTCATACTGAGGAGGAATTAACAATCTATTATACTAATTGGGCATAGTTCATTCTATTCTTTCATGTCAAGCAGTAACTCCACATGAATCTATACAATTACAGAAATGCTCCAACTAATCGTAGTCTAGAATGTGCAACAACAAAAAAATAGAATTTAATGAATTGAATCAATCAACACAATCTAAGCATATCGTATAATTACATTCACGACATTCCAATAAGCTTTTATAATCAGAAGGTTTACCACAGTTGCAACAAATGAACTCTTTCATCTTTCGAACAAACGTGAGAGGGTGTGGGTGATCATCAACTTGTAGGGTGCCTCCAAACTTGATTTTTGAGAAGTTGTCATAAATGCATCTAACATGAAAAGATTGGTCGCAATGATGACAAAAGTACATCCAATACCTTGGGTTTATTTCTTCCTCACAAAATTCACAATAAAATTCGTCGGGATGATCATTGGGAGGACGATAGGTCAGGATAAAGGGATGCCGATCCCACCTGTGCTTGATAGTTTTTGGGAACATAACACAATCGTAGTCCAGATCGAAGTTGCAAGTATCACATCTGAATATGAACCTTGAGGACTTGTCATTACATGACTTGCAAACATAATGTGAACCTTCAGTTTGAACTAGGGGGTGCTTGTGAGATTCATGTTTGATAGTGCTAGGTAGAAAAGCACATTTGATATCAACATGGAAATTACAAGTTTGACACCAGTAGAAGAATCCATTGCTATACATGGTGCAACAGTCACATCTGAATGTATAAATGTCAAAGAATCTCCGAAGCTCAAGCAAGTGTTCAGGGTGACTTGGGTGTTGAACCTCCTCTGGTAAGTGGGCACAACCTAAGTGCATAAAGTAATTGCATTGTCGACAGCCGTAAAATGGAAGGGACATAGGTTGCACACAAGCATTACATGAGATTTTATTATCCTTCACCTCATTGATATTTTGCACATCGAAAAGAAGTAACGGATGCTCATGGCTCCAATTTTTAATCTCTATTTCTTTATCAAACTCGTTAATGTTGATATCTTTAACAAAATGTCTAACCAGATCTACGAATTCATCATTCACCGGTAAATTTACCAGATTAGACTCAAGAAGTTCGTCATCTTTACTACTGCAACTTACTTCACCACCTCTAAAATAAAAAAAAATGGAGAAAAAGTTTTAGTTGACAAGTATTAAAAGCATTGCAAGGATTTTGTTAAGGGGGAGAGAGAAGCGGAGAGAGGGGAGGGGAGAGAACACAAACAAGAAAAAATGATTAAACTCACCTCAACGACCTTGCCTCTGATGTTGCGCACTTCACATGGGCAAAATATCTACAGGGGCCACAACAGTAAGCTGAATAAGTTGAGTAAACGGACTTGTCACATATGTTGCAGTTCTGCATAAAATTGGTAATATCATATAGATACTGCTTGGTTAAGCTGAGAGGATGATGGTGATCATTAATCTTGATGGTGTTGGGTAGTGAGGCACAACATTTATGAATCCAAAATTGACAGTTGTGACATAGATAAGATGTGTCTTTATCTTCCATGCTGCAAATATCACAAAAGAACAAGGATGGTCTAAGTAGGACGGCTAATGGGTGTTGGTGAATTGCAAGTTTAATCACGCGCTCCTCCAAGAAACACGGCATGCAGATGCCAAAGTCACACTTGTAACAATAGTAGTTGAACCGATCCCAATTTTGTTTACATGCATCACAATTGAATGAACTTGGACCTGCACCAAGGATTAAAAGGTGTTCGAGGTGTGTGGGGTCTTTAATCTCTTGGCTAAGTTCTGCACAACTCTTATGTAGGAAGTAATCACACTCTTTACAACAATACGCATGGTCTAAGATTGGTTTTTTACACCCATAGCACATAACATCCGTACCTTCCTTCTTTTGCACATCCTCGAAATTCAGTGGATGGTCATGGTTGAAATGTTTAAGCTCCATCTTCTTTCTTGTGTGTGTGTGTGTGTGTGAGAGAGAGAGAGAGAGAGATGGTAGCAGGTTTTGGATGTTGCAACAAGAAGATGCTAATGCACGAAGTCCTCAAATTATTTATCAAAATTTCTTGTCAACTTGAGTGGCTGAATACGTAGAGCTAGAGAATTCCTACTTTGTCAATAATTTATTAAAGATTCCTGGTGCCCTTATATGTACATATGCTAAGATAAACTAATGATATATAATAGTTGATAATTATTTATTTATTTTTATCTTGGCCTGTTGATGGGTGTAACAATCACATGACATTCTTATTGGCATAATTCATGGGGTTTTTGTTTAACATAGTATCAGATTTTAGAGGTTCTGAATTCGAATCTCACCAGACTTTTTCCCTATAAAAAAAAATGGAAACAATCACGATGATTGACCACTCAAAGAGGGGCCACACGTGAAAGGGTGCATTAGATAAATACTTATGTTACATTCTTCTCTAACAAGTTAAATTTTTGGAATAGATGATTGCTCAACATAGCCCACCCTAAATAGTGTTCTTATTGGCGTAGTTCAGGTACAATCAATTTTAAACTACTAAGATCGGAGAAGAATCATAATAACCACTACGAGAAAATGATATGCAAATGTTAATGAGTATTTAGGTCAACAAAGTACTACCATCCTCATATACTCTAGGTAATTAAAAATTAGTGCCTTAAGATGATAAGCCCCCCTTTTGTATTTATTCGTTCTATTTGTTTCCTCTTTTTTTTAAGTCGTTATTCCCTTTCACATGCCATGAACCCTTCACCTAATACTTCCTTGTATGTAATGAAATTCTGTTCAAAGTGAGTAATTTAATTATGGCTATTCTATATCGGATAGTCCTGGGGTTGAGTGTGTGTATAAGACCCTACACCACTACCACTTTTAAGTGATGGTGTTGTAGTGGTCCTCTGTGTGTGTGTTATCGTCTCCTATCAAAAAAATAAAAAAAAGAGTGACAGGAGAAATTTAATTTCATAAGGTTTGGTCAATAAACAATAAAGCACTGCCTTCCTAGGTATTCCTGCTAATAAAATAACCAGTGACATTAGCTGATAAGATCCCTTTTGTTCTTCTTCTCCTTCTTTCCTTTTTTATTTTTTTCAAGTCATTTTATCATTGGATGGACAATGATAAATCAGACACTTAAGTCCTGAAGGTGGTGTTTACCAACTTTGTCTGAAGACAGAGACATTATGTGCTAATGATTTTTTAAAATAACAACCGTGCTAATGATTTTTTAAAATAACAACCATCTACTCTAAAAGAATTTTTGAAGTAGGGTATAACTTAAGTATTTATACTTCAATATGTCCCTTCACATGTAAAGCTAGATTTTGAGTCTGACATGTAAAAATCTTTTAATAATTAGAGTGGTGGCGAGATTCGAACACATGATATTTTACTTTGATACTATGTTAAACAACCATTTACTTCCAAAATTTTCCAAGATTTTTTCGAAAACTTAAGCTTTAAGTATTTATATTTCAACACAATGAGATATAGTAAAACTTATTTCTTTCAGCCAACCCATTAAGAAGTGAGGGTCATACCTTTTGGACTATGCCCTTTTTGGTTGATAATCCCAAAAAAAAAAAAAAAACCAGTAAATGAACTTTTATTGATTATTATGATACATGCATTACATCCTTGTCCTATAAAATATAAAAAAATATTTAAACACTAGATCATATTTTGCATATGAAGATAATCATATCCCAACTTTGACAAAACTTATCATGTAAACCACATAATTACACTTTGGACATTCGAAAGAGGTAGCATTGTCAAAATGTGCATTATTACTTGAACACGTGGACTTCTTCTTCTTCATTCTAATAGATTTATGAGTTTGAATTATTATCAACTTGAATGGTGCCCCCAAAATGTTCTGTTTAGATATCTACTGTGAATACGTATAGAATAAAAAGATTAGAAGTTGTAGCACAAGAAATTCAAGCACAACCTCGTCAACTAAATATGCCAAACATCTTGTCAATTTATGTGGTTGAAGAGATACAACCACATACCTCTTAACAGTGTTAAGAATACATTAAAGATGTCTGGGTCCACTTCAATAATACATGGATTAACATTAATCAAGAAAAAACTTGAAAACTTTCGGTGCTAATGATATGATTAAATATCAATTAAATATTTTTTTATGTTGGCTTTATGATGCAATTGTATAGCATTCTTATCAGCGTGATTCATGGAACAACTAAAATATTTGGTTAGGTAGAACTTACATGTGCATTAAACAAATTGAACATCTATGCAACTGTGACAACCAAGGCGTGGATCTCGAAGAGATATTATTGGGGCTATATTATGATAATAGACTTTTGAGTTATATACGAGATTTATATTCCCATGTCATTCTAACATGTTCCGTCTCGCCCTCTCCTCCCCCATTCTTCCACTGTCTAATTTGCAATTCCCAGAAGATTAATCTGGACCATTACTTGTAAAATAGAAGAGGCGAGGAAGGTGAAAAATGTTGAAAGAGAGAGGGGGGAAAATTGTAAGATAAATAGCTAAAGATAAATAGAGTAATTTGGGGAGTGATTCTAAAAATTGTTGAGATTAGGTCCATTAATTTTAAGAGTGTTGGTTCGAATTTACGTAATGTTAAACATTATATATATTCTCGATCTACCCCTCATAGAGCATATTAAGAATCAATCTCAGCTCTTCTATATTTTTGTAATTTTGTATCGTGTAATTTTTCAATGTAAAAGAATATTTGTACTTCAAAGTTCAAAGTTCGATATTAATGCAAAAATTGAAAAACTAGTGATGATCAATAGAGAATGTCAATGGGCCTTTGATCTAATGATATTGTTTTTCTTTGTAAAAACTTTGCTTTCTTGAGGTCAATGGTTCAAATATCTCTCCCCTAAAAAAAAAATCAATAAAGAATACTATTTTATGTATACACTAGGGGTAATTAGTGTTTGAAAGCACCCAGTGTAATGTAAATAGTTTTGAGAGGGATTTTGTTGACCATTAGATGGGTCTATTTTGTAACCGTCGAATGAATTTATTGAAACTTGTCTTATTTTATATTATAAATATGACCTTTATAAAAGGGTTTTTGTTGTTTGAATAAATTTAAATCAAATTTGAAGGTATAAATGATATGGTAGCCTCACACCTAACAAATAAAGGAATTTAAGAATATTTAATTAGTGTACGAGACCGATCTAATATTTATCTTACAATAGATAAAGAATTAGATAATTCATGACAAGACCGTTTCGTGTAACAAGAATAAATCTTAATTAAGTCATATTGACCTCCACCAGTTTATATTCTCAGCTGTCGAATTACATAGGGGTCCGTTTGGTTAGAAAGAAAAAGATGGTAGAAAGTGAAAGTGATAGAAAGTGAAGTGAAAGAAAAGAAAGTGCAAAAAAAAAATATTTTTTTGTATGAGTTTGATTATGATGAAAATTTTGTAAGAAAGTTTTAAGAAAATTTCATTTTGTAGTTTGGAAAACAAGAAAGTTACAAGAAATTTTATGTAATTGTCTGAATTACCCATAATGCTGAGAAGAGTAGTGGTGTGCTAAAATAGGGGCAAAATGGTAAACAATACAATAGATAAATAAGTTTCACGGGAAAAAAAAATTTTCTTGCAAATTTTGTGGGAAATAAAAAACCATCAAATATGGGAAAGTTTGATCATGCGGGAAAATTTTTTTTCCCGAGAAACCTTCGTTTCCTGCTAAACAAACGCCAGAATTTTTTCTTTTTTTTCTCTTTCCCCCTTTTTCCACCATTCTCTTGCTAACCAAACAAACCCTAGGAGTTTGATTTATGAAATGAATGCACAAGGTGTTAAGTTCGATCGATACAGTTGATGACTGTATTTACTTTGTGGTAAATTCAAAATCAAACACAAAAACATCCCAACAGTTCTTGATTATTTAGGGAGGAATTATTCCACTAATTTGGAATTGTTGACTCTCTTCTTCTTTGTCAAGAATTATTCCAGGTATTACACAAAGCAGTACAAATGGCAAATGCTCCAACAACAAATGTTCTTCAAGCTACTAAATCCAGAGTGGCCTGCTCAGAAGTTACTAAGATAAAACAAGAAAGGGGGACTTGGCATGAAGGGGTTTTATGTTTGAAACAGAGTCGTATACAATATACATTTATATAATAACACTTCAAATTTCAGGTATATACAATATATATTTTTATATAATAAAGTACAATACAATTTAAATTTCAAAAGATAAACAAAATGATTTTTATTTTTCGCGGTTGAGATTTCTTTAAATTTTACTTTAAACTTAATCTGAATGCTAATATAAACACCACAATTTTAATAGAGAATATAGGTCCCTAAGTGTGTGTTTGGAGTGACATTTTAAAAATACTTCTATGACTTATAATTTCTGATAAGTATTTTTTTTTAAAAAAGTAGTGTTTGAAATTGTCATACCACCACCATTACCACCCTCGCGCCCTATCATCCTTCACTACCATTATCACTACCACCACCATCACCACTACCACTATCACTATCACCACCACCATCACCTCTGCAACAACAATCACCACTATTGTCTCCACCACCACTATAGCCACTACCCCACGACCACCACACCCTTCACCATCACCACTACCACCATCACTATCTCTGCCACAACAAAAACCACCACCACTACCTCTGCTACAACCACCACCACCACTACCACTACCACTGCTTCACTACAAACATTCCCACCACCACCAACCCCATCGCCATCACCATCACCATCACTATCACCGATGTCGCCACCCTACCACCATCGTCATTGTTCTACTATCACCTCTACAACCACTATCCCATCATCACCCCTACGACCATCACCACTACCACTACTACCCGTTGTCACCCCATCCTTACCACTACCGTCACTGTCGCCACTGCTACTGCCATTGCCCCACCACCACTATCGTCACCCACCACTAATTGCTACAACCGTCGTCCACTACCACTAACGTCATTTCATTCTTATATTTATTACCGTTACCACCATCGTCACCCACCGTTAACATGCATCATTACCATTATTGCTTACCACTACCTACCGCCACCCATTACCACACCCCACCGCTACCCATCGTCGTCCACCATCGTTGCCAGCCAATGTCACCCACCTCCACTACACCTACCACTACTAACCACCACCACCACAATCGTCATTCGCCACCATCCATTACACTGTCGCCCATAAGCACCCTTCGTTGCCCACCACCACCATCGTCTCAGCCTACCACTGTCAAGCACCATCATTGTTGCCACCTACAATGGTCACCATCACCACGGTTGTCGTCACCCACCACAACCATCACCGTCTCCCACCACCACCATTGCCGCCCACCACACACTACCATTACTCACCTCCACTATAATTGGTACTCCAAATCCTTTCTCTCTCTTCTATGTTTGTGATTTAATTTTGTATGTGAATACAAATATGTTTTATTATTGACCATTCTTTTTATTACTCCTTGTCTTCAGACACAGACAATAACTAGTTCACTGATAATCTTTGAACTGATCGGGTGAAAGCCAATTATTTGAGAGAGAAAAGTCTCTAGAGCTTAAAATTCTCAAAGTTTAACGGAATTGGAACAAGGATGAGAGAAGTAGCAAGACCTCTGGTTAAACACATCATAGGAGATGGAGCCAACACCAGCTACTAAAAAGACAATTGGCATCATGGGTTAGCCTAATGACCAAGACTTCACCTTCCAAGTGGGGAGGTCTGAGGTTGGTATCATGTTGCAATATGACTCTTCTATTAGTTTTTGTTATTTTTTTTTTCAAAAGTCAACTCATTGATATGGACAAAAAAAATTAACGGAAAACTAAGAGAAGAGCCATATTACGACAAAATTCGAACCTCAAACCTCCCCACAAGATAATAATATGCAAAATTTAATGAGTATTTATGTCAACAAAGTACTGACTTCCCCAGATACCGTAGATAATAAATAACTAGTGCCTTAAGATGACAAGGCCTTTGATCAAAAAAAAAAAAAGATGACAAGGCCCCACTTTTGTACTTGTTTGATCTCTTTCTTCCCCATTTTTTCAAGTCGTTCGCCTAATACTTCCTTGTATGTAATGATACTAAACTTATGCCCTGTTTGGCCATTCGAATATAATTTTCTTGACAGAAAAACCGATATAGACTACTGTAATGTGATGAATTGCAGCATAATATCTACATATTCAGGTTTTTGTTATGACCAAATGACCCCACCAAATTGAATTGTAATTCACTTATTTTGCGGTAATACAGAAAAGTAGTCTTATACTGATATTTCTTTTCAAAAGTGTAAATGTGCATTAAAGCTAGTAGATTGAGAAATGGAGGTGGTCATTAGGAAAATTCTGGTTGTTGATCATCACCATCTCTTAGGGTGATTGACACAGTTTCAGGTTTATTTGCTAGTACTCTATCCCACAGTAATCCTTGACAATTCTCTTTTCAGAGAAGGAGCCTTTATTTATTTATTTTTTGATATGCAAAAATTCATTCCTTGAACTATGGGTTGGGAGTATCAAAGGAGGCAAAGTAGGTTAGGCCTAACATGAAACGGAACAGTGACTGCTCATGGCTGAAATGTTCAAGCTCCATCTCTACTTGTGGGTGTGTCTATGAAGAGAATAGAAGAGAGATAGAGAGAGAGTCTTATTATCATTGCATGCAAGCAACAAATGTATAGCATTCTAATTGGCGCAATTCATGGACATGCAGTTTAAAATATTAAGATGATAAGATTAGAGAAGAAACACTACATCATAGAAGGACAAGAAAATTTTAATATCACAAGGTTTAAGTCAATAGAGTACTGTCTTCCTCGGTATTCCTGCTAATAAAATAACCAGTGACATTAGCTGATAAGATCCCTTTTGTTCTTCTTCTCCTTCTTCCCTTTTGCTCTAATTAGCTGCTGGATGTTGAATGCTTTTTATTTATTTAATGATACTTTAGTATACTTTCATGGTTAGATGATTCATAGTTAGATAATACCTCTGAATGTGAAATCAGGGCGTTAAAAGACAGTGGTCATGGAGTCAAAGTACACTCAAATTTAAATTTGGATAAAAATAATCTTGCAAAACCTAGTCCAATACTATACTCAAACTCATATCAAATCAAGAGAGACTCAAACTTCTATTCAAATAACCAATTGTTAGATTTCATTATCATTTAAAGATCTAATGGTCATACTTTATATTCCTTTAAATTTGGGTTTATCTGCCTTTAAATTTGATTTTCTTTGTTGAAGTGTTTTGTATCAAATCAAACTTTTTACCTATTTTTTTACTCAAATATGGGTAATGGTTTGACTCTCCATTGGAGATGGTCTGACTATTAAACTGTTACATCTTTTTCTCTCCCTCTCTATTTTTACCTAACAAATTTGTTATTTAAGTCTAACCACCATCTATCTTTTCAATCCCTTTATGAGTCT
The DNA here is from genome assembly GCA_023539305.1 of Ilex asprella. Lineage (NCBI taxonomy): Eukaryota > Viridiplantae > Streptophyta > Magnoliopsida > Aquifoliales > Aquifoliaceae > Ilex > Ilex asprella. The sequence goes on from CM042200.1 coordinate 1,735,446, forward strand.
AAGCCACTTGCCATATTTTTCTCATTTGCTAGTTGTCTTATTCGTGCTAATGACTAATCTTAAACTATTGCAGGCTTGAATCATATTTTTTTTGTTGGTCGTCAGGCTTGAATAATTGAACAACAGCAAAAATATTATATTTACCTCTACTTACAAGGTGTGGCTCTTGGACTTGGAGGGATTATATATATGTGTGTGTGTATAGATCTTTAGTAGTTGAAACTTGAACTCAATCTCCTTTTCTGAGTGAGTGTGTGTCTATGAGAGAGAGAGAGAGAGAGAGAGAGAGAGACCCAATTGGGGTAACTAGAGTTAGTGGCATGGGGCAGAGTTAGTGGCATGGGACAAAGTGATCGACACTTTTCCACATAGCAGCAATACTTTTTATATTTTGTTCTGGAAGCATGGAATATAATTGACCTATTTGTTCTGATAAAAAAAAAAAATTGACCTCTTTGTACAGAGGCGTGGTTCTTGGAGAGAGATCTGTGCAGTGAAAGTGCTATGATTGATGTAACAGGTCGTCTTACTTAATATCGGGACTTATTAATTACTATACCTTATTAATGCAACAACAACTTTTGATGAAAGGTTTATTGGTTTATTTTGATTCAGCCAAATAATTTTGATGAAAGGTTTATTGGTTTATGATTTTTGAAGGAATTTTTTATTTTTATTACTAACATTATTGCTTTAGTTGAAGCTAAGTCATCTAGAAGCTCCACCATGCCTTAGGCCTAAGTTTCTCAACTGCCAAGATTCCCCCAGTATTTTCTAGGAATTTAAAATCAATGTAACAAGAGGTAAGCATATATATTACCCCTAGGAAACCCTAATGTATATTCTCTTCTTGATTGAGTAATAACGTGCGCCACTAAGAGTAAGAGCGTCTCTTCAATAGTGGATTACTTCTGCTCTTCACTAAGACAAGTCACTATTATTATCTTTGTGATTTCATTATACAGCCCTTATTTCATTAATCACAACAATGCATTCTTAAACGTGTTTCTCAGTTTTTTACACCATTATGTTTCACAATTTTGCTTAGAATTGCCTAAATGTGTGACATCCATGACTCAAAGCCATCACTAACTTTAGTAACCGAAGTAGGGTAGAATTTTTTTTATGTGAGAGGAATTGAGATATTGAAGAGAGAAAATGTAAGATAAATAGTTAAAGATAAACAGAATAATTTGTTGGATGGACAATGAGATCTACTATTGGCTTGAACTCATTATAATCCAATAACTGTAATGGATTAAGTTAATAACAAAAATTCAAATAATATTATTAAATGAAAAAGTCTATAATATAAAATAAGACAAATTTTAATAATTTCATCCGACGTATTCAAATAGATTCATCTAACGGCCACCAACATTCCATTCAAAAACATTTACATTAATTTTTTTTCCTTCAAAATTTATCATTTCTCACTTATGTTGCATCGTGTCTTCAAACACATGTTATTCTAGTGAATTTATAAATACCGTTTCAAACGGCTGATTCGACGCTACCCCACATGGAATCCAAAACCCACAACCGACACACCTTTCAATTATCATGTCATGTTGCACTGCTTTTGTGCTCTCTTTTCTGGAGCTAATTGGTCTTCCCAATGGCCATGGCCTCTTTCACAGCAATAAGGGCCATGAGTTAGAGCATTAGGTCGTTGATCCAAAAAAAAAAAATTTAGGGTTAATTGCACCGGAGATTTTTAAAGTGTGAAATTTATTTCATTTAGTCTTTAATATTTTAATTGAATTATTTTAGTCTTTCAAGTATTGAGTATATTTTTATATGATCCCTCATATAGACAACGTTCAGATTGTTAACAAATTTTTATTATAAACTTATTAAGTAATACTTAAATATAAACCAAAAAAAAATATTTGGATAGCTCTTGACTAAATTTTTACTCAAATTTTGGTCAAAGATACCTAAATTATACAATTTTGATCATGAGTCATTCAAATTTTGGTCAAGAGCTACTCATATTACATATTTTTGTTCAAGAGCTATCCATATTTTATATTTTTGTTCAAGAACTACCCTAATTTGGTTCAAGAGCTATCCAAATTATTTTTTTTTCATATTTAGGTATCACGTGACACGCTTATGATAAGAAAATCATTAGCAATCTGGATGTTGTCTGCTTGAAGGACAACACAGAAATATATTTAATATTTTAAGGATCAAAATAAGACAAATTCTATAATTTGGAGACTTTTAGTGCAACAAATCTGTTAGCTCATATTTCTATATTTAAATTGAATTTTGTTTGATACAGATCCAAATTTCATTTCAAAACTCTTTCTTGAAAAATTTAATCCAAAAATCCAATTTAGATAACTCACAAAAGATTAATGTTAGCAAATTAAATTTGAATTTCTACTCAAATTTATTAAATAGTTACTTAATTCTATTATATATTTATTTCAAGTATATCGAGACATAAATATCAATTATATTCAACTAATAAGATCTTAATTCAAAATGAATTTGAATTAAAAAGTCGGGTTAGCACCCAATAGCTCGACCTTAATGGGCCTTATTTGAAAATTTTGTTGTATTAAATATTTAAAAATATACATTTTGACTTGGTTAACACCTACTTGTTAATGGTGGTGAGGACAGTCGCAATGATGTGGTTGAGGTGGAGATAATGCTGGCATTATGGGTGGAAATGGTGGCCATAGTAGGTACAGTGGTGGCAACAATGATGATAGTTGGAGGGCGGAAGTGCAGACACTGAGGGTTGAGCCAACAATGGTCAATGTAGGGGTCGCGGGAGGGGGTGGTGTCCATGGCTGTAGCAATAGTTGGGCGGTGTACAATTATAGTGGTGATGGCGGTGGTAATAGTAATAGTGACAATTATAGTAGTGACGGTTATGATGGGGGCAATAGTGGCATTGGTAATGAAAGTAGTGGTGATCGTAAATATAATAACAAGACGTATTTTGAATAAAAGTATTTTTATATAAATATAATTTATTTTGATATTTTTACTTGTCAACTTATTTGATTGATAGAACTAATTTTTGTTATTCAAAATTTTTTTATCTAAGTCCTCCTAAACATTACTTATGATGAGTCATAAGTCGTCCGGTCTTATATCATGGGTTCACATAGGTCCAATTTTATAAAGTGAAGTAATAACATACCTAGTCTGGCCCAGTGGGTCAACCCGAAGAACCGGTCAATCGGTGCTTAAACCGCACCGATTCTTTAATTGGATCGGTTTAACAATTCACCCATTAAACAATCATTGACCTGAACGGGCCAATTTTTATAAGGGGAATTTAGAAGCCGGTACAATTTTTTAGATTTATTTAGGCAAAAATACAACTCAAAAACTTATTTGGGGTAAAGTGTATATTTTTAAAAAATGATACTATTGCCATTCAGTTAAGTGCAGATGGGTGGAAACCATTTGAATTTTTACCGAAAATTTTGGCTACAATCAAGTAATGGGAGTTAAAAAATAGAAGCTAAAAAATAGGAGTTTAATTATCTAATCCCTTCTTCTTAGGCAAAAGGGATTCTATGGCCATGAAAATGCCATATTCGTTCTTTTTTGGATAAAATCAAGTGAGAGGTAAAATAGGGGGTTTAATTATCAAAACTTATCCTTTTCGGTAGAGGGATTCAAAATATAAAACCATATGACATATCCGGTTTTTTTTTTCAGTCATTGATTATTTAATTCTTTTTTCATAAACCTGTATAAGTTGATTCAAAAATAAAATCAAATCATAAAACTCTAATTTTGTAAAATTATATTAAGAATTTGCAGAACTATTATAGCATATGTATATGAAGAAAAAAATAATAATTTAGAACATGATTTTTTTAATTAAAAATAGTTACTTAACTGTTTTAAATAACTATTTGAGATTCAATTATAGACTGTTTATATTCAAAATTTAATGGTTTACCTGTGTTGTGTAACTATTCTTCTGATTTTAAGGATTCAATTCTT
>CM042200.1:1749869-1768916 GCA_023539305.1 Ilex asprella
GCATTGTGGCAAAACAGCTCCTAGTTTCTTCAAACTAACATTGGTGCATAGAGCTTTGGCTTCTCCACCTCCCTGTTTTACTATGTTGATATTTTGCAGCACAACTCCTTGACAAGGAAAGCTATTACTGCAGTCAAGATTTACAGCCACATCAGAAGCACTTGTTCCTTTGATATTCTGGTAGATCACATTGTTCACTTGAATAGTTGAGCTCTGTAACAGAATGATAAGATATATTCATATCAATAACATTAACGGGTTTATAATTCTTGTGGAGAGTCTGAGGTTAGACTTTACCTTTTGTGGACATGATTTAGCTTGATCACAATAGTTTTGGTCTATGATTATGGGGTTCGTAACGTCGTGCATGTCAATGTTCTGGAATTTTATGCCACTTGCACTTCCAGATCCCCCCTACATGTAAGATGGGATGAACATATGTTTAATATAACAAAAATATACATGCACACATCTCTCTCTCTTCCTCTATATCTCCCCCCCCCATTTGTTTTTTTTTGTGTGTGTGTGGTGTGCATGCATGTCAATACATATTTTTTTCTTACCGGCCATGTCTTGATCCTGACTCCATTTTCTGTTCCATAAAATGTTGCTCCATTCACTGTTATATCAGAAACATAAGCTTTTGAATTTTCAGAACCTAAGCTTCCGATGCTGAGGTCACCATCAGTATGCAAAACAAAAAAACATATTCAATGGACAGTGAGAAAAATATTTCACTAGAATTTGATTGTTTTTGTAAGAGGTTTGAATTTGGGACCTGATTCCATGACCTGGTCCACAAGTTATGGCAGTAGCTTGCACCTTCTGGGATCCACTCACAATTGAAATGCAATCATCCCCTTCAACACGAAAATGATATTTCCTTGTTATGATCTAGTTTTGAATCATCCCTCTTTAATGGGTTTTGGAATAGGGAAAAATACAATAATAGTCCATTAATTGGGCATTTAGTGTTACTCTCATCTTATTTCTTTTAATTTTGTCAACTCTCAGTCACCCTAGCTTGAACGTTTTCATGTCCATCTCATGTGATCACATTTGAGGGATTGTTTTATGATTTTAACTACCATTGTGGATGGAATTATGAATTTTTCGGAAATAAGCATAAGTAAATTATGTTGTCAGGCCAAAAAGTTTCTCACCAAACCATATAAAACACTTCTAAAGTATAGTGACATGATCACTTCCGTTGTGACTAAGGAGAAAAAAAACACGTGCTTTAGGAACTATTCTTTTAAATATTATACCTGTTCCTATAACACAATTAGAAATTTGAATATTTTGGGTGTTTGTGACATGGATTCCATCAGTGTTGGGGCTCGTCGCAGGTGCAGTCACCTTGAGATTGGAGGCTTGGACATTCACACATTTCTCAAAAGAAACATGAATTTGTTGTGCATCTTGGATCTTTAGGTTATTTACAATCAAATTGTTGCCATTATAGAAGGTTAAAGCCTGCCAAAAAACAAAGGTTGAAATTTAGAAGGGAAAAAAAAGCCCTTCTATTTGTCATATATTATGCGAATATGAACGTAGTATCATGCATTTATATAAAGAAACAAACATACCGTTGGTGCTTCCTTGCATGGCTGCATACCCATGAAACAAAATAAACTAATTAGCCATTGATTAGTAAAAAGGTCAAATAGGACAATACAATGCACGAGATTCTTGTCATTGTGAGCTTGAAAAATACAAGTGCTATGCAATTATATGCAAAAGCTCTTTTTGTGGCTCAAATCTTCGATGGCTAAGTCACAATAGAGAAACCTTATCCGTGCATGAAAAAATAGTGTAAAAACTTACAAGAGCTTTATTGATTTTGCAGGAATTTTGCCACCATATCTTCCCATTGCCATTGATAACTCCACCTCCTTCAACTATTAGATTCTGGATGTTGTCAAAGATAAGCCAATGTTTGTCTTGTGTGTTGTAGTTTGATCGATCATTAGATGCTGTAATGGTTCCATAAATCTGTTTTTTCAACAAAAGGAAAAACTTTATTATAAAAAATGATTCTTTAATTTCTGTCTTCTTTGTTGGAATTCTTTCTATATGTAACTGATCTGACCTGCATTGTCAGCTTAGATTTGCAAGGACCGGAAAATCTAATTGGCTTAAGAAGATAGTTCTTTTTCTGGGGTACCACCAAGGTAGCTCCTGCTGATGAACAAGCCTTTTGCCAAGCCATCTGAAATGCCTGAAATAGTACAAACTTTTGATATATAAACCAATTTTTTTTTTTTTGTTGAAATGACTTTAAAAGTTTTCTCTCGTACTCCCACTATATTTGGTAACTACTCCAAATTTGATTTCCCACAATCTCTTTATACTATTTCACATTTATTTTTTTTAAAAAAAATTAATTTTGCACAATAGTGACTAATGTTTTAATAATGTCACTGGACAAGTAGTCATAAAAATAAATGAACATAATTGCCGAAAAATGTAGTAATACACATTGAAATTATCTTGAAGAGAAATGCTACATGGACTTAAAATATTGACACTATTTGTTAGCTCTATCAATCACAACCATTAAATAGGTTGTGAGTCACAATAAAAACTAAGACTCATAATTAAATCAATGACAATAATCGATGGAGTCAACAAATAATGTCAATATTTTAAATCATTCCCCTATCTTGAAAGGGGCCTCCATGTAAGTGCACTAGGGATGGTTTTATCTTCCATAAAATAAGCTGCGTTTTTTTATAAATTAAAAACTCCCCTCATGTATACCAAGATTCTCTTTTTAATTTCTCCCAAGTCTCCATTTACCTCTGTTCCTTTTGCAACCAAACATCAAGTGATACGATAAAATCCTAGCCCCACTCCCGTGTCAACTAAATTCAACTGTTGTTTACATAGATTTATGATCATAGTGTGTCAAATAATAATTTGTTTACAAGAAACATAACAAATGTAATTTACTAGACGTTGATGATCAGTACTTGTTAAAAGAAAGGTTGATCCTCAAATAGAGTTCTGTAATTGATTACCTGTGTGTCATCATGAGTTCCATCACCTTTGGCTCCAAAATCATCTACATTGACTGTGTTAGCAGAAGCTGCCAGCCTCTGAAACGTCTTAAAACCATAGATTCCAGTTTGTAGCTTGGCTGAGTTCCCAAAGTCAAACCCAGATTCTTCTTGAACGTATTTGCTATGAGGTGGACCATCACGGAGGCTGGTGTAGCATGAAACGAAGGAGAGGACGATGATGATGGTGAATGGGTACATATGCTTTTGTACAGCCATAATGTACTTCTTTTGTAGTAGAGAGAAAGAACTATTCGAAAAGTATGGAGGGTCTGTAGGATTATAAGAATCTAAGAGCTATTGAAATGATAGCAAAATTAGATGACGAGCTTGTATATTTATAGGGGGGAGAGAGAGAGAGAGAGAGAGAAGGATGTTGGGTGCTTTTTCTCACGACTATTGGGTATGGAGTGGGGTGAGAGAAACTTAGACGAAAGGATCTCTTCGGTGGGTCCAGACTTTTTGCTCAACATTTAATACAAAATCGTCATCTGGGAATGAAGATGCCAGAGAAAGTGTTAGGCTTTGTCATGTGATCTACACAAAGAACATAATAAGGTTAATAATGACATCACTCATGAAATGATTAGCTTGTTTATGAATTTTCTGTGGTTAGATTTGTACCGACTGCTCTCTTGAATTTAAATACTTGTCACTTATATTTTTCAACGAGTTACTTAGGATTTTAATAGCGGTTGTCTCGAAGGAATATTCTCACGAAGACAAACACTAAGACCCCATTTGAATGATGGTAATCTTGAATAGAAATGACATTCTAATTCCTAAATTCTAGATTATCTTGTTTGGATAATTAATTATTCAGTAATCTAATTTGAGAATAAGATTACTATTGTAATCTAATTTTCGATAATGGTGGGTATCAAAAAATAACATGCCTAATATAAAAAGACAAGACTTGATTGATAATTTAATTTTGGAGTGATTATAAGTGGGATCGTATTATGATTCTAACTTATAATATATCAATGATGCTACTATATCATCAATTATGACGTAATATCCCGTTGAATTCAATATTTACTCGTGATATGGAGCAAAAATCTATCGGTTAAGTGTCCTATCAAATCACATTGTATAATCTGTTACACAATTTAGATGTGTAGTTAGTTAACCATCTATGGTCATGTGTTTGGCAATTGGTTGACTAAAGAATCAGTAATAAAGTTTGATTTTGTTGATCTTTGACCTTTTAAAAGCAAGCAATGTTACTTTTTTTAAAGGGTCACATGTATCTGAATCAATTTATGTATATTGATTAATTTTTTATTCGATTTGGTTAAATACATGTTATTCATGCCGAGATTAGAGAATTTATAACGAATAAATCCCTGTTGGTTTGGCTCCAAAGGGTTACCAATATTTGAACTTGAAATATCTGAGTGTACAATTCATCTTTATTACCACTTAAATTACCCCTGAATTTAAAATAAATAATGTCACACCAAAGCGTGTTTGATGCTATTGGTAACAATTTCACTGCACCGAATTTTTTTTTTAATATATTAATTTTAAAAAATTTTAAGAAATGAAATTATTTAGGATCCATCTTACCATTCATAAATTTACCATTTTAGGGTTGATCCTTCAAGGCCCTAGTCTTGCATATGATGCAGTGTACATTGGTTGGCTTTGATGGCAAGGCTTGAGCAGATGCATTGCACCATGTGCCGAAAACTAAGTCATGCACCTTAAAATTGCAAGTGAGAGCCATGAAGCTTTACCATTTTTGTGGGTCAGTTTGGTCTATCCGAGTGTTTCGAAGATCTGTAAAACATGTGGAAAAGGTGGACTTTGGGGGTACCCACTCAATTCTAATTTATTTTAAACCCGTTTAATATAATGAGTTAAATCATACCGATTGGTTAAAGACATTAATTTATACAAATTGATGATGCACAAAATAATCTCGTGCAAGATCAAAAGTTTTGTGTGTGATAAAGTGTAATTAATTGACGATAAATAAATTAATCAATGACAGTAATATAAATATTGAGTCAACACACAGATATATAGTGGTTCGGTCCTGGTGACCTACTCAACTCTGGAAAACAACAACGGTGATCGGGGGTTTTTATTAATGAAGAAAGGTAAACGAGAGAGTGAGAGCAATGATTAGCTACGGGAGATGTACAATAGCCAAGAGAGAGAAAAATTATGTATGTGTAGAGGGGTGTCGAGGTAGAGCTCAATGTGTCCCCTCATGTAGAAATGACTTACAATTTATAAGCATTGAGCCTTTGTTGAGGCGGCGACGTGAGAGTAAGGCACTAGCTTCTCCGGAAGATAGTTACAAAATGTAAGTACAATTAAGATAATCTTGATCTTCGAGAGTATGTATCCCGATGATCTCTACCTCACGTGTTCTTTTCTTCATGGACTCCTTGGACTTTGGGTTGAGTCGAATTAATTAACTGAACTTGACTTGCTTTTTACCTGATTCAGGCTTACTTGGTTTATTGGGCTAGACCCAACTAGATTTGGGTTCATCACAAATAATTAAAACTCGTGATACAGACACATACTAATATACCAACTAAAATATATGTTGATACACACAAACACACCAAAAAGGCACACATACATTACTAATACACAAAAAAATACACTCACTAATACACCAAAATTATACACACACACTGATCATAACAAAAACACACATATACACTAACTAATATAAACACACACACACACACACACAAAAATTAATACAGCAAAACACATATAGACACACAGACACCAAAATACATTCCCACAAACATATATCGAAATACACACACACACACTACACCACCAAAATATCCACACACATATTAATTAATAGAAACACAATAGTACACCAAAACGTACACACACACACACACACACACCATATTACTACACCAAAACACACACACAAACACACCAGTACATTGAAATACACACTCTCACACTAATACGCTAAAATCCACACACACACACACACACACTAATACATTGAAAATACACACATATATTACTACACCAAAATATGTACTCATTTACTACTACACTCTAATAAAACAAAACACACACACACTAATACAACAAAATACACACACACATTGTCGTGCCCCAAATTCATAAATAAATGTGATCTAACTAATAACCTTCAAGATCATTAGAGTATAACTAAATAAACCATCTAATAAATCAAAATGACAAATATCCAATATCATCTAACTAGAAATCCCCAAATGATATATTGAATCTCAATTTTACATCCAAAACCTCAAATAAAGAACAAAATCCCATAATTAACTACATAATGTGAATAATCGATATTCCTTCTCCAATCATAAAAACAAAAATTATATAAATCAAAGCCCCCAACACTAGGCCTCAATTTTCGGATCCACTTTCTAATCTGTTTCAACTAGTTTTATCATAATTGGACTAGACCGGCCGGCCGGAGCATTGAACCGGAACCTTCAACGGTCCGATTTACTAAAAAGACCGTTTGGGTAATCGAACAGTTGGAGAATCGAAAAATTGACTGATTTAGGCCAAAAACCGGTGAACCAAAGATTAAAAAAATGGCGGTTCAACATCAGCCTTCGTCTTATCCCCCTTCTTCATCTTCTCCAGATCAAGCTCTCGAACAGCAGCACACGACACCACAGATCTAGATCTCAAACACCAAACCTCCTCCACTCCGTCTTCTTCAGATCGAGCTCTCAAACAACGGCACATAACACCACAGATCTAGATCTCGAACACCAGATCTTGAAATCTCGAACACCAGACTTCTTCTTCTCTCCTCTCTCTCTCCACGCGGAGACACACTCACAGTTAGTAATAGATTAAGAGATGCTAGGTCTTGTCTTTCTTTCTTTCTCTCTCTCTCTCTCTCTTTACACTCGCACACGCAGTCAATATGAATATAGACAATGGTTTAATACACACCCTCAACAATCAAAACATACAATACACTATAATACACCACACGCACAGTACACTATTTATTTTTTTATTGTGCTTGTGAATTTTTTTGTTAAATCATTATATTTTTTATTATAGGACCAGTCCAACCAGATGACCCAACGGTTGAACCAATGAACTGTTGACCCGATTCCTCTATCGGTTTGATGTCCAGTCCAGTTCTGATAACACTGGCTTCAACAATTCAATCTACTTGCTCACCTATGCTATTATCGATCTCAACACCAAAATTTAAAAAATATTAAAATAAGGGGTGACCAAACTAGCTCACTAGATAACCTTTCTCAAACCTAAACAAGATTTAGAAATAAATAAAACAAGTATATCTCAGTTTAAAAAAGAACATATATAACTTTTGAAGTAAAATATGTGACATTATACTTACCCAAAAAAAATATGCGACATTATATCTATCTCAAATTTACATTGCATAAACATGTAAATCCGTAACAGAGTTGAACCATTCAGAAAACAACAACTTATGACATAAATATTTTATGTACGTAGCTTGATTAACAAGAATTCACACGTCAAATATGACCCCACACAAAAATACTCCAATCAATCCCAACGAGGATACACCTTTTTGAAAAGCACGTATACCGACACATCGATATGTAACAGAATCTTTCTATGAATAGTTTACTAACACTTAGCCTCAGTTTCCGTTGATGAATAATAGTTTTAAACCTCGGAAGGAACCAATAACCACTATAAGTGATAAGAAAACCTTCAAAATCATCAAGGTAAGAAACTCATTTAAATAATCAGTGATATAAGTTCGATTGTATTCATGTTCATCACACCCATCCATACAAGTAATTTAAATTATGTTTTTCAATAAAATCAACTTGTATTCCCAAAAAAAAAAATCCACGTGTATCACGAATTATAATTCCACAACTCTCCAAATGTAGGAAACTTCAATAAAACCATGCACAAGATCGCCAAGAAACATTATCAATGTAATATTATTCAAGAGCTAGGGTTTATAAATCAACAACATAATTTAAAGAAAATGAATCATATAATTGAAAAAAATTCAAAATAGTTGTAGATCTATCATGTGTGTGTGTGTGTGTGTGTGAATTAGAATTCAAAATGTATATAGATATTATCCCCAGCCTCAATGAATAGGAAAGGGGAAAGAAACGCTACTTTGTTTTCATAGAAAATTACTCCTAAAGTGTTTTGTGTAATGCTAATGTGTAAATCTCCTCAAGATCTAACATGATCTACTCTTTTCCCTCCTTTTCTTCTCTCAAAGATTCTCATAGGCTCCTTAGAGTTGAAAATTCATGTTTACGTTCGGATAGAAAATCTCCATTCAAATGGCTCCTACTCCCAGTATCTCACCTTTTTATTTTCTATTCGGATAGAAGATTTTCATTCGGACGATCCGAACCTTCTGTCAAAACTATGGTCTAGTCAGAGGTCGATTCACAAAATTCTCACAAAATACACTTCTGTAGTTCTTGAAGTCTTATTTTCAATGCCGTAAGATCAACTCAATCGGACGTCAGGGTAAAAAGTTATGAATAAAATACTGAAATAGTGTCAAATTTCTTTCTACCTTTTTTTTTATCCAAAACATGTTTAAGGCCCGGAACACATCTAAACTTATTTTCTTCAACTTCCAACGCCATCTTAAATGATTTTGAAACACTTTAGATCAATCTTGAATCTTTAATACCCCAATCAACAACCATTATTAGTCTCTTAAATGGCAAAGTATCTGAAACACTAAAATTGTCATCTCACCCATCCGGACCTTTACAAGAGTTGAATGTCTATCCCAAGGTTTCTCTACCTTCCAAATTCAAAGGTTTTAGCAACTTACTTAGATACTCTTCTCAAGTTTAAACATCTCTGAAATTAAATTTGACTCAAAAGTCAAACTTCACTGCTATTATTTCAGTAACGATTTGAAAATCTATCATCCTTGTAATTATTTTTAGAACCATTCTTAAGATCACACTACCCATATTTAAAGTTGATACATGGTCTTACAATGCACCCTCCTAAAAGAAAGTTTCGCTCTCAAAACTTATGTGATCAAGCCTGCCTAATTCAAATTGATGAGGTCTCAACGCCTATTCATCCTTCAAGCATCAAATCCAAAAATAGAATATAATTTTCCATATTCAAGATTTTTATCTCTGTCCCTGACTTGTACCGAAATAGATCTTATATGTAAATTGTTATCACTCCACTCAAGTTGTCGACATTCTTTCTCATAAGTTTACTTGTCCATCGTTACAATTATTGTGAGCTCTTAAATTTACCTTAATTCGCTAGCACTTATTTATCGCCCCAATTCACTAATTTTGGGCACAATATTATCTTTCAGATCATTGTCTTACAGTCAAGTGATATTTTTGCAAATAGAATTTTTTATGGTTGACAGACATCTTTTTTTTGTTGGAGTTTCTAAAGTTCGTTAGGTGAAGGGGTCTTTTTACTAGATGTAAAAAATGTCAAGGGATATTAATTTGACATACCATCATTTGGCCAAAACTTGGTCCATGTCTAATAATTAATAGTTGTAATGAACTTTCTGGAATTAAGAGTTGTGATTGGTGGGTCTATCTTAAGAACTCCATTACGGTATCTACTTTGGTACCATGTCGAAAGTTATAATATTTAAAGGTTAAATTATATTTTTTGATTGTTTGAGTTACAACTCAAAAAATTATGATCAATATAAAATATGGTGATTTATCGTGAAAAATTCATCCTTTGAAGGTTAAGTTATGATTTATAAAGGCCAAGTTACAATTGATTGATAGTTGTAGATCTATCATAAAATATTGTACTTTGCAAGGTATAACTTGACGGTCAATAATAATATTTTTTTTAGTATGATAATTAAAAATATCATCTGGTAGTCTAGTTGTTTTTCTCATGAATGAGCTTCTCTCAAATGTTTTTTTTGTCAATTTTCCCTTTTGGCCGATCACTTGTCATCTATTCAAGTGAGACACGTTGTATATAAGTAATTTTCTACTTATTTGAAAGAATATTTAATATAACGAGAATATCATGTCATCATCACCAACCAATAATGATTGACAAAGTGAACAACACTTGGATAGTTATTAGGTTATATGAAAGAAGAGTAGGTAATTATCTATTTAAATGGATGAGTAGTTATTGGTTTATATAAAAAAAGAGTGGGTAGTTATCTGTTTATATGGATTGCTAGTTATTGGCTTGTGTGGAGTCCACTTCCTTATTAGTTTGCATATTATTAATTGATGATATCACGTAAAAATACTGACGTGGTATCACCGTTGCAATGAATATTTTTTCCACTTATTGATGATGAATTAGTTTTTAGGATGAGATGGGCCAAAAGAAGGCCCAAATCCTACATATTGGTTTTTTCAATAATACTTTCATTCTAAAAATATGATATATTAATAAGTATTTTAATAGATAAATTCAACAATGCAGTTATAATAATATTATTAGAACACGTCAACCATCACAATATTAAGCCTGTAAATTCTCCAAAAGTATATCGTGAAAAAGTGAGGTATTATTTGATAATGCATTTTTATGCCTTTTTTAATTTTTTAAATTTTATCTTGTAAAATTACTTAAAGACCATTATCAAACAATACATAATTGAAATATGGACACAAATTATTATTTTTTAATTTATTTTTTACTATCTGAATACCCAACTAAAGTGACTTCTTTGCTTTTGCCCCCTCCAAACAAAACATGAAAGAAAAAAATCAAACGCTATTGTACCATAATGGATGTAATTTTATTCATGAGAAACATTTTACAGACAGTCTTTATTGTTCTCTAATTAATAAATAACAACTCATTCAAATATTTTATACAACAATCTTTCCATCCACTTGAAATAATCCATGAAAAAACCACTGAATCATGCCTGCGGCTCCAATTGAAGAAACCTGAAACAAGAACCTAGAGAGAAAGAACATGATTAATCTAAACATCATTCTGAATATATTTGCAAATTTTCATAGCCAGTAAATTACAATTGATTGTGCCAAAATAAATTTTTTTTGTTTGTCAATATGGTTGTTTGGGTAGGTTCATTGATCGAACGAGTCACACATAAACTTGTGCAACTTGAGTTTAAGTTTTACACTTCACATAAAACTCGGATTTAATTGGTAGTTGCATGCATCCAAAATTTACATTGCGGCCATGAGTCTATAAGGTAAATGGTTGGTATAATTTGTTATTCTCAAAAAGACATATTTCGGTCTAGATTAAACACTAGAGATCAACAATAATATGATGAACTAGATGGTCTAACCAACCTTATATTCTTCAAGGGCATTGTGGCAAAACCGTTCCTATTTTCTGCAAATTGACATTGTTGCATACAGCTTTTGTTGCTCCACTTCCAGCTTTTGCTATGTTGATGTTCTGCACCACAATCCCTTGGCAAGGAAAGCTCTTACTACAGTCAAATGTCATAGTCACATCAGAAGCACTTGTTCCTTTAATGTTCTGGTAAACCACATTTCTCACTTGAACAGCTGAGCTCTGTGACAGAGTAAGAAGATATAATTATATCAATAAAATCTAGGGTTTATAATTTTTTGGAGATTTTGAGGTTATGCTTTTACAACTTTACCTTTTGTGTACAAGATTTAGCTTGATCACAATAGTTTTGGTCTATGATTATAGGGTTCGTAACGTCGTGCATGTTAATGTTCTGAAATTTTATGTTGCTTGCACTTCCAGATCCCCCCTGCATGTTAGATGGGATGTACATATGATTAATATAATGAAAAAAAAAATATGCATGCACGGGATTTACATCTCCCACCCTGTTCTAGCATCTCCACTCTCTCTCTCTCTCTCTCTCTCCCTCTCTCGTATTAAACTTGTCTAATAAATTTTGAAAAGAGGAGAGCAAGATGGAAAGATAATATAGAAGAGGGAGGGAAATTTGAAAAATGAGTGGGAGAGTTGGGAGGAGTGACTATACGCACAACGTGGAATAATTTAATTTGAATAAAATTTTGTTTTTCAATTTAATAAAACAAAAGTAATAAAAATAAATTAATGAGGGAATATTTCAGACCGCAATTTGTCGCACCACATCATTTCATTCCCATTTTTTTGCCTCATTTTTTTTTCAGTCTAGCATTACATATGTGCATGTACATATATGTTTGTATGCATTTGTGCACCTGCATGCATCCCTACACAAGACTCTCTCTTACCGGCCATGTCTTGATCCTAACTCCGTTTGTTGTTCCATAAAGTGTAGCTCCATTCACCGTTACATCAGAAACAGACTCTTTTGAATTTTCAGATCCTAAGCTTCCAATACTGAGCTCATCGTCAAAATGCAAAAGAACAACAAAATATTTCAATGCACAATGCAAACAATATTTCATTGGAATTGGAATATGTTTATTGTTAGAGGTTTTTAATTTGGAACCTGATTCCATGACCTGGTCCGCAAGTTATACCCGTAGCCTGCACTTTTTGGGATCCACCCACAATTGAAATACAATCATCCCCTTCAACATATAATGAAATTTTATTGTTAGGATCAACAAATATTTTGTGTTAGCGTTGTTTAACAAGGTATCAAATAAGGCAAGATGTGAAAATTTATGCGTTTTGTGTTGTTTAGTTTTTATTCTTTTTTTTTTTTTTGCATTTTTCCATGTTTTAAAGATATATACCTGTTCCTATAACACAGTTAGAAATCTGGATGTTTTGGGTTTTAGTGACATGGATTCCATCAGTGTTGGGGCTCGTCTCAGGCGCGATCACCTTGAGATTGGAAGCTTGGACATTCACACATTTTTCAAATGAAACATGAATTTGTTGTGCATCTTGGATCTTTAGGTTCTTCACAATCAAATTGTTGCCATTATAGAAGGTTAAAGCCTACCACCAAAAAGGGTTGAAATTTAGAGGGAAAAAAAAGAAACTCCAATGGTCATACATTATATGAATATCAATAAGCATCATCCACTAATATAAAGAAACAAACATACCGTTGGTGCATCCTTGCATGGCTGCATACCAATGAAGCAAAATAAATTAATTAGCCATTGTTGATTAAAAAAGTAAAAAATAATAGCTTAATGCACGAGACTCTTGCCAACATAGTCTTCAATCGAGTTCAGTTTTACTCGGCCACATTCTAAAGCTCTTCTCGTTACTCAAATCTCTGGTGGCTAGGTTACAATAGAGTAACCTTGCCCCTTCACCAAAAAAGAAAGAAAGAAAGAAAGAGTAGTGGAATAATTTTTCGGATTTAATAATGACTTACAAGAGCTTTATTGATTTTGCAGGAATTTTGCCACCATATCTTCCCATTGCCATTGATAATTCCACCTCCTTCAACTATTAGATTCTGGACGCTATCAAATATAAGCCAGTGATTGCCTTGTGTGTTGTAGTCTGATCGATCACTAGATGCTTTAATGGTTCCATAAATCTGATTATTTTAGGAAAAAAAAAACTTTATTGTAAGAAATAATTCTTTGAAGTTTGCCTTCTTAGTTGGAGTCAATTGTAATTGATCTGACCTGCATTGTAAGGTTAGATTTGCAAGGGCCAGAGAATCTAATTGGCTTAAGAAGATAGTTTTTTTTCTGGGGCACCACAAATATTACTCCTGCTGATGAACAAGCTTTTTGCCAAGCCTTCTGAAATGCCTGAAAGAGTAGAAACTTTATATATAAAACAATAATTTTTAAGTAAGAGGGTTTCAAAAACATTCTCTTGCTAAAGATAAATTCTTCATAATTTTGAATTAGAGACCAGTTTTTATAAAATGTGAGGGTAGGGGAGGGGTGAGACTGATGGTGGAAAAAGTTATAAATTCTATGAATTGCACGAGACGACAGCTAGTTATAAACTACATAATCACTAAAAAAAATGAGTAATAAACATTGGAATTAACCTAAAAGGGACCTCCATGTAAGTGCACTGATTTACACTAGGGCACGTGCCCATAGTGTAATTTTGAAAATTTTGGTGATACTTTACCTGTGTGTCATCATGAGTGCCATCACCTTTGGCTCCAAAATCATCTACATTGATTGTGTCAGCAGAAGCTGTCAGCCTCTGAAACGTCTTGAAACCATAGATTCTAGTTTCAAGCATGGCCGAGTTCTTAAACTTGGTGCCTTCAATGGTGCTGAAATATGAAGGGTAAACTTCTTGAAGGTATTTATTATAAGGTGGGCCATCATGAAGGCTGGTGTAGGATGAAATAAAAGAGAGGATGAAGATGATCATGATTTGGAAGATATGTGTTTGTATGGCCATCATTTGCTTCTTTTGTAGGAGAGAGAAAAGATTATTCCAAATGTAAGGAGGGTTTGTAGGATTATAAGAATCTAAGAGCTATGGAAGTGATAGCAAAGTTAGATGACGAGCTTCTATATTTATAGGGGGGGAGAGAGAGGATGTTGGGTGCTGTTTTTTACTACTCTTGGATAGAGTGGGATGCGAGAAACTTAGACGAAAGGAGCTCTTTGGTGGGTGCAGACTTTTTGCTCAATGTTGAATACCAATAACGAAAACTCTTCAATTACATTAGCTTTTAATTAAGTGAACAAGTGAAAATACGTTAGTTTATTTATCTACCGAGTAAATGTCATATGAACCTAATTCAATACAACAATTGAATTAGTTGTAAATTTTAATATTAGATGGATCCCACTTCTAGTCTAATGATTACATTGAATAGTCTCTAAATTATATCTCAATAATATTTTTTTTAATCTATCTGTAGACATAAAAAGTTCTATGTATATTTTCAAATGACAATCAAAAGTTTTTCGTTCAATATTTTATTTGCTTGTTTCCACAACTAAAGAAAACACATGTATGCTCGAGAGGCAATCAAAAGTTTCCCATTAATCTTGTGCATGATTTCTGTCATCGATTTTTTTTTGTTATATTTGTTGTTTTGCAGACTAGAGTTATATAAAAAAAATGGAGTTAGGGAGGGAAATAGTTAAATATTGTGGGAGTCTTCCATTAGCTGTGTTTGTTCTTAGAGGACTTTTGGCAACGAAAGAGACCTCGAGTGAGTGGGACATGGCACACAAAAATATTAAGTCATATCTAAGCAGATGCAAAAGCACTGACCATGGTGGACGAGGGGTAGACATATTAGTTTTAAGTCATGTCTAATACAATTTGATCATTTCGGTCTGTACTTTTAAACAATGAACTATACGTACTTGCCTCCTAGCATCATGCCATGTGTTTTCATTTCTCCACGGGGGTGGCAAAAAGTCAGCACAATGTTAAATTCATTGCATATGATCAAATTCAAGGTGACAAATGGCTAGTGAGTCACGCAAATAGGTATTTATCCCCTATTTGTTTGGTTGACATAACCACATGATACATTCGATGCCTAATCTACAGTCATGATGTCACAAAGTCAACATGTCTGAATTTGTAACAAACACACAAGTGTTTTAGCATATCTAAGTTCACAACCAGTATAGTTTTTAAGCATTTAATTTGAAATGGGAAAGTCTTATAGTACCGAAAAATTGAGAAAATTATAATTCGATCCGACCATATTATAATTTATTAAGATAAAGTTACGATTCAATAAATTTTGAAAAACCAAAATCAATCTCGATTTTTTGGGATGGATTATAATCAACCATGTTCTGTCACAATGACTTGTTTTTAGAACCAAGGATCAAAATTTTATTTTGAAACGTCTGAAATATTTTCATTTCTAAGGAGATAGAAATGAATCAGTAATAGAATTAAAATTTTAATATTTTGAGGTGTTTTGTAATATTTTAATACTTTTTTACAATTATTTTGGAATGTTTCAAGGTACTTTGGTATATTTCAACCAATATTGAGAAAAAATAAGTCGTAAAATTTTTATTTTTTACATTCTGTTTCCGTAACAGATCAAACCGTTCTATTTTCTAGGTAACCGAAACAAAATTTTAAACCTTAGTGCTTCATTTTGCTCCCCAATTACAAACTAAACTAAAATCTTGGCCTCTAAGGACAACATGATCTTAAACTTCTAATTAAACATTAAATCAAACTAAACCTTAAACTCTAAACCATAAAAAAAAAAAATTTATACAGACATTAATGGCACACCAATTAAAAACGTATGTGTTTGTGTCACTCGATCCTATTACCAAAAAGAGCTGCCATGATCTGTTTCTAGAAAGGCTAGAGATGGATTTGGACTAGAGGCCATAGTAATTAGTTTCTATGCCACAATGAAGGCAAAGACTTTATTGCACTTCTATTGCTTCTATCATTTGCATACCTCTCTCTCTCTCTCTCTAAAGAGAGTAAGTAGTTAACGTGGGTAATTCACCATTTTTGTTTATAGTGATCTATGTGTGATGGTTTGACTTGAATAAAAAGGGCTCATAATTCAAAGATTTCTGGTTTATTGGTTATTGGAAAATGACACAAACCATCAATAATCGGCTAAACATAACAAGATAGGACTTAATTAACACCTGAGAATTTTTTTTAACTTGGATTTAATTATAGTATCGAAAAATAATTTTTTTGGGTATTGTACCTCTTTTTCGTCCAATGAAAACGTGATACATATAGAGTTTTTTTATTCTCCTATTTTACTTTATTATTTTTATGATTAATTTTCATATAAATTAAGATAAAATCTAAGGCTAAAAATCATTTATCCATATGATGTTGAAAAATTATGTTTCAATATCATAGTTTATCCTCTTCTTTTTTTTTTTTTTGGATATTTAAAAAAGGAGTGAAGGCAAGGGTGTGCACCTTGACTGTGCCTGTTACTCTACTTGAAAATGAACTTAGTTAGGTTAATATAACAGTCAACCACCAAGACCCGATATGAATTCTAAGACTCGAACCTCTAAGCGTTCAGTGGTATCATAGTTTATCCTTATAATAGCTGAAATTTTTATGGCCGACCCCACCTTAGAGTACATGCTGGGCGTTATGGAGCAAAGATCTATCGGTTAAGTGTCTTTATCAAATTACACTGTGTACTATGTGTATGTTTCACACTTCGAATTTATAGAGAAAAAGAACAGGTTTGTGTTGGTTAACCATCTCTTTCATGTGTTTGGCAGTTGGTTTACTTAAGAAATCGTTATAAATTCTTAGGAAAAGTTTGAATTTGTTGATCTTTTATCATTCAAAAGCCAGCAATGTTACACCAAAGCCCGTTTGACCGAAAAATTCAGCACTCAATTTAGTGAGATTATACCAAAATAGAATTTATTTGGGATCGATCCTAATTAAGTTTGTCAATTGTATCAGGTGAAATGGGTTTGTTTCGAGTTTTAGCAGATTTATATAAAAAAATACTTACTTATAACTGATTTGTTTATTAATTCGTGTCTAACGAGTAGTATCATTTCGAATTCGTATAGTGTATGAATCGTGTATAACCAAAATATAAACAAATCTTATCGTATATTTCTTCTGATTGATGTTTATTAATCGTGTCGTGTCCACTTATTTATGAAAACTTAAAGGAGATTCAAATTCTCTAATTTCGTGTCGTGTTCGTAACATGTTAACAAATTGTATAATATTTACCATTTTAGGATTGATTCTCACATTTTACCATCAATCCTAACTTTTGTTTATGTAATGACTTGATCTCATTAGTTTCAAATTGATCCAAAATAAAATAAAATATTTTTTTTAATTTGCGTACGATAATTCCTTCAATGTTTTAGTCTTACCGTTGATGTGATACAATGGTGGGCATTGACGGCCAAGATTTGAGCAGATGCATTGCACCATGTGCCGAAAACAAAAGTCAGAATGTCCTGTGTTGCAACCATAAAAGGGCAATTGGGAACTATGAAGGTTTACTGTTTTTGTGGTCATTTGAAAAATGTACAGAGGGTTCTGTAAAGTGGATTTTGGGGTTAAGGATCACATGAGTCTTAACCTAGATCACACGGGAATTGGAGCGAGCGTCATATTATATGCATACAGATAGATATAGATATTCATCCATAACAATGTAATATAAATAAAATTTTAAAATTTAAAATTTTTGAAAGGCTATTTAATTTTTAAAAGACTAATCGCAACTTGAACTGCGAAAGATTACTCGAATATCAATTTATAGTTTCAAAGTTTAAAAATATTAATTTGTACCCTGAAAGATACAAATTCTTATTAACGTGCATCTGGGACTAACTGTTGTTTATTTTGCAGTTAAAAATGTTTAGACTTATTATAAATTGTGCTCTAAAAATTTAAATATTTTATATTTATGATTAAAAAAAAATTATCTATTAACACCCATTAAATATCTCTCAATTGCGTCATTTCGTGTTCGAGTCATTAAAAAATATTTTTAATAATTATAAAATACCTTAAATATCTATTTTTTGTCTACAACATCCATTAAATCGTGTCATTCGTATCTAAATTTTAATTTGATCGGACAATGAAAAAATTCGTCTCTAACTTCAAACAAAAAATAACTATTTAATAAGTATTGTAGGCCAAAAATATGTATTTTTTTAAATAATATAATATGAATTGTTGTAAAAGTGAAATATTTGACACAATGTAATTAACTCGATAAGAAAATATCTTTTTATTGACTAAAACACAACACAAAATGACACGGCGTGAAAATGTTACGATATGACACAATTAAAATGAATTTAACAAGTATTAATGGCTTGCAGATGGGAACTTCTCAGCTAAATCCGCATGGTTCATACTAATTTGGTATGCTCAGTCAATTCCTAGGATGAGCTGCATACTATGGCTTGCAGTAGCACGGAAACTGCATACTAAAGATCAGATCAAGGCCTAAATGCAGAATGTGAACACAGGCTGCGCAAGAGAGGAGAAAGAAATCCATTCAGCACCTATTCTAAGACTGCCATTTCTCAGAATGTATGCGCACCAAAATGTTGCAGAAGTGGACGGCATCATTGTCCTTGGGCGCAATATATGCAAAAAAGTTGCAGCGGAATAAGGAGGAGAATCCTTAGGGTGTGTTTGGTAG
>CM042200.1:1769016-1783571 GCA_023539305.1 Ilex asprella
ATGGAGCCTTGAGTTCATTTCTCTCGAAATGGAATAAACAACTACTGAGAGACATAACTTTTGAAGGGTTCTGAGTATGGATTTACCCTTCCATGTTCGAACTACTTGATCAAGCAGAAGTTGCCATGAAGTAGTTTGCCACCCATTGCTTGCTTTTGAATGATTAAAGATCAACAAAACCAAACTTTTAGCCAGAATTTATAACGGATTCTTAAGTTAAACAATTACCAAACCCATGATCTTCTCTCTATAAATTCCTTGCAAAAAAAAAAAAAACTTTACACAAAAAAAGAGGAAGATATATTATAATTACATTTTTTAAATAAACAAGTTAGTTGTATCAAAATCGTCAAATTATTCATGCTTGCATGTTGACCATCGTAATTTTGCATTACCATACTAAACAACCATTGGTATAAATGTTGCGTGTTGGTGATTAATGAGAGATTTAAGGCCATCAAAAGAAATCCTTAAATTTATAAAGTTAACTGACAAACTTATGATTCATAAGATGGCCATTTCATCCATCTTCTCTCCCATACTACCTTGTATAAGTACGGAACTATAACCGAATAATAGCATAAGCCTCTCATGCCACGTGTCATGAGATGAGCATGCAGTAGTGACATGTGTCATCTCATAAATTGACGCCAAGTAAAACATATTCAATGGCTGTACAACTCAAAAATTCTGATTCCCCACTCGAGTGATCCATTTTGATTGCTTATTCTCAATCTTTGGATCGATCAGGTCATCATTCAATAATCATGCAAGAGAGGGGGAGAGAGAGAGAAGGGGGGGAGTGTAGCATGCAAAGAACAGAAGCAATAAAAGTGCAATAAAGTCTTTACTTTCATTGTGGCATAGAAACTTATCCTTACAATTGGAGGTAATTAAATTTATTTATTTAATAAAAAATGATTCGTATAATACTTTAATTTTATTATTTTTTATTCAATAGTTCTATATCATTTAACACAAAATTAATGGCTATAAATAGATCAAATTCATCGAATAAACGAATGAAATTTGGATTGAGACATTTTAATCAAGTTGAAATTCAAATTGAAAAAATCCAATCCAAAGTGGATTACTTTTTTCTATTTTTGAGTAAATGAATGAGTTTTATTGCAAAGCAAAAATTGCAATGTTAAAATCAAGCTATAATAGCCTACATATCTCAACATGAGATGATCAAAAGAAAATTAAATCTGGAAAGGGTGTAGTTTAAGTGACAGTAACCCTCACAGATTAAATTACGTAGTTGAAAAAGAACAACTTCATCCTCATGTACCAAAACAAGAGCTAGGTAGCCTCCAATCAAGGGCTAGTTCGTTGTTGCTGGGGGTGTTCTCGAATTTCAATGAGACAAGTTTGTATCTTAAAATGGATTACTTTGTCATTGGGAAGTAAAATAATAGCACCAATGTACCAATAATGGCCCATTACGACATGAGTAATGTTATTTGGACATAAAAAGTTGACCCCATTTGTTGACATAATTCACTATAACTTTTGGATTAACTGTGGACCCATCAAATATTAGAACTTGTTCTTCATCGAATGAGTCTAATGAAACAACATTATTGAATCAACAAATGAGATCAAATTTTTAAATTTAAATAACATTACTCACAACTTGGTTTGATTGATTCGTAACAAAATTCAAAATCATAACGGTTTTAGTTTCTTGATACAAGAAGACTTTCCCATCTTAAATTAACTACTGACCGGCGTAATGTTGACAATAATTCACCATGACATCATAAATATAGATTAGGTAGAAATCTCATGTACCATAAGCAGGGGCGGCTCAAGTCAATTTGAAGCCTAAAACAGACAAATTAAATAGAGGTCTTTCTATTTTTAGTAATATTTTTTTTAAAAAAATTAATTTATTTTTAATTTTCTATGTGAGAGGGAGACAAAAGAAAGATGTATTAATATTGTCGAGAAAGAGATTTCAATTTTTGTTTTTATTTTTTATCACAAAGAGAGAAAAAGTGTTTAATTTCAATTTTTTCCCTGGAGAGAGAGAGTGAGAAAGTGGATGGAAATATGAGTTGACTTTTGAGTATTTTTTTAATTTTTTTAATTTCTAAGTTTTGAATGTTATAGATTGAATTATACTCCAAATTTTTGCAATAAAATTTTGGATTAGATTTAATTTTTTGAGGCTTTTTTGTAGTGCTTAAAATTTAATGAATTTAAATTTTTTGTGGACTAGTGATATACCTAAAATTATGGGACATTCTAAAAATTTAGGGCCTAATACCCATATTTTTTTTTTCTATACCGTTGAGCCGACCGTGCCATAACGTTATGTTGACAAATAGGGTGTAAACACCGATTTGCGTGAGTGATTAGTCATTTATCATCTTCACGTTGATCATATGCAATGAATGTAAATATTGTGCTGACTTTCAAAAGTATGCACATGAAATGATGCAGGTGTCATGGTTAAAAGGTATGGGCACATGATATAAAGCACACGGAATGATGCGACTGTCATGGTTAAAAAGTATGGGCACATGCTTACACGATTTGATTAAGTTAAATATGATGTGATACTTTCGATTTTGATTTTATTCAATGTTCTTTACAAGTCTCAAGTTACTCTACGGCACTATAAGTAATGTGTCTCAATACCTTTTGAGTTAATAATTTTAAATCGTAGAAAGTGTTTGTAATTAACCTTAACATTTACGTGCTTTGCATGAAGTTTTTTGACGTGGAAACTCAAATATCTTTACTTAAACAATGACACCACCATTGCTTTTTTTAAGATGCATATATGTGGATTGGTTCTATCATATAAATCTGGTGGTTTACTCATTTCGTAGTGTCGTAATTTGAATAGAGTATTCAATACTTGACGAAAATTAGAAAATTAGAGGTTTATTACAAGACGAACCACAAACATTGTATTTTAATTGATGCTCATACTCAATCAAAAACTAATCTTCGTTTGGAAATTCCAATCATCAAAGGGTGATAAAATACACCAAAGGGTAAATGAATAAGAGGCCTCCTAAGGAGTAAAAGAGTTGGGCCTAATCACTGGGGGTGTGAAGGAAATATAATTGTCTTAGCTTAAGATTGTATGAAATATAATTGCCTTTTCAAGAAGTAAGAGGAGCATTTATTAAAATATAATTACTTAAGTTATACTTTCTCCGATAACTTAATTTTTAGAGTAGACAGTTGTTTAACATGGTATCAAAACAGCAAGTCATGCATTTGAATCTCACCGCCACCGTAATTATTAGAAGATTTTTACATGCTAGACTCAAAATCCAGCATGTACGTGAAGAGTCATGTTGAAATATAAATACTTAAGTCACATTCTCTCCAACAACTTTTTTTTTTTTTTGGAATAGATGATTGTTTAACATAGTATGAGAGTTAATGATACGATCCAAAGTGATCTATCACTACGTAGCTAGTCTAGATTAAAATGAGATAATGACCCAAGATCATTATTTTGATTTTTGAATTATACGGCGCAAACCAATATTTCAAATAATAGCATATACAAATTGGGTCTGATATGTTATATAAAAGTAAAAAAGTTGACATTAACAATAAGTTACACAATGACTCAATTAAATAAAATTTATGATTTTGCCAATATTTTTATTTGGCCACCATGACAATAAATTTCTAACTCCGAGAATATTCTCTTCTAGACAAGAGAATATCCTTATTACCTTTATTACATTTTTTGTGTAGGTCAAATGACAATGCCTTAATTCCCACATGTTGATTTCATGCATGCTTTTATAGATGCACCAATCCATTTTTGTTATTTGTATGCAACATTAAGCAAAAGTCAGAAACCACCAAAGAGATCTTTTTGTGTATGTTCCTCGCATCCCACTCCATACCCAAGAGTCGTAAAAAATAGCACCCAGCATCCTTCTCTCTTTCTCTGTCCTATAAATATACAAGCTTGTCATCCAACTTTGCTATCACTTCCATACCTCTTTGATTCTTATAATCCTACAAACCCTCCATACTTTTGGAATAATCTTTTCTCTCTCCTACAAAAGAAGCAAATAATGGTCATACAAAGGCATATCTTCCAAATCATCATCATCGTTATCCTCTCTTTTATTTCATCCTACACTTGCCTTCATGATGGCCTACCTTACAATAAATACCTTCAAGAAGAATCTGGTTATGACTTTCAAGCATACCCTTCATATTTCACCACCATTGAAGACATAAAGTTTGAGAACTCGGCCAAGCTCCAAACTGGAATCTATGGTTTGAAGACTTTTCAGAGGCTTGCAGCTTCACCTACAACAATCAATGTAGATGATTTTGGAGCCAAAGGTGATGGTACTCATGATGACACACAGGTAATCACTTAGCTCAAAGGATGAACTCAATTACTTATTAGTGTCTCAAAAAAAAATTTAAAAAATTAAGTACGCATCAATGTTTAGTAAAATAGATTAATTATGTCTACATGATGTTTCTGATAGCCCTATATTATAATTTAACCTACTATTATATATCATTCTATATAAACAACAACTGAATTTAATTAGTTGACACATGCTTTCACAGAAGTAGGGTTAGGATTTTATCGTTTTGGGGTAACCTAGAACTCATTAATAAATTAATTGTTCTCTGACTTGATGTGCTATTACAAAGGGAAGAGAGGGAAATGGAGATTTTTTTTTTTAATGAAACGATAGAAAATCGATTAATCCGACATATCCGAGAAAATGACGGGCACTAAAAATCTAGTGCCTCCTCCTCCCATACATCAAAACATATGATATAAACTGCCTTCCTAGCCAAAAAGAGAATTTTGATGTTGCATGGCTGAAGTTTAAGCCTAGTTTTTAATTTATATAAAAAAAATCCCACTTACTTTTCGGAATGCAAAATCATCCCTAAATTTCAAAATTACAGTATGGGTAGATGCCTTGGTGTAAATCAACTAGTGCACTTACATGGAGGCCCCTTTCAGGTTAATTCCAATGTTTATTTACTCCATTTTTTGGTGATTCTAATTTATATCTGCCCGTCACTTCGTTCAATTCATAGAATTTATAACTTTTTCCCACAGTCAGTCTTACCCTACCCCACTCCACCCCTATGCTACCCTAACACTATTGAAAAATTAGTCATTAATGTGCTAAATTGATTTTTTTAAAACAAATGTGAAATATTTTTAAATAATTATAAAATGTAGAATAGTAAATAAATATAATGGGAGTGATTATATAGGACAAATGTAAGAATTTAATTTGAGAGATCAACACATTTCTTTTATCTAATTCAAAATTAGGAGGAATTAATATTTAGCAAAGAAAGGCTTTTGAAACCCTCTTAGCTTAAAAAATGATTGCTTTATATATATAAAGTTCGTATTGTTTCAGGCATTTCAACAGGCTTGGCAAAAAGCTTGTTCATCAACAAGAGCTATATTTGTGGTGTCCCGAAAAAAGAACTATCTTCTAAAGCCAATTAGATTCTCTGGCCCTTGCAAATCGAAGCTTACAATGCAGGTCCGATCAATTATATATAGAATAGACACCAACAAAGAAGGCAAACTCCAAACATTTAATTCTTACAATAAAGTTTTTTTTGTTGAAAAAAAACCAGATTTATGGAACAATTATAGCATCTAGTGATCAATCATACTACAACACACAAGGCAATCACTGGCTTATCTTTGATAGCGTCCAGAATCTAATAGTCGAAGGAGGTGGAATTATCAATGGCAAAGGGAAGATATGGTGGCAAAATTCCTGCAAAATCAATAAAGCTCTTGTAAGTCATTATTAAACCCCAAAACTCTTTGGTTTTTATGTGCATTTGGCAGTGTTACTCCATTGTGATCTGGCCCCTAAAGACTTGAGTCACTAAAAGAGCCTTTGCATGCGGCCGCGTGAAATTCACGCTCTATAATATTACAATGACAGGAACCTCATGCACTGAACTATTTTCTCTTTCACTTTTGTAATAATCAATGGCTAATTATTTTATTTTGTTTCATTGGTATGCAGCCATGCAAGGATGCACCAACGGTATGTATGCGTTTTTATATTAGTGCATGATCCTACATTGATATTCACATAATGGATGACAAATGGAAATCGTTTTCTTTAGTTTTTCATCTAAATTTCAACCCTTTTCTTTGGCAGGCTTTAACCTTCTATAATGGCAACAATTTGATTGTGAAGAACCTAAATATCCAAGATGCACAACAAATTCATGTTTCATTTAAGAAATGTGTAAATGTCCAAGTCTCCAATCTCAAGGTGACCGCACCAGAGACAAGCCCCAACACTGATGGAATCCATATCACAAACACACAAAACATCCAGATTTCCAATTGTGTAATAGGAACAGGTATACATGTTTACAGAAATAGTTCCTAAAACATGTGTTTTGTGTTACGTTAGTCACAATAAAAATGATCACGTACCTAACTACACTTTAGGAGTATTTTTTTATGATTTCAGAAATTTTTTGGGTTGACAACCTATTTTGTTTATGTTTAATTTTCCAAACAACAAAAATTACAATTTCATGTGCAATGATTGTCAATAATCATAAAATAATCCGTCAACTTTCGTTAGTTGATTTGAACCGTTGTTTTCGATTGTACCAATTGAGCTCAAATTGAAAACTTGTATGACAATGAGTTGAAATAAAAAAGAGAATTGAGACGAAATAACACTAAATGTGTAATTAATGGGCTATTATTATGTGTTTCCCTTTTTTCAAATCATTTAATAAACAAAGATGATGCAAAACTTTACTTGTTCCTAATAGAAAATATCATTTTTATGTTGAAGGGGATGATTGTATTTCAATTGTGAGTGGATCCCAGAAAGTGCAGGCTAGTGGTATAACCTGTGGACCAGGTCATGGAATCAGGTCCTATATTCAAAAGCTCTAACAACACATTCCAATTCTAGTGATTTCTCTCTCTCTCTCTCTCTCTCTCTCTCTCTCTCTTACATTGTTCACTGAAGTATGTTTATATTGTTTTACATATTGATGGTGAGCTCAGTATTGGAAGCTTAGGATATGGAAATTCAAAAGCTTATGTTTATAATGTAACGGTGAATGGAGCTACATTTTATGGAACGACAAATGGAGTCAGGATCAAGACTTGGCCGGTAAGAGAGAATCCTGTATCACCATGCATACACGTGCACACACAAACCCATGTGTATATACACACACATGCAATGTTAGACTAACCAAAAGATGGAAAAAAAAATAGGAATGGAACAATGTGGTATGGGTGTTCGCTCCTCATTCGTTTATTTTTCTTCTGCCTTAATTAAATTGGAAAACAAAATTTTCTTCAAATTAATTCTTCCATGTTGCATGTACAATCACTCCCTCCAAATCCCCTCTTTATTTTTCAAACTGTCTTCCCTCTTCTACATTAACTTTCCATCTTGCTCTCCATTTTCTTAAATTTATTAGACAGATTAAATGAGTTGAGAGAGAGAGAGAGAGAGATGGGGTGTAGCTGCTAGAATGTGGTGAGCGATATAAACATCATGCATGTATATTTTCATTATACTAATCATATGTATATTCCATCTTGCATGCAGGGGGGATCTGGAAGTGCAAGTAGCATAAAATTTCAGAACATTAACATGCACGACGTTAGAAACCCCATAATCATAGACCAATACTATTGTGATAAAGCTAAATCATGTACACAAAAGGTAAAAATCGTAACCTCATAATCTCCACAAAAATTACAAACCCTAGATTTTCATAGATATAAATCTATCTTCTTATTCAGTCAGAGAGCTCAGCTGTTCAAGTGAAAAATGTGGTCTACCAAAACATTAAAGGAACAAGTGCTTCTGATGTGGCTATGAAATTTGACTGTAGTAAGAGCTTTGCTTGTCAAGGGATTGTGTTGCAGAACATCAACTTAGTAAAAAAGGGAGGCGGAGCATCGAAAGCTCAATGCAACAGTGTTAGTTTGACAAAAATGGGAATTGTTTCACCACATTGCCCTTGAGGAGGAAAAGAATGCAACTATATAAGGTTGGTTAGACTATCTAGTCCGTCGTATTATTGTTGATCCATTGTTTAACGTAGACTGATATGTTTTTGTGTTTTTTTTTTGTAAGAGGGCATCATCTAAATCGTGTACTCTTTAGAACCACAACTATAATATTTGTTTTGGATGCATACAAGCACCAAAAGATATACATTCGTTAAACATGAAATTTATGTGGCCGATGAAACTCAAACTCAGAACGTGTGAATTTTCATCTCCATCCTTGTTGCAACTGAACACACATGTAGAGTTTAGACCAAGCTATGCTTGCCAATTGACCATAATTATGAACATAAACTATTTATTTTGGCTTAATTTTCTACAAAGAGAATAAGCTTCATATCTTTTCATTTTAATCTAGTTCAATTTGCAATTCTTCAATGTTAGGATTTGCCAATGTAAAAAAAAAATGATGTAGCATGAAATTACTTACAGATATAAAAATGTTGTGTAACTTTCTACTAGATTACATCTAACTGATCATATTCTTTGTTTTCTATTTCTAGGTTATTATTTCAGATTTTTTCAAAATATTGGAGCTGCAGGCAGGATTCAATGGTTTCTTCATGGATTATTCCAAGTGGATAGAAAGATTATTATTGTATAGATTACTAAAAATATATGAATGAGTTGTTATTTATTAATGACAAAACACTATGGATTGTCTGACTGTTTCTCATGAATAGAATTACATTTATTATGACCCAATAGTGTTTTTTTTTTCATTTTTGAATGTTTTGTTTTGGAGGGGTAAAAGCAAAGAAGTCACTTTAGTTGGGTATCCAGCTTGTACAAAATAAAATTAGAAAAATTAATTAGTAGCAGGATTTCATTTATGAAAAATATCAAATGATACTTCATTTTCTCATGAATAGTGGTACTTTTGAAGGTTGGAAGGTGCGATATGCTTCCGTCCGGGTAGGGTGGGTAATTGGATGGAACTATTCAAGGTTAATTTATTTTTTAAATGACCTGAGTTTGAACAATTTTTTATGCTTGTTTTTTAAAACGAAAGTAAAAAGCTCAGTTTGAGCTCACAAAACTCAACTAATTTATATGTAAAAAAGTCGAGCTACTTAAGTTCGGTTCAGTTTGGGCTTGGCTCATTTCCTAAATGAGCCAAATTTGAATAATTTATTCAAGTTTAACAAATTTGGCTTGATTATCAGCTCTATTTCGGGGGTAGAGAAAAAATGAGTAGTAAAAAGGCTTATCTATATCAACCAATATAACCACACTCACAAAAAATAAAAATAAAAGAAACAGAGTAATATTATTTGGACTTCAAAGTTTGATATAATTTATTGATCAAATAATGTGACAATTGACATGTTCTAATGACATTATTAAAAGTGCAACTGTTGAATTCTTTAGTGGTCGGACCACATTACTTGACACATCACACATCACACATCACACATCATTAAGTCAAATTATCAAGTCCAATATGTATGTAATATTTGAACATGTAACCCCCACCCCCAAAAGAAATTGCAAAGATGTATAAAATTACCATGGAGAAAAGCGAAAATAAACTACATTTAGATTTTTTTTTTGTTTAACGATCAGAGTGTTCGGGATGGCCCATGAGCCTGGTAGGTAGGTTGTTGGCCTTCTTTTGGCCCATCTCTGCTCTATAACTAATCACACCCAACTTGTCAACTGTTGGCCAAAAATAAAAAAAAATAAAGTCTATTAACTTATTTTAACTTGTGAAAATTAGAAACTAATATAATATGATAATCTATTTTGTCAATAAGTATAAGCCCGTATTTTTTACGTCATTAAGGACACATTATATACAATAATTGGTAAGCAAATCCACGGTGCTGTTTTCATTTTTTTTTATTTTTTATGATGACCTTAAGTTGATTACTTTTTATTATCTGCAACATGAGCTTATCACGCATATTTTGCTGTTAGAATTGTGTGACTATATATAGGATACATGTTTTTGAATTTTAAACTGGAGATTGACTAGTAAACATGAAATGTGTGTAATAGTGTGATCTATACTTTCAAGATAACTCCATCAACAAACTGGTTCGTCTTTTTCAAACTCTGCAGCTAAACGAAGACAATTCCATTAAAGAACCAGTTTTGGTTTTGCTAATGTCTGCTATTGTTGAAGGTGATTCTGTTTTTCATTTTGAATTGTAACATTCAATAGTTTTTTGAATGAAGATGTTGATAAGATTGTGTCAATTTTAATAATTCAGTTTGAAAATATTGTTTATTTAGGTAATTCATATTTTTTTATACCGTTTTAAAAGATATTTTTGGTGATTATCCCAGTGACATTGGATGTTTTCTACTTGTCACTGCGACATTTTTTTCTATTATTTGACATGTTGATGTGGGTTGTTTGGGTTTATTGTTCTGTTATTATGAAATTGTTGTTTTTATTTTGTTTAGTTAATGTTTTTCTTAAATTTTTTACCTATTACTATAACATTTTTCTGTCATTTTACTTGTTATTGTGGGTGTTTGTAGTTCAATTTTTTGGGTCTAAGTGCCATTGTATTTTTGTTTGCAGTATTCTGACTTGTTACTGTGATCATAATGTGTTATTGTGCTATATGTTAATGGGGCATTTTCTACCATCATTGTGTAATATAATGTTGTCATTGTGTGCCAATAGTATCTTTTTGATAGTCTCTTCTATTTTTATGAGAAATTCGCTGTTGATAAATCTCGTCCAGTGTCTCCCTTCTTCCCCACTGTCTTCTGACCTATGGAGTATATAATGACAACTTTCGAACACTCATGTTTGATCGTGAAACTGTCCGTTGAACGTTCGATGACACCTTACCCCCGACCTGAGCTATATAAGAACGAGATTCCCTTGATCCTTGCCGAATGTGCTTGGTGGTCCCTTATAATACGCTCACTTGGAGGCTTCTTACATTATATATATATTTTTTGTTTTTTATGTTTTTAGAATAAAACATAAAGAATTCAATACTGCTTTTATCTAGATATGGTCTTGATATTTATATGATGGAGGTTAGCAGGGAATTACAATTACACTAAAGTTTTGATGGGGATTATCAATAGGTGCAAGATTTGAACCCTGACTCTGTGTCGCTATCTTATGTTATACCTGAACATCCGAATTGTATGTTGCAAAATGATGTTGATTTGAAGAATATGTTTTTGTCTTGCTAGTGTATTTCAACTTATTTATGTTGAAATATCTATGTCACGCATAGAGAATGATTTTTGTTGTTTGGATGAGAATGAAGTGATGCAGAATGTGCCTTTAGATTCTGCCAATAACAACGGGAGGATTTACTACTTTCATTTTGTCCTCATAATGAGAGAATTTATTATCAAATGGATGGTCTAAAGAAATTAAGGAAATAAATTAGAAATTCGAAAGGGGTGTAATACAACTTCGAAATGCGTTGTATAAATATTCAATTAAGATCGGATTTTAATTTATTTACGTGAAAAATGATATGTCAAAAGTTACTATTAAATGTGCTTCAAAGTATGCTACTGGATGTCAATGGCATGTTCATACTTCAATTTAGAGGGGTTAAAGGATATTTTTACATACAAAAACTCAACAACAAACACACATGTGGAGTTGTTCTACGCACGAACAAGAACAAGCTCATGTTTTCTAATCTGGTATCTAATCTTATTGTTGATAGCTAATTTTTAATTATTTCAATTTTAGTTATTCAACAATCAACTTAGTACCATTTAAGTAATTCTATCAATTTTAATCTTTAGAACAAACGGAAGCAACCCACAAACAATCTCAAAATTTTTTTAATGGTTGAAATTAATAAAAAGACTTAATTAAGGCAAAATGAATAATTAAAGGACTAAAATGAGATAATTAATAGTTCGTAGACTATTTTTAAACAAAATGTAATATTTAAAGACTCCTTGTGATATTTATCCTTAAAAAATATTTAAATTAAAACAAAGAATGTTTAAAAAATTACTTAAAAGATATTAAAATAAGTGTCCTAGTTTCATATATTTTTGAGCAATACTATATAAACTTTATTTTGTGATTTGACCAATTACTATTATTAATTAATTGCACATTCCAGTATTTATTATAACTCATTACTTATTCAATAATTATAATGAATTAAATTAATAAATTAAATCAAGATTTTAAGTTCAAGTAAATCCACGTTGTTTTTGTGTGGGTTACATTACACGACTGAGAACTAAGGTAGATGCGGAATGAAAGGGGAAAACAATTATAATGATCAATTCATTTTATGAACTATTATTTTTTTCATGTTTTACCAAAGGAGAATTATAATTTTGACAAATACATTAGTTCCTCGTCTTCTTTTATCACAAATAAAAACACTTTACAGAGACATGACATAGACGCGACACTAACACATACACAAATAAAAACAAGCATATAACACAGGATTCAATGGTCTCCTTTGATTTGAGACGAAAATTTGAATTACAAATTTGAGATGCATAGCATTTTTCTTTATATATTCTTTTCCCTTATATACTCATTTCCTTTTTATTTAAGGGGAGATGATGAGTTGCGTTTGTCAGGGTTGTGATTCTCCCTCGGTCGCATGAAAATAGTAACAGCCGTTGATCGGATTCCCATATGTCTACGTCGGAGAATGAAACGGAAGTGATCGGAGATTCCACCGGAAGCTTCTCTCTTTGGTCCGATGGTCAAGTCTGGCGACTCACTGAGTTGGCAATTTGGTTCTCCTGGAAACCGTAACCCTAATTTCTTCTCACATTGGTAGTTTCAGAGGCTCTATTTGATTTAGGAACCCTAACCCTAGCCCTATTTTCTGATGTATTTCTAAGTTGTATGTTCTTTTAATTTGGTTATTCAAACTGCTAAGTGATTCTTTAATTTAAATTCATTAAGCTTCCTTGTTAGTTTTCTGGGTATTGATGATATGTGTTTATGATCTATAGAGGAATTATGATGGATTGCAGCAGAGTTTTTATTTTCTCTTGTCATTCCAAATCTTCTGACGATACTTGTACTTCTGTCTAGAAAGGAAACTGGTATAAGAACTAGGAAAATTAATCAATGAGTGAAATTCTACAAATGTACTCACTTGAGCTCGTAACTTGCATATTTTGATTACGTTGTGAATTATACTTCTGTTGTCTTTTCTATGTCAGAAGGATTCCATTATTTGGATGCAAAGGCTTCTGCATGCCAGCTAGGAAATTTTTTTTCTACGAAAAAAATTCAGTTTTTTTTGCAGTTCATCAACTTATTTTTAGCAATGCCTGTTGATTTTATAAGACATGATATGTATATCACTGGGACAATAATTATTTCTCCCCTCTTAACTATGCAATTGTTGTTTTAGTTTTTGTTTAGACGACATTCATATGATTTTAGATTCTTTATTAGCTGACATTTTAGATAGTGTCTTATCTGAAAGTGAAAGCACCGTCTAAGCTCAGTTGGCTCACTTTAAATTTCCATGTCCAAAGAACAACGAGAAATTTATTAAGACTCAAATACTGGTAATAACATCAACTCTCTTCAAGTAATTGATTGTGGCCTGGGTTATTACCAATCCTCTGTTTGTATGCATGCATGCGAGTAACGCACACACACACACAGAGATGGGCTCATGAACAGAGAAAAAACAGGGCCCAGTAACCTTTATTGTTGTGATAGCCAATAAAGGAAAAAATACCAAAATGCAGAATGTTGGGGTGAGCAAAAATAAAAGAAGAATTGGACAGGGTTCTACTGTCATTTATGTTATGGGATGGGCTTACTTAGCTTGTCCTGGGTCTATATAGAGTAAAGTCATTACCACTTGGAATCGAGTAAAATGACATAATTTCTTCACTTTCCTCAGGAGCCCTGGATGTAAACGAAATTGGTGTGCCAGTTGGTATCAAGAGAACCAAAGTCCTGATAAATAGGTCATCTGGAGCCTGCTGAACACAAACTTGCAAGCTCAATTTCCTTTTTAGATTGAAAAATGTCTAAATACATGCAGAATATCTTCATTCATATGTTTAAGCTATCTTTACAACTTTGTTTGAAGAAGAGTGTGTGCATTTGCTTTTTTGTTGGGGTTAAGATTTCCTTTTGGTGGCGTGGAAATGATAACAGATGGATATTGGATTTCCAGTTATCAGAAAGTGGATGATATTTAATCATTATGCATCTGACTTTGTTAAAAAAGAAAACATAGGAAGATGGGAGTTCTGAATGGTAATGGTGTTTGTGATCCGCTTTCAGATTTCAATTATGGAGCGGGTAACTAGCTCCTCAAATTCCTGGCTTTATTTTTAGATGTTTTATGGTTTAAATTTTTTCAGTTATTGTGTATATGTGCATGCTTGTTTGTCAGCTCGAGCTTCTTTGGTGGTAGTTTTTGCCTTTTTGTGTGGTGGACTGGGGGCGTAACAATTGAAACTGGCCTGTTCTTCAATTTCTGATATTGTTGGTTTTAATTTATTCTTTGAAGGATGAGAAAAATGACTTTGTTTTCCTATTTAACTT
>CM042200.1:1785653-1855581 GCA_023539305.1 Ilex asprella
AAAAGTTTGAATTTGTTGATCTTTTATCATTCAAAAGCCAGCAATGCTACACCTAAAGCCCGTTTGACCGAAAAATTCAGCACTCAATTTAGTGAGATTATAACAAAATAGAGTTTATTTGGGACTGATCCTAACTAGTTCTGTTAATTGTCTCAGGTGAAATGAGTTTGTTTCGAATTTTAGCGGCTTCATGTCAAAAAATATTTTACTCATAACCAATTCATTTATTAATCGGTGTCGAACGAGTCGTATTATATCGAGTTCGTGTCGTGTATGAATCATGTATAACCAGTATATAAATAAATCTTATCGTATATTTCTTTTGATTGATGTTTATTAATCGTGTCGTATCTACTCGTTTATAAAATTTGTGATTTAAGGAAAAACTAAAACCTTTTAATTTCGTATCGTGTTAACAAGTCGTATCATATTTTATCACTATTAATCCTAAGATTCAAGATTTTACCATTTTAGGATTGATTCTCACATTTTACAATCAACCTAACTTTTGTTTTTCTAATCACTTGACCTCATTAGTTTCAAATTGATCCAAAATAAAATAAAATAATTTTTTAATTTCGGTATACGATTATTCATTCAATGTCGTAGTCTTATCGTTGATGTGATACAATGGTGGGCATTGACGGCCAAGATTTGAGCAGATGCATTGCACCTTGTCCATGTGAGGAAAAGTAAAGTCAGAATGTCCTATGATGCAACCATAAAAGGGCAATTGGGAACTATGAAGGTTTTCTGTATTTGTGGTCATTTGAAAAGTGTACATTTTAGGGTTATGTAAAGTGGATTTTGGGGTAAAGGATCACATGAGTTTACACCTAAATCCCACAGAACGAGAATAGGAGCGGGAGCGGGAGCGAGAGTAGGAGCGGAAACGCTAAAACGTTAACATTAAAAAAAAAAAAAAATTGAAAGCGAGAGAGTCTTAAGAACATCAAATCATATGCATACAGACATAGAGACATACATTCATCCATAACAATGTAATATAAATAAAATTTTAAAATTTAATTCCATCCTTTTTGTGCATTTGCATATTACAAATCTATAGATGTTTGAAACCATCCCCCTTTGTCTCTATGGATCATGTGTGAATTTGCACTTGACAAGTCTACATTGTTGTGTGCATGCTAAAATGTGTGAATTTGTCAGTCCGTATCTCTAGAACCTTCTATCTCTAAAATGAATATCTACAATAAAATTTGAAAAAAAAATGCACAGATTTCGCTTAAACCAATTATCTTTCTAATTTGGGAAATTATCTTAATGCCATTTCTAGTTTAATAGTAATAATTACAGTAATACTCCAGTATCTTATGTGTCCTTTTTTAGAAGGAAAATTTGATTGCTAAATCCACCAGTATCTTATCTTAGCTAATATAACATTCATAGGAATTTTAATTCGAAATTAAAATTCATAAGATTTAATAAAGTTGGTTAGGATGAGAAATAACTTACCAAATATGAAGTTCCACAACTCATCTAATTATGACCAAATAACTTATTCCGCTTTTTATTCCATCCTCGCCTTTGGCAAGGTTGGAATCCATGACCTCCCACATATTAAAAGGTAATGGTGGCCAACACTATTTGATGTAGATCAGAAAGGACTAACAATCACATAATAGAAAGAAAATAAGAAAGAAGAGGGGGTGGAAAAGGTTTACCTTATCCTCACAAAGAATCGGTGAAAAAACACACAAATATCTGTAGAGAATACTCGATTCTTATTCATAATCTCTCTAATAAAAATAGTTGGGATTACACCATTATTTATAGATCAAGTTCCCTACTAAAATAAAAACTACTTTCCTACTAAAATACTAAAAGGATTTCATAATAAAACTCTCAAATCCCTATCCTACTAAAACTTTATAACAATTTTCTAATTAAACCTAATTAATACTCATGGTCAAACAAATATTCCCTAACTAATAAAATAATACTAAAACAAATAATAAAATTCAATTCTTCAATTTAAGCTCATCCAATCTCTATCAATTTTCCTTGACTGAAAAACCTCTTCTCCGAAGAGTTGGAAGGCCACAAATACTCCAAAAAATCTGAAGAAGCTTGTATTCCAAAAAAATAGCATTGTAGATTTTCATAGTAAAAAATAATCTCTTCGTGCATTGCATTGAACACAGTCTTATCCACATACACTATTATATGTGAAGGAAGTATATAATCCAATAGAGACAAAATAGCAACTCTATTTATAGTGACACTCTTTGAAACTCCTTTAACTTCTTTTATAAGAACATCCTTTAAAATTAGCTTATCAAAAGCAATTGATGTATAATGAAGAGAACTTTTAGGCTCATCAACGGTATCTGATTTCAGTTCATCATTCAATTAAATTGGAGCTTGCAGTTGTGAAGGAACTTCTTGGGACAGAGCTTGTTCAATTATTTGTTGACAATCAATAGGTGAATCAAAATTTACTTTGTTCGCGAGGT
The DNA here is from genome assembly GCA_023539305.1 of Ilex asprella. Lineage (NCBI taxonomy): Eukaryota > Viridiplantae > Streptophyta > Magnoliopsida > Aquifoliales > Aquifoliaceae > Ilex > Ilex asprella. The sequence goes on from CM042200.1 coordinate 1,788,131, forward strand.
TCTTATTTGGGAGCTTAATACCAAACATGGCAGCCAACTTATGTAGACTTTCATGCATATATTCTATTGATGTGTGGAGTGAACCCATTGATGCATAGAGTGAACCCGTTGTGCATCTCAGGCTTTAAGTTTGACAAGTAATTCAACATTGGCAACCATCTTGATTGAAAAAGTAAAAAGTTGTAGAAAATTTTAGATTCAAACTATAATTTCTAAAAATTTTGGGGTTGATCTGTAATTTTTGAAAATTCTTGGGCCAAACTATAATTTTAAAAAAATTAGGAACAAAACTATAATTTCTAAACTTTGGGGACCAAAGTGTAATTTCAAAAAATTTTAGGGGCCAAAGTATAATTTCTAAAACTTTAGGAAATGAAAGTGTAATTTGAAAATTTTCAGGGGTCAAATCTATAATTTCAAAATTTTACACGGCTGAATTTTTTTTTGACATGACAGCAAGATGGATTTTTAGAACTAGAACAAAGGGATGAAACACAAGATGTCAGACAAATCTAAAAAATACAACGACAATCGAGAATGATCAAAGTTGGACTCTGATTCCAACTGATGTAAACCGGGAAGGACTAGAAATCACAAAATAGAAAGAGAAAAAGAAAGAAAATAGGGTGGAAGAGGTTTACCTTATCCTAGTAAGGAATCGATGAAAAAACACATAAATCTCCGCAAAGAATACTTAATTCTTATTCATAATCTCTCTAATAAAAATAGTTGGAACTACACCATTATTTATAGGCCAAATTCCCTATTAAAATAAAAATTACTTTCCAAATAAAATACTAAAAGGGTTTCATAATCAAACTGTCGAATCTCTATCCTATTAAAACTCTATAACAATTTCCTAGTTAAATTCTAATTAATACTCCTAATCAAATAAATATTCCCTAACTAATAAATAATACTAAAATAAATAATATCAATTATTCAATTTAAGCTCGTTCAATCCCTTTTCAATCTCTATCACTATTGTTTCTTTTTTTTCGGAAATTAAGTAGCCAACACTATTCATTGACATCGTTTGAGTAAGAAACTTGTACATCGGTCTAAATGAGTTTCAATGGCAAAAATTACTTACTTTTATATCTCCACCATCATTTTCCCGAGCTTCTCGTGTCCTACTTTTGCGGTAGACCATCCAAGAGCTGCAGCATCATACTTAGATAGAACCTAGTAGATTTTATTTTCAAAGATGAGAACTGATGATACCAGAAAAAATATAAAGAATATGAGCTCAGACCAAAGAGGTCATCCCCGAAGGGAGGTCGGATAAGCAACCCTGAGCTAAAAGGAGCCGACCCAGAGCTCAGTCCAGGCAAGGTGATGGAGGAAATATGGAATGAACGACTGGCCAATAGCGAGCATTCCCAAAACAGTAGGAAACGATAAGCAAGGCATGAAATCTCAATCAATCAAGATCCTCTCCTAATTAAAAGGGAAATCCCACAAGGAAAGGGAGGAAATCTCGCCAGGCATCCCTTAGAGATAGGGATCTGACTATAAATATTAGACGGGGTCTCCATAGAGGAGGAGGACCCGAGAGACAACCCTAGAGGCCATAGAGCCACGACAAGATCCTAATTGTCTTTCTTACTGTATTGAATAAGCATTCCAGCAATCAATAAAGAAAAAGGAACAAGAGCCTCCATTGAAGAGTGGACTAGCCGAGCTCTAGGGCCGGTGAACCACTATAGTTCTTGCTGTTTACATTCCCCTTAATCCCTTTGAGTATTCGATTATCAATTAAGGAGGCCTCACTGCTTAGATCCACTATTTCCACTACCAGTCACATCCTATCATTATTCATAAGCGACGAAAAGCACCATCAAGAACAATTATAGCCGAACAAGAGCAAGAACAAGAATTACTTTTACAAAAGAACATGCATGCTTAATCTCCATTTAAAATCAGAGCATATTAAAAGCTGAATAAGTAAGCTCTCATTTCACCATATCCAGAAGGAAAGTTCCACATAGTTCCATATAACCAGAACTTCTGCCTGAGCAGCAAACAGAATTACCAAAAACACATTTTCTAACAGATAAATGGCAATGAGGTTAGAGAACATTTCGGCAATAAAAGAGCATGATAATCAACAGAAAAGTTTCCAATTCACTGCACATTCTCGATTGTTTATGTCTCCATTCACGTGTTGACAGACAGTTATTACAAAGATTATCCTGTTTATGCAGGGTGCTAGGAAGGGGTAGACTGGATAGCCAATTTGCAGTTTTGCACAAAGTTTCAAAATGGTTTCAAAATCAATGCCCTACACCAATGATGTAGAAGTAATATTCTTCTTAAAAGTTAGATATTTGGCAAGTCCCTCCAAGGTTATTCCACTTATTACTTCAAGAGGATCAATTACATTTCCCAACGACTTAGACATCTTATGCCCATGTGCATCACGAATTATGGGGTGCAAATAAACCTGAACACAGTTCAAAATGCATCCTTAAATTTATTTCAATCATTTAAACAGATAAAGTACAAGTACTTCAAAATTGTTGATGCTTCACTAATTTTAACAGACAAACTACTTGTATTTCAAAACTGTCAGCATATACATCTATAATTACTGCTGCACTTATATTACACCTAACATATGTTACCTCTTTTTTGCTTCTATTTAAGACCTTACAATATCTTTGGAGACTATTTGACTACCAGTTTGAGGCCTTGTCATTAAATAGAAATAATGTGCTCAATTTGAACATCTAATCCATCATAATGAGGTTCCAGTCAAAGAAATCTATCATAATGCGGTTCACCGCTCACAGAATTTCACTTAACGAATAAAACTAGAGAAGCCATGACGCAGAATAGCATTCAATTAGCAACCAGTACAAGGCCCTACTATATCAGAGGATACAATATACTCACCTTTCTAAAAGGTACATTACCTCCCAGCTTGATTCCTAAAATAACCATACGAGCAACCCAAAAGAAGAGAATGTCGTGCCCAGTTTCAAGTACAGAAGTTGGATAAAAAGCCTTCAAATCTTCGGAATCATCTGGCCAACCCAGCACAGACAGCAGAAAAAGACCAGAAGAAAACCAGGTGTCCAAAACGTCGGGATCCTGAGTCAGCCGAAGCTTCTTCCCATCAAATATTTTGCTAGCCTCTAACAAAGCCTCCTCCTCATTTCTAGCAACCACCCAATGGTCATTGTAGGCACCAAGTTCTTTCAGTTCATCGACCTCTAGAGTCACATACCATGCAGGAATTTGGTGGCCCCACCAAAGCTGCCTTGAGATGCACCAATCACGAATGTTCTCAAGCCATTTGTGATATTTTAAGACATGCAATTAATTACCAGATGTTACAGTTGATATGTTAAATATGCTAACCTATATCCCAAGAGACATGCTTCATGATATTTTGTTTCCATCATTCCCTACAATGAAACATTAAACAGTACGTATTGAGCAAGTTAAGATCACGTACCTCTTCCATTCGGCCGTATATTGCTTTGGAATGATTTCAATTTTCTTACTTTCATCATTCATGACAGCATTGAGAGCTTCTGCTGCCATAATACTGCAGTTGACATACCACTGAGGCTTTATCACGGGCTCCACCACTTCCATACTTCTTGCACAACGGCCAAGACGCATCTCAAGTGCTTTAACACTTTTATGGAGTCCCTGTATGCGAGGAAAATAAAAATTTAATGATTTAACTTTGTATTTCTTTCTTCCAGAAATTGATTTTTTTATGTAGTGTGAATACCTTTTCCTGTAAAGCTGCAGTCACCGCCTCGCGGGCTTTGAAACGTGGCATGCCTGCGAACATCATACCGCCATTGCTATTTATTCTTCCATCATCTGTGAAAATGTTGATAAAATCAAGATTATATCGCTTTCCAACTTCAAAATCATTTGGATCATGCGCTGGAGTTATCTGCAAGAGAATAGAGGCAAGATTCATTAATATTAACAATAAAAGGACTAACTAAGTGATTAAATTCTTAGTCACACTGGAGAATTTGCACCTTGACAGCACCAGTCCCAAATTTCAGATCAACAAGTACAGCATCACAAATTATGGGAAGTTTCCGTCCATTGAATGGATGAATGGCAAATTTCCCATGAAGATGGCTGTATCTTTGGTCATCAGGATGTATGGCAATGGCAGTATCACCAAGCATTGTTTCAACTCTAGTCGTGGCCACAACAATCTCTCCAAGACCGTCTTCCAGAGGGTAAGCAAATGATGTCAAAACACCAAACTCCACTTTATTTTCATATCCAGGAACCTTTAAAACTTCTCCCTGTACTCTTTCTTCACACTTTTTTTTTTATAGAACTTTCTTCACACTTATGATCCTCACTTGTAGAATCAGTGCCACTACAGCATTCACAAAGAATGGTCTTGCCTTTGATATCCACATATTCTACCTACAAACACCAAGCAATTTCCAGAAATGTAAGATAAAAGTCCTAACCATCCAAAATATTTGGAGAGGTTTCACATCCGCACAGGGTTGACTTGTTACTAATATAGAGTCTAGCCTCCATTTCATAGACAGATGGTCATAGCTTACCTCAATATCCGAAACTGCTGTCCGCAAGAAACAATCCCAATTCACTAGCCGCAGATCCCTGAAATATAAGGAAAAAGGATACTATTAAGGCCATCGGGCGAGGGGTCGGCTGAATACAGAACAAGCCTAGGCCTTATTAACACGAAGTGGCTGGCTCTTAGACCCGTGACCGCAACCTCACACTTAAGAATTGCACCAAGAAATGGCACCTCACATGACACAGCATAACACGATTTAAGGGTCTAGTTAGCGTTGTAGAGTATGAAACTCCTGAATCCACAAGAAAAACAAAGTCTCAAAGACTTGAAAATACAAATATTCTTATAGAATGAATTATAACTTTTTTTAGCCCAAAGGCTTACAATGCTTTTATAATGCCAAAAACCTAATCTCTGTAAAAAAAGAAACCTGGAAAATGGGAAACATGATTAAAGTTAAATAGAAAATTAAATATATTAGACTAATCTAGCATATTCCTAATCAAATACTAATCAATAAAATAATAAATATAAAACAGAAATAGCCTAACCTCGTCCTGCATAAATCCCCCATCTGAAAAAAAACACTGGACAGAGTTTCAATTGATATGAACTTCATACACCTGTGCTCATCCACATCCTCCTTGACTTTTTCTTCACTCACAAATTCAACTTTTGTGTACTCATCTTTCCACAAACGGAATTTTAACGCACTCAGCGTGTTTCCTAGTATGTCCACAGCATGCAACAACAGTAGCATCACATAACTTCTATATTCCCTCTATGCTGCTTTGATGTTAACCTCCACAAGATACAAGTATTTCAAATTTTGTGCTATTTTATCAAAGGCCCTTTGACAGGTAAGGCAATGGCCCAATACTTCCTTATCACCATGGGCATGATGCATGCAAACCATAATATCTACATCATAAGCCCAAATGCTTAAACCATGCAAGGCCAAGTTCACACCTCTAGCTTCTTTGATAGTCACATTGTCATTGTCCATTACATGTGAGTCATTAACTGTTGAACCCAAGCGACTCAAACATAATATTTGGGTCAAGAAACATCGTTGCACAAAACACAAGCTCATTGAACTCGAGTTCCTTATAATCTTTATCGATTGAAACCATTCTTGCGCTAGGCCCAAGGAGTATCCAGGCCCACCATCAGCTCTTTAGGAGGTCCTAGGCAAGGCTCCTTCTTTGAAACTTAGTTAAAGCACAAAAAAGTAACTGAGCGAAAAAGTGTGGCTAGGGCTTAAGCACAAGGAAGTAGGAACAAAGAGCAAACGCCCTTTTTTTGGGTTCTTTTTGTGATGTATATTAGACCACAGATGTGTTGATTGGATAGCTTCTATGATATATTACCACATTGATAAAAATCGAACATGAATTGGATAAACTTGAATTGAAGAATTTAAATTCTTATTTATTTTAGTATCATTATATTAGATACCGAATATTTGTTTGATTAAGACTATTTCAATCATTTAAATGTGAGAGTTTCATTAGGAAATCAATTTAGAATTTGATTAGGGAATTATTAGAGTTTTAGTAGGATAAGAATTTAAGTGTTTGATTATATCTTAGTAGGAGAATAGTTTTTATTTTTGTATGAAACTTGACCAATAAATATTGATGGAATCCCTACTATTTTATGGTGGAAAGTGATATTAATAAAAGTGTTTCACGACGAAGAATTTGTGTGTTTCTTAATCGATTCCTTGCGAGAACGAAGTAAATATAAATCCCTATTCTTCTTCTTCACCTCCTTTTATTATCCAATTTCTTCTTCAACCCGTCCTACATCCGTCCTTCCTGTCTTGCATCACACACTTGATCTTAGCTCTTGATATACAAATGCTTAACCTTGACACTTTTGTTTCTTCAACGCACTGCACTACCTCTCTTCTCCAGGTTTTAAATTTTTTTTTTTCTTCTTCCTCTAACTCGATTGTTGCAACTAAGCTTATCTTTTCTTTTTCTTTTTCTTTTTCTTTTTTTTTTGGTTTTCTTTTCTTCCAGAACTTGTTCCTCTATTTTTCCAAAATCTTTTTTTTTTCCTCTACTTATTTGTTCTATCATCTAGTAGTATGGTTTAAACGACTTAAGGTTCCTTTTATCTTTTCTTTTCTTTTCTTTTCTTTTCACATTGTATTGTTTACAACCCATATGCTTCTTTATTTCTTCTTTCATAATTTTTATTTTAGTACTTTTGTCAATGTGATGAACAAGTTGCTTCAATTTTTTCTAAATTAGATTCAATTTTTTGCTTTAACTAGCTGCTTTAGTCATTCTATTTCAATCGTATATAAATTTACTAGTTTTCTCCAAATTAGTTGCTTCAATTGGATTTTAAAACTTAAAACTTGAATGCTTTATAATTTTTGAAAGAATATTGACTTAATAACGAATTCTTATGCTTCAAGGAATTTCAGAGTGTTTTGACAAATGTTTCTAAAAAAAAATTAATTTTTTTCCAATTTCCATTTTATTTTTGAAACGTTTCCAAAACTGGCCCGAATTCGAAGTTCCGAAGTACAAGAATCCGACTCCGACTCTATACAAGAATCCGAAGTTCCAACTCTATATCCAACTCTGACTCTAGTCCACCTTCGTCAAAGTCGGAGTTTAACAAAGTTAGAGGAAAAGTTCAAACTCCAAGTAGGGTCGGAGTCAGAGTTTGAAATCTTTTCTAAAAAAAATTTGACTTTGACTTTTATTAAGTAATAATTTTTTATGTAAATTACAAACTATATAATATATTATCCTATTTTGAAATAAAACCACGTTTAAAATATGTATAAATATATAAGAGTTGAAGGATGGATTTGAAAAAAGATATAGGAGCAGGGGACAAGTGCAAATTCCTAGATCTATCCATCTCATTTGGTCGTTGACTCATTTGCGCCTCCCGCCCTTCGCCTCTCTATCTCTCTCTCTCTCTTAACAATTGGCGAAGCAACCCCTTCGTCTCTCTTTCTCAGTCGACGATCCGTCTCTCTCTCTGTTGATGATAGTAGCCCCTCAGCCTCTTTATCTCTCAGTTGATGACGAGCAGCCCTCTGACTGAAGCACAAATCTTAGATCTTAGATCTCACATCTCAGCAACTCCAATTGAAGCTCTCACATGCGGATGATCTCACGCAGTAACTCTCTTTTTATAGTGCGAAGTTGAAGTCGGAGGGGAAAATTCACTCCAACTGAAGTCAGAATTTGGATTTATGGCCTCCAACTCCGTCGGGATCAGACCCCACCCTTAGCACTTAGACCCTAGGAGACGTTACTGGAGTTCCTTTTGCTTGTTTTTCGAGAACATTTTGCATCAAGAATCTTCTTCTCATTTCTCAATATTCCCAGTCATTTATTCCCCTCCTACAATTTCATCAAATATGGCATTATCAAAATTAACATCGCCACAAAATTCACTAATTACCTCAATCAACTCTGTTTCTTCGATTTGAACATATTTTCCTTCTTCAACGATATCAAACCCGTCTGAAGGATCTTTCTCTACAACGTTCACAATTTGGAAATCTAGACAACTATTATAATGATGCCCAAGTTTCCCACATCATAAGTACTTTTTCATAATAAGATCGTCATAACCATTTCAACTCCACAATGTGTTCTTAATATCCTGATCTGATGCCAAAACCACTATTTCCACCCACCAAAGGTTGGTTAGGCAGAAGTTTGAATACCCTTGCTCTTGTACAGGGTCAATTCTAACTACTTCCAATCAAAATCTCTTTGCCACCACCTTAACTAATAATAATTCATCTACTTTTCATCTTCAAACTCGTAGACACAATCGGGTTGAGAATGATAAGGCCATTTTAAAATGTAGTGATTAACAAGTTAGCCTCTAGTGAATCCCTCTAGCATGAATCATGCCAATGTCTGGGTTAACAAGTTGGCTTTGGGCGAATACCTTAGAGCAATTCCTATCAACCACTAATTTGTCACGATTAACATGTTAACTTTGGGCAAATCCCCCAACACTCATCTTGTTAATTGTTGGTTGCCTATTGTTGGCGTTGAGACTCACCCAACCAATTGATCATTGATCTCTTTCCATTGATGTTATTGTTTGTCCATCGCACCCCACAAAAGATCCGCACCATGACCACCATTAGTAGGGTTTTGTTGCTCTACTCTATTATGAGCCATTGTGACCTTGTTCTGATATCATTTGGCATCGCGTACCATGACATAAGGGTCTAGTTCTAGAGGGCAAAAAGAGTCCAACTATTGTTCCAAAAACATAAACTCTTAAATCCACAAGAAAAAACAAAGTCCCAACTACTAGAAAATATGAATCTTATTCTTGAATGAATGACGACATTTTTTTAGCCCAATCACTTACAAGGTTATTTATAATGCTAAAACCTAATGTTTGCAAAAAAGAAATGTAGAAAATAGGAAACATGATTAAAATACAATAAGAATCTAAATGTTTTACACTACTTTAATATATTTCTAATAAAATGCTAATCACTAAGATAATTGATATAGAAATATAAAAATAGCCTAATCTCATCCTTACATTACGTTAAAAACTAACCAATATCCCAAAAATTGTTGTCATTGATCAACTTTGGAAATTTAACACGAATTCTTATGGTGATTCAAGATCGTCTACAAACTTCGTCCCTATTACATGGAGAATATCAAATATACATAAGAAAGTAAGAAACAAGAAACCAGAATATAACTCAGCATCCACCATCTAAAGTTGACCATATTCCAACAAGCATTGAAGCTTTTGAGGCAACTGAAAATACTAAAGACCTCTAAGTCGAACAATAATTAATTTTGACCACATTAACACCTTCGCTTAAATAAAATGGTATCATAATTCGTTTAATGGCAATGTCAAAGTTTGGCAAATGCAAAATCTTTAGCAAGACCTGCCCTATCTATAATTTGGATTACGATCTAAAGCTTAGAATAGAAAAATAGAGAACGGAACATTAATCGAAAGAAAATGTCCATAAGTCCCATCCCAAGTGCCAAGAGCAAAGCAAAACCACTATATAATAGCATCCATGATTGTCTAAAGAACAAAGATAAGTTGTTAACATTCCCTTTTTCCTTTTATTTTGGTTTTTTTTTTTTTCTTTTTTGCGCTGGGGGGTAGAGATGGAGGAGCATCCCATACATAAACAATGCAGAACTCGCATTCCTAATGCCAAAGAATAAAGCAAAAACGAACTATAAAAGCGTAGACAACCATCTAAAGGACAACTATATGCCATCAAGGTAATACATACCTACAAATAAGACCTTCTTTGTGAAGCCGACAAAAAGCCTCTGTCACAGCTTTCGATCTTTTCTCGTCAATTGTAAAACACTGTTTGGAGAAAACTAATATGAGAAAAGAAGGGGAAATGCAAAAAGTAGGAGAAAAATACAAATAACAACAAAAAGTCCTTGATTTCACAATATTGACTATATTTAGAGTGAATTCAAACAGGCAATGTCATTTTTATTCGTGCCTCACGACACCAATCAAGCGAAGTACCCAGGCAGCGTAGTTGTTTTAATATGGTGCCCCCATGTTTATGCTTCCAACTCCAAACCTGTCACCAAAACAGTAATGGAAAACGATGAATATGTTCGTGCAAATGATATTGACCTTATTTGGAAATTATAATGGAAGTTAACACAAACTCCTAATATCTCAAACTCACTTCAGACACAAATCTCTCCCGACCAACATCATGCCTAGTTAAATGCCTTTCCTGCATGATCTTCTTCTCCACAACGACCTGTAAATAACCATTTTAAGTGCAATATCTTACACAAGATTTGCAGCCATAGGCATATCGAAGATATGTAAATGAAGAAAAAAAGTGTGACACAAAGGCATTGTTGCATATATGTTAAGCCATTAATTTCCAATGGGGTGTAGATCCAGGTCGATTATTCACAACTAGAACCCTTAAGAAATACACCAAATCTCATGGCAGTGACACATTCAGTTCATTGTTCGGTGCAATGCTTGCACAATTATCATTTGTGACCAACACAAATTACACCCTATTATACATTAAAAAATATGGTACTATTGACTTTTTTATATTTGGGGGGTACAACTGTTGGTCATTCATTTCATTTCTAATAGCACTGGATGATCCACGGTTATTTGTGCATCGCATCCACTACATAATGTCTGCTGTCAAGGAGTACAGTGACTAGATCCATGAGAAGTGTAACTAGGGGTGCAATTTGGGCAGGCTAACCGGAACCCAACCCGAAGAAATACGGTTGGTTTGAGATTTTTAAAACTTGGGTTGGGCTTGGGCTAAAAAACCTCAACTCAAATTGCGAGTTCGGGTTCACATGATCAACCCAAACCCAGTCCGAAGCGATGAATTCGGGCTCCACATGAATTCAACCCAAAAATATATACTATGAATATATTATATAAAGACAATTTGAGTGTAATAACATGTATTTAAGCGTTATTTAAGCAAACTCATTAAGAAGTTTTTCTAGAACTATAGGGACGGCAAGCTCCCTTGTTGATAGATATAGAGCAAAAGAAGACGTCTAAGTTGGAATCCCACATTGGTTGAAAACAAAAGGGGCCTCTCCCTATTCTTTTATATAAAGAAGGCAAACTAGTGTCTTGGGCTTGATTTTTCATTAGGCCTATGTGAACCCAATAAAATGCTATGGTGCATTAATTTAGAAATCTGAATTTAACCCGAACATTGAACCCAATTTATTAACCTAGTTTAACTCAAGTTTGACCCTTGCCCAGTCATGTTAGGCTTTGGGAGAGGTGTTTCGAGTTAAAAGTTGGGTTCAAGTTGGACTCGGGTTAGGGTATATACCTTAGGTTGGACTTGAGTTGACCTCTCAACCCGCCCAACCAGCCCACGTTGCACCCCAACATATAGCAACACATACTACACATCTAACATAACGACAACACAAGGCATTAAAAAACCTTATCTCACCTCCATAAAGGTATAATAAATTTGGGAGAACTAGAGAGTTAAAGAGGTGAAGTCAAATAAAACCTGTGTTGCTATCCCAGCATGGTCCATTCCAGGCACCCACAAAGTATTGTATCCAGGCATTCTCCGCCAGCGAGTGATTGTATCCTGCAAATGCGAGTAACAAAAATCAATAGCAAATTAATCATAAATAAGAAGCCAATAGCTAAAATGCTAAAAATGAGGAAAATATGTGCAACTATGAGACCTGGATAGCAGCAGTAAGGGCATGACCTATATGTAGGGCACCAGTCACATTTGGAGGTGGCAGAACCTGAAGTTACACAAAAATGAAGCTTAGGAAGAACCAAATCCCAAAATTCATATGCAGACTCGACCTAATGATCTTAGGGTCTGTTTGTTAAAATGGATAACTAGGCAGTAGAAAGCATCTTCGTCAATTTGTTTGATTGAACAAAAAGGAAGGACAAAATGAGGAAAAGGGAGTTACTTTATATTAGCATTATTCGAGTATTATTTATGGTGATAAAAATCCACAGTAAAAGCCTCTTAATTCCCTTCTCTTTCGTGCCAATGTTGGAAAAAGAGAGAATGGAAGGCCAATGGGAACAGAAGAATATTTTGCCCCCTGTTCTTTCCCTTGCTAACCCCTTTCCTTCCTTCCAAAATATTGTGACAATTTCCCATTGACAGAAGAAAAAAAAAAATTGCAAACATAGCAGCAACCATCAAAGACAAGAAACTCACCATAACGAATGGCGGTTTGGAGCTGCTGCTGTCTGCCATGAAGAACCCTGATTCCTCCCACCATGCATACCACCTAAACGGTAGTAATAAAATTAGAGATGACAGATAAATTAACCATGATTTCAAGATTACAAAGGTATAAAATAAATTCCAAACTAACAATTTCTCTACTGCACTTGGGCTGTAGGACTTTGCCATCCGATTGGAGAGTCGTTTCCTCTCAGCAAAAGGCGTTTCTGGGTCAACATAGTCTTCAGTTTCTTCCCCAGCATCTCTCTTTAAGTTCTTCTTTTTACTTGTTTTTGAAGCATTTGGCGCTTGTTGTGCCTTGAATAGATACAGCAAAGTGCATTGCAAGTGCCATAAACAAGATAAGCTAAATAATTTGTATGCCCTTCGGTCCTCGGAGGCATCTAAATACAGGAGGCAACATATATGATCAAAACTAACAAACCTAAATGCACCACAAATAATGATACTACTCTTACCTGAAGTTTTGCTGCTTCCGCTTTTTGTGCAGCCTTAAGTTTCTTCAATTCTTTCTCTCTTGCCTACCATAAGAAAGTTGAGAACTAGGATTTAACCCAATAGTCATTGGCAAAACTTGACTCAAGTGAAATATAACCAGATGAAGATAGCTTACTCATACAAGTAAATAAGTGTAATAGTTAACAAACGATATTATGCATCATTATGTAACAAAATTGTATCTAGCTTACCTACGGGAAAGAAAAAATATATATATATCTATCTCAAGGTTACCTTCAAACCAAAAAAAAAAAATCTCAAGGTTACCTAAATTGTGGGTCGGTTTGGTATGTAGTATGATATTTTCTTCAGTGCGCAATGTGATGGGGGTAGACGTAGTTAGTATGCTTTTTGGGACCGCAATTCCTTTTGGAAGTCCTATATGGGTCGTTTTCAATATTGTAAGAAATTATATCTCTTCATATATCTCTACACATATGCCATTAGTATTTATTTTTTGATTATTGTTACTAATATCTAAATTTATAGGATTGCATCAATGGGGCTGCATTGCTGTATTTATTGACTTCTTTATCTAGCTAAACAGCCCATTTGCTGAGTAATAATCTAGGGCATAGTTTTGAATTTTTACCAAAATACTTTTTCTGAATTATAAGGACATGAAGACTGTACATCTGCTGATGCAATATAAAATAGGGGGATAGGTTTGACTTTTCAATCAAAACTTTCTCTGATAGGGAGGAGTCTGTACACCTTCACCAAATACTCTCGCTTCGGAGTCAAACCAAGAGAGACGTGCAGACTACAGCTCGCATTCTCTCTTCACCCCGTACTACTAACAACTCAAAATCAAATTCGGAGACCCATGCAAGTCAATTGAAATTGAAAGAGATGATTACAATCAAGAGGGAGATGATTGCAGATCAAAGAAGAAAGAAGCAAATGTATGCTCAACACAATCTATTTGATCGATCAAGATATGTAGATTTCGCTTTTTTGAAATTACATGTGTACTTCTTGATTTTTCTGTCTTCCCCATTCTTTTATCTATTCTTTGTTTTGTTGAAACAATTTGCGATCATGGTTTTGACTTGGGGTTAAGGCTTTGATTTTGGGTTTAAGGTCTTGGCTCGGGTCGTTACTTTTGGCAACCCTACCCCGTTTGGGGATGTGCAACCCAATTGGGGGTCATACAGTCTAAGGCAAATTCATGTAATACTGACTTATCTCAACTTTAAAATGAAATAACAAATTTTAAAAGCGTATACACCAAAATCCAAAGAAATTTTATCTCAATTCGGACCATATAATTAGAATTTGCATAGTACATCAACATAATTTTTTTAAAAAAAAATCAATTAAATCTCATACCTTTTCTTCTTTCTTGTCTTTCTTTCAAGGTCCTGTGATTGCAACCCTGATCTCACCTACAATTTCCAACACTTTAAAATCATATGAAGTTCAAACAAAATCATAAACCCTGAGTACCTTATCAATTAATATACATGAAGAATAGAATTGGGACAACAAATTAAATAACATTTCTTTCTTTCTTTTTGTAAGCAATAATCACACCAACAACATGCCCTCCGGATTCCAGGTAGAAGTATAAACTTTTTGATTCGTTCCAAATTCACACCACACCATCCTACAATTGGAATACTCGTTAATTAAATCAATATAAATATGAAAATGAAAAATACTACTTTGTAACCTTTTCTTCGCTTTCATTCTTCCTCTCCATTTCATTTGATTGTGCCTCTAATTCAACCTTCAAATAATACAGAGTTTATTAATTAAATACCTCGATCATAAATATTTAAATCAAATGAAGCGTTACTTACAAAAGCCTAGGGTTTAACAGAATCAGATGATTTTAAGAGTTTAAATACTTGTAGAAATTATGGTGTACTCACCATCACCATCATTATTGGAGCAACTGAGCGTTTGCCCATCTATCCAGTGGTATTCTCTCTCTCTCTCTCTCTCTCTCTCTCTCTCTGATGCCATTCATCAAACCCTAGTATAAGAATGCAAGATGGTCTTTAATGACAGTACAATAGACTATTGCGCCGAACTACTGAGGAAGAATGCATATTTATGTTTATATTGTATATTCAAACCCCTATAGCATATTTATTTTTTCATAATACTTGTGTTTTATAGTAAAACTAGCGAAATACCTTTGCCTGAAGGAATTTTGCAACCAAGCCCATGCCAATCACACACCTCTCTTGTAAACCACCACAACCTAACACCTCTTACCAGAAATAAACAAAGATCAAAATCATCAAACGATACCAAAGCTTTTATGGTTTCACTTTAGACCAAAGCAAGAGGAAGTTTTAGAGGGTTACCTTTGTCAGATCTTCAAAGAAGAATCTTCAAAGGAATTGGATGACAGCTCTACTTTAGGTTTATTTTCCTCCTTTTTTACTCATTTGTTGCAGATATTTTGTCCTCTACATTGTATTACGCTCTTTATTCCTTTCTATAATAAAATTATTTCTTCATAGAAAAAAACAACTAACCCAATTTCATAAGCCCAAACCAAACAAATTCAGTTTCTCCCAATACAAGGCTAGTTTCCTATGACCACCACTACGAAAAGAATCACCAAAATGATCAACAATTCTTGGTTCTTGGAGTTGAAATTGCATGGAGACTCAACAATCAAAAAGCGTCTTATATAGATATTTGAAGCACCTAAATGTATTTAGGGTATTTATTTTAGAAATACATTTTTTCACAAAAAAAAACACATATAAATAGAACTTACTGCAACACCCACAAAAGTTTCTCAAAATTCACCAATTAATAAGCCAACGAGTATCAAACATGACAATTTTAGAAGATCTAACATTAGATACTCAACTATAGGACATAAGTACACAAAGTCATGAGTTGTGTGCTAGCAAACTAAGGACATGTAATTAAACCAAGCCCAACAAATTGACAAATTCAATCAAAAGCATCATAAACACATCTCACATTATTGACCCATAAACATACCCCACTCAGAAAATTCAGACTTGGTGAAATGAGGAAGTAGGAGCTATCTCTCACCGTTGGATTGTGAATCATAAAATCATAAACTAGGAGCTGATCCTCTCAGGTATACAACTAATTAGCAGCCATCATTAGTTCCAAAATCAACTCAAACTCAGCCTCCTTTCCACTGCCAACAGGATCCAAGAAAATTACATAATAAAGATTCCATATTAAAACAAAAAAAAAGAGCTGAGATGCATAAATGTAACACTATAAGTAAAATCACTCCAATGACTATGACATGGAAATTGAAAGTTTGCAATCAAACTTTTATGGAGACACTATGCACTTGCAACATAAAAAGAAAAGAAGAGCATAGCAATGGAACAGGGTACGGTAAAAACTCCATAAAGAAAGCACACTCAATACATGATCTTAAATTAGAGTAGTTACATTCAGAGGTTAGAAGCAAGGAATGTTCCGGTCAATCCTTTAATTGCCTTTGACCCACAGCAAATTGTTGTCCTAATGAGCAAAGTCAAGACCCACTAGAAAACAGAGATAAAATTAGTTGAGACTTCAATCCAAAAGTTGTCCAAGATTACTTGGGATTTCCTGAGCACCAACCAGATCAAGACCAAAAAAGGCAAAAACAACAAACCCAAGAACTGAGCCAAGTAACAGCCATTACCCAGAGAAAATCAACTCGTGACTAAAAAAGCATATACATGAAAAATAGATGCCCATAATCTATATACTTCACCAAAAAGAGAGAGAATTTCAAATACCTGCAGGATCACATAATTATCAAACACATCATCAAAGTAAGAGCTTGAGGAATAATTTACTGGTAAACCATGATTTTCACCAGACTTACAATAACTGCTATGATCCTGAATTATAGCAATAGAGAACAATGGGGGGAGAAACAAACAATGTCCGCTAAAATAAATATGAAATTTTAATCTAGGGGTGTTGGGTGGCGATGGGGTGGTGAGAGAGGGAGGAATGGGGTGGTGTGACTTACCTGACAGGAATGGGCTCTGCCTCTGTTATGTAAGAGGGAGGAGGGAGGAGGGAGGAGGATTGGTCTCTAATTTTAGTCGGCATAACATTAAAATAAAGTAAGCTTTAAAAAATAAAAATTTATTTGAAGGTCTAAAATAAATTTATTCAACGATTATCAATATTTTTTTTAAAATCATTCATATTAAATTTTATCTTCCTCTCCTCACTTTTCACTCTCTCTTTGAAATTGTCACTACTCACTTATATAAAT
Organism: Ilex asprella; assembly: GCA_023539305.1. Lineage (NCBI taxonomy): Eukaryota > Viridiplantae > Streptophyta > Magnoliopsida > Aquifoliales > Aquifoliaceae > Ilex > Ilex asprella. The sequence goes on from CM042200.1 coordinate 1,805,150, forward strand.
TATTCAGTTAGTTTACATTGTACCGTGTCTGAAAATATCGACTATCACTGATAGAATTATGTAGGGACCAAGATAATAAGCCTATTAATTCTAAAAAATCTAATATATTAACTTACTAGTCATAACCCGTGCCTGAAGGCACGATAAAATATAAAATTCGAGCATTCAAAAAATAAATTTCACTATATTAAATTTTTTCAAAATATATTACCTACAAATTAATTAATATTAAATAATTAAATATATAATAAAAATGAGTGATGTGATATTTTTAAGAAAAAAATATATAAATGATTGAACATGTGATGGAAATGAGTGTTGCGATTTGACGTTTGAGTCTGACAAAAGGATGATGGGTGAGCCAAGTGATTAGTGATGATTTTGAGGGAAAAAATATGACTGGGATAAGATTCAACTTCCATCCTGTTTTATTATATAGATATATTAGATTAATCTTAGTTCTTAAAAAATTAGTTCTCGTTAGATAAACTTAGTTCTAAAAAATCTAATATATTAATTTTTGGTAATTTCCTTAGTTTATACAATCCTGATAAAATATTTGTACTAAATGTATATTGGAAATTCCTATATACATATTTCTTGCTATAGGGTTAAGGGTGTAATTTGGACGGGATATCTATGAACCCAAACTCAAAAATTAGACTTGGGTTGAATTTGAGTTAAAATATCTCAACTCGAATTAAATTTGAGTCATCTTTGGATTGAGGTTTTGGATTTAACCCAAATGACTAAAATCGGGTTCAACCTGAATTCACAATTCAGATTCAACTCAAAATTAACATAAATACATATATACACAAAATTTAAGTGTATATTAAATTTTTATTGAATTTATTTTGAATTCAAGTTGATCAAATTATTGTTATGTCCAAAATTACAAAACATAATTCAACCGAGCCCAATTTAAGCCCAAATTAGTTAACGTGAACTCACCTGATTTGAACATGAAATTAACTTGGGTAATACTCAAGTTAAATATCTCGGATTAAAAATCGGGCTTGAATTATATTAGAGTTAAAATTTTCATAACTTAGAATGGACCTGAATTGGTTCTCTAACCCGTCCAAACCACCCAAATTGCACCCTTACCTAGGGTATTCGACTTTTGGCAAGAAACACATCTTATCTAAAAACAAAACCAAATGGACAGAGACGGAACTTTGATTTAATACTAAGGGAGGTCGAACAATGATATTCAATGAGATTGTTTTAAAAGTTAATGTTAATTTTAAATTTTTAGTTATGTAAAATCTATCAAAATCAACTTAAAAAGTGTACATTACAATATTATATATTTTCAATTAAATCAAAAAAATTAATTCAATTTTGTTCAATTAATTATAAATAATGAGAATAAATAATTTCAGCTTAATTTTATCGTCAAATCACTCGTGTGCCAATAAATCTCAATTCAATTTCATTAAATTGTCAAGAATTTCATTACAAATTCATCAAATAATCTAATAGCCCACTCTTTCGGCTCAATTCATAGAAATATTTAATAACTGTTTAAAAAAGATATATTTAATTAAAAGGAATCGTTAACAAAGTACAAAGTCATATATATAACACTCTTTATTGCCCCTTAGGCTTGAGTCAGTAATTACCTAACTATTTAGGACTTCTTACTACGTCTTTATCTCTAGAAAATAGTCATTATGATATTTTTAGGGGATTATTAAAGAACATATAATTGAATAAATTTACAAATACAATATCTAGATAAGGTTTTTTTGTCCAAAAAATAAGGGGGAACCATAGCCCCTTGATAGTTTCCTCGTTGAAATAAAGTATAATAATGACTATGATTGTTAATCAAGTCGAGCCTGAACACTATTTTAAGCTCGTTTATGAATAAATAGTTAAACGAGCCAACTCGTTTATGTGTGAATTAGGCTCGACAAGGGCTCGATTAACACCCCCAACAATGACATTTATAAATGAGAAAAGGCATTTAAGTAGGACTACAAAATTAGAGTTATGAGTGTTTATTTGAAAAAAAAAAATAAAGAATATAATAAGCATTTTATGAGTGAATAGCAAATCTTACCCTTTCCAATTATAGAAGTAATAAATTTTAAACGTTCCATAACAGATGTTTATTTTATTGGAAGGAATTTACAAAACTTCAAGCACTGGCATCACTGAAGCCACAAACCAAACAACCGAGCAAGTTTTGTCGTTAGTCGATCAGATAGCAAACTGTTCGGTCAGCATAGCAACCGAACAATCCATAAGAACTAAGCAAAACATAAGAGTTAGTATTTGCTCAGGATACAATACAACCCCTATAGGAGATAAGACCATACCAATCATCCAAATAGTTATTCGTAACTCATTCTTCTATGATCATATCTAGACAGGTAACCGTGTCCAAGCCATCTAGTTATAACTTATAAACAGCTCACCTCATGAAGTGTTTTTTTTTTTTTCCCACTTTCACAACTACACTTCTCTAAAGACTTGTCCAAATCATTGCCCCTTAAACCTAACAATAATGATATTACACACCCCTTTGAGTTTTTGCCCTTGAGTCGCACTCTTTGTCTTGTCTATTTAAAGCTGATCTGTGCGTTACATCTTTTATTTGTGAACGAATCTCTTCGCCCAATGCTCAGTCTTAATTCTATTTCGCGTGGACTACTCTTTAGTTGTTAGCCTCCTTTGGTTTGACTATAGTACTTCTCTTGTGTGCGTGGGTTTCTCTAGTCCTGTTAATGTTTATGGATGTATTCTAAGACTCAAAATAGTACTAAAATTTTATGACACATTTTTAAGCAAAGAAAATGACATGCAGAGTAAAAAAAAAAATTCTTTTGACCGGAGTACAATTGTATGCACGTGGACCATTAAAGTTATTTTTGTCTATTTTTATGTGTTTGTCTTTATGGCTTTAAAAGATTAGCACGAGGACTATTAGTCTAAAAAAAGTTAAAAAAGTGAAGATCTGCCACCAAAATTTTCCTTATTAAAACTCATTGCGACAAAAAGAATATCCCAAATATTTTCTAAAGTGAAAACTATCTATAATTTTTTTTTATAAACTTTTTAGCGTGGGCAAATTTTAGTGCAAGGAATTGTTCAATAATGTTATGGAACTGAAGTACAAACAAGTACCTCAATTGGAGAAAGTATTCGATGTAACAATGACAACGTATATTATTATAACTAATTATAAAACGTTTATATGCACTTAGTGGATCTTATTATTTTAATAATTACCCACAATCACCATACCCGGTAATTAATACATTAGAATAGTAAGATTCACTTATCTTGTATAGTATTTTATTAATGATTGAAGATATTACGTGCCACTGATATAATATAGTATTATATATTAATTACGATTTTTAAAGAAAAATTAATTTTTTATTTCAATAACGGATACAATAGAATATAAATTTTGGTTGTAAAATTTAAAATATTTGATATTTTACCTTTGATTGAGGTATTTTTTGTCTAAGTATAATATTTTAAATTTAAGGGGATCTAAATATAATTTATTAACGGATATATTTACAACAGAGGTTTAACTGTTACACGCGTACAAATTTTAAAAGATCTGTGTGTAATATTTTAAATGTCAGGGATCTGAGTGGTTAAGTGATAGACTTCAAGAGATCTAAATATAATTCTCCCAAAAAATTGTTATTTAATATAAAGGGTTCAATCTTTTAGACACTAGAATTTTATTTTCATCCTACACGGATTATGACTAGTATATAGAGGGGAGGATAGTGATATTGCAAAAATTAAAGGGATTTGTATGTAGATTAGCCGACATTAAGAGGACGAGCTTCTCGTCAATAATATTGTTTTCATTAAGTTTCTAGAATTATTGTTGCCTTTGAAGAACTTTCTCAAATCTCCAATGACCAAAAATTTGCTACTAAACAAAGCGTTGGGTCCGGCTCCTCTGCGGTTGGATCCACACCCAACAAGAACAGAGCTGGAAGAAACAGAAGAAAGACTCGCATGTCTGATCCAAAAATGCCCCAACATGCGAGTCCTCCGGCAAATCCATTCTCACCTTCTCATTCACCCACTCCCCATCTCCTCTCTCTCCTTCGCTCTCTCCAAACTTGTCGGCTTTGCCGCTCTTTCTCCCCACGGCGATATCAACTACGCCAAGAAGGTCTTCTCTCAAATCCCAGACCCAAACATCTTCTCTTACAATTCCCTCATCAGAGGTCTTTCCCAACTTCAAACGCCATCACCAGAACCCATTTTCATCTTCAAAAAACTTGTCAAAAGAAATTACCCAAAATCAAACACTTTCACTTTAGCCTTTGTTCTTAAAGCTTGCTCAATTTTAATGGCCGCCGAAGAAGGCCAACAAGTCCATTCACGTGTAATACGAACTGGGTTTGACTCAAGTCCTTTTGTTCAAACCTCATTGGTTAATTTTTATGGAAAATGTGAAGACATAAAATTAGCTAGAAAGTTGTTTGATGAAATTCCTGAGAGAAATGTAGTTGCTTGGAGTTCAATGATCAGTGGGTATTCTAGAATTGGGATGGTCAATGAGGCATTCGGTTTGTTTAGGGAAATGCAAAAGGCGGGTGTTGACCCGGATGAGGTGACAATGGTTAGTGTGATATCAGCTTGTGCTATGTCTGGCGCATTGGATGTTGGGAGGTGGGTACATGCTTATATAGATAAGAAGTTTATTGAAAATGATCTTGAGGTTAGTACTGCGCTTGTTAATATGTATGCAAAGTGCGGGTGTATAGAAAAGGCTAGAGAGATTTTTGAGGCAATGCCGGTCAAAGATACCAAAGCTTGGAGCTCGATGATGGTTGGGTTCGCGATTCATGGGCTCGTGGATGATACATTGATGGCCTTTGCCAGGATGGAGGAAGCTCAGGTAATAACTCTTAACTACCTTATGGTAATGCTTTTCTTAAGTAAGAAAGAAATTTCAAAATCAAAATAATACTTTATCACTATATGATAGAAGTGATCTATATGAAACATAGTATGTACTAGAATACATACTATATTAAGCTTAGAATAAGAGATTAAGTCGAACAAGAAAAGTGATCTATATGAAACTTAGTATGTACATAACAAACTATATATGTATACTAGAATACATGCTATTAAGCTTAGAATAAGAGATTAAGTTGAACAAGAAAAGATAAAATGTACGAAAACAAATCTTTTTTAAGAACTGCTTAAAAAAAAACAAAAGAAAACAAGTATTTAAAAAAAAAAGTGTTACCGAATGGTATTTTAGATTATGTTGGGACACAGTTAATCTTACGCAATGTATGACCCTTGCTCGATACACAAGCAGCTTTATTTTTTCACAGTAGGTTAATAGCAAATGTTTGATATATTTTTGGTTTCTTCTTTGGTGTGTATTTGTGCTAATTTGTTATCCATGGTCATTTAATGTTCTCAGGTGAGGCCTAACCATGTGGCATTCATTGGTGTTCTATCTGCATGTGCGCATAGTGGTCTAGTGTCGGAAGGCCGAAAATACTGGTCAAGCATGTTGGATTCTGGGTTTGAACCATCTATGGAGCATTATGGCTGCATGGTTGATCTGTTTTGCCGAGCAGATCTAATTGAAGAGGCTTACACATTTGTTGAAACCATGCCTATATCCCCAAATCCAGCAATCTGGAGAACCTTACTCGTGGGGTGCAAGAAAAACAAGATTTTGGACAAAGGTGAGATTGTTGGCGAGCGGCTTCTTAAATTAGAGCCCCTTATGGCAGAAAACTATAGCATTCTAGCCAGTTTGTATGCCTCAGTTTCAGAATGGGTGAAAATGAGCATTGTAAGAAAGCAGATGAAGGATAAAGGCATTAAGGCTGTACCCGGTTGCAGCTCTATCGAAGTTGATGGTTTTGTCCACGAGTTTGTAATGGGTGATTGGTCTCACCCGGAATCAAAGGATATAAGAGAAGTTCTAAGGGATGTCTCTCGTAGGGTCCGTGATACTGGGCACGAGCCATGTATTTCTGCGGTATTGCACAATGTCGGTGATGAAGAGAAGGAGAATGCTCTTTGTGAGCACAGTGAAAGACTGGCTATTGCTTTTGGCCTGTTGAAAACTAAAGCACCAGTGGTGATTAGGGTGGTAAAAAACCTTAGGGTTTGTGGGGATTGTCATGAAGTGACAAAGATAATTAGTAAATTGTATGAGAGAGAGATCATTGTTAGGGACCGGGTTCGGTTCCACAAATTCATCAATGGAGCTTGTTCTTGTAGGGAATTTTGGTGAATCCCCAATTGCCCATCTTGTGAGTGTTGTGCATGTTGAGATCACTGGCCATACAAAGTGTCAGTTTGGTCTCAATACCTCCAGAACCTTGAGGTATGAGCCTCCGAATTTTTGTGTTTTCTTTCCAATCCAAGGCAGAAAGAAGAGGAAAAACAAACTTCTGTAGAGAACCTTCATTGCAGAGAATGAAGTTTATTTATTTCACAAAAAGCATAACCGATACGAGCCCTACTCATTATTCCCCAAGAGGAAGCCTCCATGCTCCTCTCAGCAAATACAGAAGCATCATGTCAATAACACTAACCGCCCATCAACCTTGGCTCATGTACGACTGAATCCCACATGACAAGGTGGGATACTAGTACTGCTACATTTGGTTAAGAAAACGCTTAAACTTGGATTTCAATCAGCCATCTGTGCATCTCCTTCTCCGGGACAGGGAGAGTCAGAGTCAATAATCCGGTAGGAGTGTCATAACTGAAGTCAGTCTCAGCATCGGCCACTCTGCATTTAAGTGGGCGCTGGGAAGAGTACGCACCGAACCGTCCACATCCCCTGACTTTGATTTCAATTGTTGCAGATGGAGACCGATTTTCACTAAGAGAAGTGGAAACATCAGAAGAAACCTCACCATCGAAGAGCTCTGGTTTCTTGTTGGAGGTCATATGAACTTCAAACTCCTCCACAGCACCACCAGTGTTGAACATGTCGAGCAATCCTATTGGCGCAAAGCAAATGTTTGCCGTGATTTCCTGCACCAGCAATTATCAACCAGTGAGTAGATGATAAAGGATACTGATTTAATGAAACTAAAGTTAACTCTTTGAAGAGACTCACCTTCAGAGGACAGAAGTGGAAAAGTTCGTATTCCAGTACTTTTAGTGTCACAGGCAGCGAAGCGTCTTTTGGTAACCGAGTTGCCTCCCCTGAAATTTAAATGGTGACTGAGCATAGTGTATCTATATAATTTTGCAAAAATAATGTTTCTCAACTTCAAAGGGTTGCCAATTCTACTATAGATCTTCAATGTTTTCATAAATAATTCCCAGCACCCAACACATTGCATAAGTAACTAGATACACACAGAATCGCTTATATTTATTAAAGAGTAAGAAATGTGAAGAGCTAATGTACCTGATCTATAGGCATAGACTACTGTTTCCCCATTCCAATCTGGACCAGCACATTGAACTATGTTGTCAACATCAGTGGCTTGCACAGAACCAGTGAGGGTGCCAGGAGATGCATCATGGATTAGGGTCTTCTTGGCAACCTTGCACCAGCCAGCACCTTGGCAGTTGAACACTCCAACCACACCGGTGCATTTATTTGCATTCCAAATTTTTAGCAAGCTGCAGAATAATAGCATATGGATCAAGTTCAGATAATTAAAACACGAGTCAAGGGAGAAGATCGATTAATTAGTGGGAGACGGGCAGAGATGAGCAAACCTTGTCCCATCTCTAGCTGGATCAGCAAAGAGGCAGTCACGTGTGGGCCTGCCTGGCAATTGGGCACGGAGGACTGATCCATCAGGGAGGACTAGCTTCTTCAAAAGCTCAAAGTTGTGGTTGCCAGGTTTGTCACTATCCAGACATATTGAATTTTGAAGTCCCATTAGATGACACATACTTGAAATTTAGCTTAGGAGAACACATAAATGTCAGAATATACCCATACCTAACATAAATAGCACACCCTCCAACAGCTCGGGCAGCAGCATGATAATCAGCAGCTGGGTGTAGGCTCTGCAACAAGGTGAGCTCATCAATATCTCATCTTCCAGATAATAAAAGACTCGCAATTTCGAAATAAAAAGGCCAAGCTGTGATGAACTGCAGGGTGCAGATACTTACGTGGAACATATCCCAATCAGGTTGCATGAATTCTCCAAGGAATAGTGTGTTGTACGCCACAGAGGAAATGTGGATGGTGTGAGAAGCAGGGTCGCGAGGGTAGTAGTCATCAGAAGCTCTCACAACAGCAGTTTGCTTGGCACTATAGAGCCCATCAGTATTATGGCACATGCAAGCAATGCATCCATTGTCATGGAAGTTACGTGCAATGGAGGCTTCGAGGGCCTGATGATAGCTGCGGGTGAGTGAAACTCTGCCACCATGGCCAGCACCAAGGGTCTCAATAATGTTCTGCACATCAACTTTGACCCCATCTACTCCGCATGTAGCAAGGTAGGAATGAAGTTCGTTGTAGAAATCGAAGACTTTCCTTGGGTGCACCAAACCTAATCCATGAACAGCAAGACTGTCCATGACAATGTCTGGTTGGTTACCCAGTACACCAGGAGACTGAACTGGGTATGCCAAAGCAGTGTCATAATGTTCCATACCAGCACTGGCTGGATGTACTCCACCCCAATAACCTGCTAGAGCATGCCACACATACACAAACCTGCATCCAATTTATAGAATACAAAAATTGTATCATTGTGTAGTCGGTGCTTTTTACTATGGAAGTACACAAATGCAAATGAGCCGACAACAAACCAGTTCTCTAATCATCATATTTCTTGATTATGACTAGTGATCACAAAAAATGGTTAATGACAGTCTAAATCTCATTTATAGTACAAAGCAGGACACGAGGGTATTAAGCACCACTTAAGGTGTAAATTTAACATGCAGTACAGGTCGAAGGAGGCTAGAAAAATAATCATGTTCCACTTATTTTTAGGTCTTGGCTATGGGTACCCAATTGAGTGTTCTGGAACATGTTTAATCAGTAGGGGATCCACTTAAGCAAAAGTTTCTGCCATTGTGAAAGCAAAAATACACACACAAATTAGCAAACAAGGTTGAAGAACATACTTGACATTGTGATGCTGTTTGGCTTCATCTACAACAAGCTTCAGGCCTGGTACCTGGTCATCCTTCTTACCATTCTTTTGAAACTTGGCATTTTCTTTGATTCCCGTTAGTCTGTTTGCAAACCTGCAAGAGCCAATAACGGTAAGATATCACCCAACAATGACTAGGGCATAGAGTTGAAGTCTATGATTCTTCTGTCAGATACAAACACCACATTAAGCCCCCCATCCTACGCGCCACAAATGTAAGGTCCCTTACTAGGGTCTGTTCATTTCGCCAATAAAGTGACATCATGCCAGCTTAAATATAATATCTAGATCCTATCATCTACTGGGAATCCCTTTTAAACCCTTCGCCATTATTTTTCTTTCTGAGATGGCTTCGTATTGAGACTTCACAAATGCTTTATTAAGAACATGAACCACATCACTGTCCAGGGAGAGGGAAAAAAAAAGGGAGGTAAGTATATTACTGTGCTCCTTCTTGTACAACACAATTGCTGTCCTTGGCTTCACCACCAATCTGTTGCCAACCATCGTCTATGATTAGGAGTCGTGGAGGAGCTCCTCCCTTTGACAAGCTGCAATTATAGCCATCAAAACAAAGTAATCTAAATCTCTAGAAACTACCAATTTCTTAAACCAACAATGACAATATCACACTTTAAAATTTTATATTTTTTTAATGTACCTTTTAAGACCTTCTTCAACACCTTCTGCTGTGACATCAGTGTAGAACGCATCCCATGTGCACCAGCCAAACCAGTCAAGGAAAGAGGGCAACTATACAAAACCACCAAAAATGGTCAGAAAACTCACTCAGAAAACATCACTCTGTATCACAAAACAAGAAACCTTGGTGAAATAAAGGAAACAAAGAAAGGAGTTCTTCACCTTCTTATTCTCTCGGTGATGAAAAGTTTGCATATGCTTTTCAACAGCCCTGTTTAATGACAAAAATCCAAACAGAAGGTCATGATTCACGACTTAACAGTGCAATATAAAAGCTTTCCCAACTTTTGTGGCTCAGCTACTAGCCCCTCAAGAATCATATAAGTAATTACCGTAATAGTAGTTTTTGAATAATACGTCCAAAATACATAGGATGAAGCCCGGACTTACTTGACAGCCTGGTTGATGACTTCAAAGGGATTCGTCCCAGCATGCATGTAGACAAGGTAAAGTCCTTGGTTGGTTTCAACAGCATTATCTCCTTCAAAAAGCACATAACACCAACAAAATCCAAATCATTTTGGTTCTTTCCGACTCATTCCTTTCTATTTTTTCTTTCCAAAGATATAAACTCCATTATTTTGATTCATTTGAATGACAGGGTTCATTGATTTCTTCATCTTGGGTGTGTCCACATTAACAAGTGCTCCACTTAACAGGAGATATTGTCTTATGTAAGAATGCCTTGGCAAAGCAGGGGTGTCATGGCCTACTCCAAATACTTTGTGATGACCATGAGCAACTCACCACTCTCAAGGCAAATTTCCAGCTCATTCTTCACGTTTCCTTGAAGAACAGCCCGGAACTGGCCTTCAAGGAGAGGAAGGAACACGGTATATATGGTTGGGGTATCATCATGTTCACTTTCAGTGCTGTCTTTGCTCTCCACAAGCACGAATTGAGTCTCCAAAGGAATATCCTTCCCACATGTCCCCATTCGCTGTGTCATCCACCATAACTTGAAACGGAAACAACACATGAAGCGGAGACCCCTATTAAAGAATATATAGAAATATTATGTTATTTTCAAAACCATGTGTTATTTTTTGACCAAAGCAACTTGATGTTTGCTTATAGAGTGAGGTACCCAACAGCATAACAGACCAACATCACCAATCAAAGTATGCAATTAAATACATTTAATCACAAGAATAGGTGGCAAAGCAAAACCCTAAATGAAGATGGTAACCCATTGAAGTCGTTTTGTGTGCATGTGTTCATGCCAAATCCACCGTACAACTGCAGGGTTCATTCAAAATAAAAAACAAAGGTGGCTCCCAAAAATAAAGAGCAATTACTTTAAATAGGACAAAAAAAAAACCCTTAAAGGTAATAATTCACATGTGATACTGTTTTCACAAAAATAAAACTAGGATATGTGATGCTTTTGTTTCATCAATCAGCATGTTTTTTGACAAATTTTACCAATCGGATAGTAAATAAACCTGTTTTCAGCTTCAAAAGATTGGAAAACTTACTAATTGAGTAACACTGGCATTATTAAAGTTGAATCTCCTGAGGTTAAAAGACTGCTCCTTAGTACTTAAGTAAGGCTTGTGTGACTCTTAGCTTGTGGATGTAATGTTAAATTTAGTAAGGGCTAGGTGTGAAGAGCTCCTCTTTATGAGGTTGGTTGTGTACCCTTCGGGGCTTGTCTTGAGCTTTCATGTAATATCTTCTTCTTTTTCGGGAATAAAATTTATTTACCTACCAAAAAAAAGAGTTGAATCTCTTGTCTGGTTTCTGGCAAACTGAAGAAGAGAAAAAATTGTAGAATTACGTAGTTTTAACTTACCAAATCAAATTGACCCATGCACACAAAGTAATAAATGGGACCCATCAGATGATGGACCAATGCTTCTCAGTTCATGGTGAGGCATCAATATAGCACATTATGCAGGCGACTTGTGGTAAATAGAATCAAATAAAGCGTGACATATCATTTTCAAATAGAAAATGCAGCACCAACTAACAAACCTTATTACAAAGCTGTATGTTGGCTTTTATCAAACTACTTTTCTTTCTTTGCATTGTGAGTTAATAACTTGGTGAACCTGAGTTTAAATGGAATGTGCACAAAGAAGAATTTATTCGGATGGAAATCTTTCTTTTGCCCAAAGGGCATTCACATACCATATAGCTAATAATTGCCAATTCTTAGCACTTTTTAAGTGGGATTTTTTTACCAACTACGTTTCTACATGCCCAGTTGTTCCATGTTTTTCTAGAAGCTTAATGAAAATGCAGTTGATATCCTGATAAATATACTAAGAACTGACATTTCAAATGAAAGCAGTAAATTTAGAGTAAGTTAATGCTTACTCTAAGGCGCCTATAGGGAAAACATGGAGACTTTTGCTATTTGAAGCCGTAGCACCAATGAATGCACCAGCAACAAGTCCCACGCCTGCTCCTGGAGTCAGCACGATGTTGTCAGGCACTCCCGTCAGTATGGTCTTCCCATGAACCACGAGGTTCCCATCATTGATGGAGATTTTTGGCGTAACCGTCATCTCACACCTTACTAGTTGACAATAAACTACATCAATAAACAAAATGATTAAGCATTACTCTGCAGTAAGAGCAGATTCATTGAGATCAAGACAAAAAAATTGGTACACCTAAATAAAGAACACCATCAATTTAAACATGTTCGAGGTGGCACTGAAAGTGTGTACTACCAAAAGAACTTAAATTTTTCGAGTCATCTATGGTTCACTAGTGGAGTACTTGAAAACACATCTTATTTCTCCAAACGGACACATGGATAGTGATTTGTTATTTGAGTACTTAAAAATGCATATTAATCACAAAGTGGACACCTGGGTTGATAATCAACGAAAGAAGATTTTTTCTTAATCAAAAAGGATGGTTCTAATATAAATAGTGAAGTGAAAGGTCTATGTCCCTTAAGTTTATGCGTCAACCAGGTCACCGTTTGAGCCCGCACAAAGTGAATCAAGATCAAATTATCTGTACTATACATGAGATATATAATTAGTATAGGTACACAAAGCTACATGTGGAAACGTTTAGTTATTACAACATAAGGTACGGATAAAAAAAACTAAAAATAATTTGATCTGTCTTTTGTTTCCTTTTTTTTTTTTTCCAATTTACTACCTTGTTATCGTATTACAAGACAAAAAATCGGACCTGAAGTCAAGCAAGTTAACCGTTCGTAATTTTTATGGGCATCTGCTTCTAAATTTAGCAGCAGCCACTTGCCACTGGCAAGAGACATGTTCAAACCACATAGTTGTATGTGACTACTTCATACACCGCCTTGTTTGGTAATTAGTATAGAATTGGGGGGTGGTTTCTGGAAATTTAACAACAGACAACAAAATCACAAGTTGAGGAAAACAAAAACAAAATCAAAAAGAGAGAAACTAGTTTCACCTATATAAACAAGTGTAACGATGGACCACAACAGGGAATATTGTGAATCGGAATAGTTGGAAAAGAAAAGGCGTGTAAAGAGGAATGGCGAGAAAGATGTAGAGAAAAAGGGGGCAATATAGGTTATTCATGAAAATATTCAGGACTACAGAAGCACAAAAGGAAAATCAACTTTTGAAGAAACTGAGAGCTCTAGAGAGAGAAAGCGTATGATTAATTCTCAAAATTGACAATTGCACTTTGATCAAAAAAATTCCAGCTAAAATCAACAAGAACCATAGAAATCGACGACAACACCATGACACGGAGCGTAAATTTAAAGAAATTCAAGGACAAATCCGTCAAATTCCCTGCAGAATATACCGACCGAAAAGTAGCAGATCAACTGATCACCATGAAGCAAGCATGCAAAAAAGCCTGAAAATCTAGCAAGAATATGCAGATCCACACCAAAACTTACTCAGCTTTCCAATAAACTCTTGAACGCTTCAAAATACTCATTTATTTATTCGAAAGAACGATTTGCAGGTAGAACAGAGCAATAGGTAAACGCTAGCATACAAAAATAAAAATAATAATAATAAAATCAAGACTGGCTAAACGAGAAATTTCCCGAAACTCAAAGGTCGTAACCACCAAAATGCAGATAAAACTTATCAAATCACCTCTTGAACGCTTTAAATTTCTTCGAAAATGTAAACAGATCTAAATATCGATAACAGAGAGAACACAAGCTGAACGTACTATCATCACTATAAAAAATCATCAAATTTCACACGCAGCACTCTATTGACTCAAAATCAACCAGAATTCACGTAATTCAGATCTCATTCTCATAAACGTTTAGAAACGTGCGTACACATACATATTTATATAAATAACATTTCCGAAAACCTCTTGAGTATCAACGCTTCATATCTCAATCAAAACCAAAAACTTTAAGAAAATAAGAAATGTGACCTAAACCTCCACCAAAGCTTACGTGTGTATCTCCAGCCGCCGCGTCGCCGGTGATAAATCAAATTACTCTGCTCAGCTCTTCTCAGCTACCTCCAAAATGTAAGTATGAGCTATGAAGTATGTAATCAACTCAGTAGAAACACAGTCCAGAAGGTAATGCGAACTTCTACAAGAGATTTGGAGGAGAGAAAAAGAAGAAGCTCTCTCAACCTCAACTGCCTTTGCCCGTGTAAAATTATGGAGGTGAGTTTGGGAAATGAAACCATCTGAGTTTATATACTATGTTCAGCGTTAAGGGTCGAACAAGTTGGTGGAAATAACAACTTAGGTGGTGACACGTGGAAAACTATGTAGGCGAGGTGTTCACGGTTTAGCTATATCTGAAAGTGAATATTTTTTATTTTTGAGAGTATTTTATTCACGTGAAGGGTTACAACCCTTCGCAGAGTTCAAGGACAAGTTTTTTTTTTTTTTCAAGTTTCACTATTTTTCTTGTAACCTTTAGGTTAAATTACACTCACACTCTTGACATTTGACTTTATTGCATGGACACCTCTCATTTTTTAACAATTACACTGAGACCCCAATAGGTAGATGGAGTTAACTATTTTAATAAAAAGACTATTTTATCCTTTTGTTTAACACAAATTCAAACCCAAACTCAAACCCAAGCCCTATCCTTAATTTCATCAGTCTTCTCTCTCTTTCTCCCTCAGCCCATCTATTTGTGTGTGTGTGTGTGTGTGTATATATATATATATATATATACGTACATATATACATACACAGATTCAGTCTTCTCTCTCTCTATCCCTCTGCTCATCTCTCTCTCTTTCTCTATGTATATATATATACAATACATACACATATATAGACATACATATATAAATACACACAGACAAAGAAAGAGAACTCGACAACAAAGTCATCTCTCCGTCGCCTACAATCACTGACCACCAACACCACAACAAAGCCATCACCGTTAAAACCCCCAAAACTCAAAACTCGATCTAAGATTTTGGGGCTCGATTTGTTGGGTTCGATTTTGGTTGTTTGGGTTTGTGTGAGTGGTGTGGTTGAAAAGTTGGAAATGGAGGCGGAGGAGAAGAATGTGGTGGTGGTGGTGGTGGTGTAATGTTCTCTGTCTCTCCCTTTGTCTTTGTCCTTTCTCTCTGTGCTGGTAGTGTTTGGATGTGTTGGGTGGCGGAGGAATTGGTGATGATGGCAAAACTGGAGGTGATAGTGGCAGAACTAGTGGTGGTGATAACAGAACTGGTGGTGATAGTGATGAGAGTAAAAATTTATGGAATTAGATAAATAATAAACAAAAATAAATTTAATATGCTGATAATTAGATTAGATAATTATTAAGGTTTAAAAAATGATTATTTTTCTATTTGTACTAATAGTATCAAATATTATTTAATAAACAAAAAAATTAATATTTTATTTACTAATGTAATGTATTTTTTTTTTGAAACAAATATAATGTATTTAGAAATTAATTATATAAGTGTTAAATTTTAATATATATATTTCATATATAGACTAAAAAAAATGAGAGGTCGAATCCATTTGGAGGGTATTTTTGGTATTTTTAGAATTATGATTGATGATCTCAGCTTTGACCGTTAACAAGTGTAACATCCATTAGTTAAAGAGGGCATGACTATTACAAGCTTTAAATGTGAAAGGGTTTGAGTGTCATTTGTCAAATGTCAGGGGTGTCTATGTAATAAACCAAAAAGTTGAGGGTGTCCATGTAATTTACCCAATCTTTTACGATGTGCCCACAGAGCCGGTGTAATTAAAAGCCGTTGGTTCAACAGGAGATGATATTTGAATCAGTGGCTTTTTTTTTTTCTCCGGAGAAAAAACAGCGGTCAGGGACAATTAGGCGGAATAATTCCCTTGGACATTATCTTGAAATTTTCCCATCTTATAAAATATTTGATTTAAATCATAACTTCTTCTAATTTTAAATGGTCGAGTTTGTTATTACAATACAATTGAAGACAAGACATATATTTAGTCCCTTAAGAACAATTATTTCAAGCGAGTTCAAACTCATGATCAATTGAGGAGGGTAAAACTTTCCCTTTTTACTGAAACTAACTAGATTATCACCTCGGTAATTTTGAGATCAATGGTTAACTTACGATCCTCATAGTTAAATTTTAAGATGGCATGTTCTAAATTCGTTGTCCTCCTCCTTTATAATAATGATTGATAAAAAAAAGAATAATATAATTTGTACTTAATTATTAATATAATTATTAGGTTGATAATGGCGTACAATATTAGGTGAGATTCATTATCAATTCAATAATTATAATGAATTAAGTTAATAAATTAAATTTAAATAATATTAATAAAAAATAAACAAAATGTGATATTTTTCGACGATCCAGTAATTTTTTTAGTCAAAATATTACATTAAAGACCACTTTTAAAATATGTGTATATTTTTATCTCGGGTGTTAGGAGTATTTTGTGAATTCTATATGTAAATTTTCTTTTTGTTATCTAAAACAATATTTAACATATTTAATGTTTAAATATTGACATAAAAATAAAAAACTCCAAGAAGATCATTATGACTTTATATATAAAATGAGGGAAAAAATTATATTTAAAATGAATAGTACTAATTTTTTATTGACTTTATACTTAAAATGAGTAACACTACATCTTTTTTTTTATCAAATTACAACCACTCACAATAACAGTGTGAGGGTTATAGTAGACTTATAATCACACACACGTCTTAGACTATCCGACGTAAAATAGGCTCAACCCTTACCCTCCCAAGTACGGTGGCCCCAGAAACACCTATCTCAAAGTGGAAGGCTGCCGAGCCCACCACCTGACGCCCCCCTTAAACACACACATGGGTTCTGTTTTTTTTTTTTGTTTTATCAAACCTACAAACACTCACACTAAGCTATCTAACGTGGGATATCCCCAGCCTAATACTACATCATTAAATAACCACTTTTTCAAAAATTAGGAGACAGGTTTTACAAGTTGATACACAAAAATCCAAAATGATTTCTAATGCATGACAACGTTGGACCCATATCATTCCACTTGAAGGTTAACACGTATGAATTCCACGTCAGAAATACCGAGAATATCCTTCGGTCGTACTGCCCCTTTGACCCATGTGGGGAGTTGGTGGGACCCAGTAGGCCCCTGGGTCCATGAAATTCACACATTTTTGTGGGGTAGGTGAACTCTTTTCTCGGTCTTGTAAGTAATAATCGACTTGTGGGACCCATCCACGTCAGATTTAGCGGCGCCACTTGATCTCTGGCGTGGCATATTCGGCTCTCACACGTGAAGTCTCGCCGGTTTCTCGTCCGTTTCTTACGTATCATTCAAACCTATTTGAAAGACAAATGATCCATCGTTTGAGCTCACAGGTAAATAAGTGTAAGTGTAAATTATAATTTGATCCCCTTAATTATAATTTTTTTTTTTTCACTTTGCTTCCTTAACTATTAAATTTTTAAAATTACCCGCTCAATTACTTTGATTATTTTATATTTTCTTAATCTCAAACGTCTGTTATCTTTTTTAACGAAATTGTTGATGTGTTGGTACAAAACAGAATAAATTATATAATTTGGCATAAAATGAAATATTTTTTTGTTAAATATGTAATCAACATAATAATTGGGGCAATCGAAAATTAATCATATAGTTAAGGGTGTAATATAAAAAATATGATAATTGTGGAAACAAAGTAAAAAAATATTTTTTCATACTGTATCTTCACTTTTCAATTAAAAAAATATAGGGTAAATTACATTGGCACCCCGATATTTGATTTTATTACACGAACATCCCCTCATATTTTAAAAATAACACCAAAGTCTTTTAACATTTAATACTTTTAACAACCACATCCCATCTAATTAACAGCCGTTAGAATTATTCACAGTCAAAGTTGATGTCATCAACCATGATTCCTAGAATATCAAAAATACCCTTCAAAATTAAGTTTAAGAATTCAAATAATTTTTTTTACCCTACAAATTTACTCAACCTCTCATTTATTTTTTTAATCTATATATTTCATATATAAATTAAAATCTAAAATTTAACACTGAAATGTTTAATTTCCTAATTTATTACATCAAGAAGTTAATTTTTAAAATTTATTTGTTTATTAAATAATATCTGGGATTATTAGTAATGTTTAAAAATTAATCAATTTTTTCAAGTCTTAATAATTACTTATCCACTTATACAATATTAATTTTAATTTTATTTATTATTTATCTAATTGCATAAATTCTTACTCCTACCACTCATCACCACCGGTTCCACCACCTAAACTCACCAAAACTTTCAAACTCTGTCAGACTCACCACACACACACACACAGACTAAAATCACAACCCATTAAAACCACCTCTACCTCCACCACCACTGAAACCACTACCTGCATCAAACACATCGTTAACCAACACCGCTATATTGCAGAGGTTAGGGTTTCAAAATTCACTTACAACCACCATCTTTGCACTGCCTCTCCCTTGTTAGTGCACCAATCAAAGATCAAATCTTATGGGTGACGATAATGTTGATGGATCTATTTGTCTCCTGTGGGATGTCAACCTGGTGGAGGTGTTGATTAATTTTTTGACAGTTGTGGTTGCGTTGTTGGGTGTTGACGCCGGTTGTTGGGGGAGTTGGGTCTTAGATATTGGGTTTTGATGAGTATTTAATGTGGGGGTAAAATGGTATTTTTGTTTGTGTCATTAATGATGTTCATTTTGTGGGGTTTCAATGTAATTTTAGAAACATGAGGAGAAGTTCGTATAATATAACCAAATGTCATAGAGTGTCAATATAATTTACCCAAAAATATATCAATAGTTGTAAAAAATGTTCCAGAGAGAGGACGAATGAAGTCATCACTTTTATAATGATGTACCTTAGTATCTAATGCAATGCATTACGACTACAATTGATCAAAGTATCAAGTGCAAAATATGCCAAGTACATCGAACACCTTGAATAGAAAAGATGCAAGCAAGAGTAGGAGAAGAATAAAGTATCACTATTGTATAGAATTGTTATGTACATTGTACCACCAATATAATGACACTTGCAATGGAAGAAAGATTCAAAAGATGGAAAACAAATATTTATTGCAACGGTTTGAGTTAAAAAAAAAAGATAGATAGGAAAAAAGTAGAGTGTCGAGAAATCACCTTGATAGGTTCTTATTAGTGAGATTATAATGCTCTTAATTGCACTCGTTACATCTCTAGAGAATGAATCTAACTAGATTTACATAGCGGTTAACCACCGAACCTGAATGTGACCTCTAACTTCAAGCTGAAAGTTTCGACCGTTGTCCCGCTGGATCACTCCACTCAGTGATATATTCAATGTAACGATGATACCATGTCAGTATTAATGATATATTATCAACCAATAATGTGTAAACAATAGGAAAATGGACCGTACACAAGTAAATAACTACTCGTTCATATAAGTCAATAACTATCCACTTTTTTTTCATGTAAGTCAATAACTATTCAAGTAAGATTCACTTTGTCCATTTAGAGTTTTATTATTTGTTGATGATACCATTTAATCAATGTTGACATGATGTCACCATTACATTCAATATTTTCTCAAAAAGATGGGGAAAGACTAAAACTCCCAATATCTTTATAGAGTGGTGGAGCGAGAAATTAATTGAGGGTAGGCATATTTTAAGTATAATTTTAATTTTGTCTTATAATAGATAAAAATAATGTAATATATTTACGTTTTTACATTGTATTTGATACTTTAAAAATTCATTAAACATAAAAGAGTGTTTGAAAAAATTTAATAAGATAACATCTTTACATCAATGATCAATTACATAATTTATTTGACACAAATAAAAGTAATTTTCTATAATTTTTAATCTTCTTACAAATTTTACATTTTACTCATTTTTTGGTGTATGTTCTTAATTTTTAAACCAAAGGAAGTTGCAACAAATCATACCGATACTCTATCAGCACATAAACATCACACATACGAATCAATTTTAGATTGTTGATTTTAAGAGATTTGGTATGAATTTTTTTTATAGTACCCAACTTGTTTGACCCAATTAGTTTTGTTTTTCTTAAAGAGTAATGTTAATTGGACAAAAAAAATTGACCTATTTTGTTGACTTAATGATGTGACTTTATTGAAATCATTAGATCAATACTAAGTTCCAATATTTAATGAAAACTATAACCAATCCAAAGATCATAGTGAAAAAATTAATAAATTAGATTTCAATAGCATTATTTTTTTCCTAAATCATTAGGATGGGCCCAATTGAATATATCCAAAAAAATATGTAAAATATATATAAGTTAAAAAAAAAAAATCCATGGTGGTTCCAGGCCCCTCCTCTCTCCGCCACTGTCTTTACACCCTTAAGATACTCATAAATTGAAAAAATGAGATCAAGAGATAATTTTTTTTATTCCATAGTTACATGTAATCAGACCGGTTTATGTGTAATTTGACTAATTTTCTCTCATATTTGTTTAAAAATAGATTATTTATGTTGAGATTAAAATATTTATTAGATATAAAACTCTTATAATTTGATCATAAATAATTATCAAGATTCAAACTCATATAATAGCTGTACACTTTGATTTAACAAATCACTTGATTCTTAGGTACAAAAAAAATAGAGAAAAACAAAAGCAGCACATAGTTCAAAGAGAATAAAGATGGGTACATCTGATTTGGGATTTTTAAATACTAATAGGGATTAGGACATAATTAGTTTACTAAGTTCTAAGCACAAAAAAATAATAATATTTTAGTTAGGAATTATTATTACTTGGAAAAGGACTGGTGCAGCGTGGTCTGAACCCCTGGTTCTGACTCTTGGTTTTTAACACCACACCTTTTTTTTTTTTTTTTTTGGTCTGGAACACCCCACCTTGGATGGTCGGGTTTTGACTCTTTTTGCATGGCGCTGCCTGGTGATTCGGGCCCCACTAGTTTTAGGCATGTGGCCCTTAATTTTATCTAATTACACTTTGTCTCATCATACTTTCAATGGGTTTCAAAATAGGCTTAATTGATTATCCCCTTCATCTAATTGATTAGTTGGCTATTGATCCCCTTCTCTAATTGACTATCTAAAACCAAATTCATATTCGTTATGAGCAATGTTATAGGGATCTAATCTAATATAATGATTAAATTAAATATAAGTTCTAATGTCAAAATAATTTATTTTTAATCCAATGATTACATTGAATAAAATATATATATTAAGTCCCAAAGCCAAGTCCAACAATATTTGATTTGATTATGATTTAATTCGAATTATATACATAGAATAAATGTATGATGAAAATAAGAACTTATTTGATGAAATTTACTTGAAATTTAGATTTAGTTAGCCTAAACTTAGTTTTATGTGTTATTAAAATTGGATTTTTGGATTAATTTTTTGAATTTTAATGAATTTCAGATTTATAAACACTAAAAATAAACTTTCATGCATATTCAAATCTATCTTAGATTAGAGATCAAGGTGTTTACTATCTCATTATTTAAATGGTATTAATCAAGTGATAAAGATATTAAGATTTGTTTTAATATGTTGATTAGATTTTGTAAAAAAATTACCAATTTGCTCTGGCATCTGGATCTAGTCCAATATGATTTTTTGTTAATAATATATTGTGACTCATAATGGGCCTGCTTTGAGTTGATTTTTTTGGGTGCGGAATATAAGTTTACAAATTTTCGTGAAAAATTAGAGTTAAAAGAACTTTTGAAATCGTTTGAAGTTTTTCCGCAAAAGTCTACTTTTTCTTAGCTCTGCGCAAAGAAGCCTTTGAATAAGTCCGATTTATCAGCTTTTTCTTAATGCTGTTAGAAGTTGTTTTGAAATAATAAATTGATGGAAAAATCGCCTAATAAGTTCAGGTTTAAAAGAAGTAGACTTCTTTTCCACTAAATGTAACAAAAGCTGAAGTTTTCTCCCCCAAACTAGAGAGAATCCGAGAATTATGTCTAGCATGATAACTCTATTATAATCAACTGACAATCCGTAGGATTATTCCTTGCTTCATTTCCCAAGTTTGGGATTAACATTAATCTTTTTGGTTTTAGAGGTGTACACCAAACAAATTACTGGTGATATGCTACAAACAAAGTCATAAAAAGAGAGAACAACTGATGTGAGGATGATGTATAATGAGAAAATTCAGAATTTTGAATGAATAAAAATAAAATAAAATAAAAAATACATCACCATATACATATCATTTGATTTGGCTCTTTTTTTTTATCATAAATAAATTAAGATTAAGAGAAAAAGGAGGGCATAAGAAATATAATCAAATATTAACACTTGATGCACGTCCCAAAACCATACAAAATAATTCTCAACCTAGCTCATAGAAATTAACTAGACTAGGATACAAAGAAAAATGCAAATCATCCCACAATTCATGACGTTAGGCAAGTAATATATCAATTTATTCGCACCCGCCTCTTCCTCCAACATCATTTACATCCTCTAATGACGATTCATTTTGAAAACTTTTAGCTCCCAAGAATGATTACGAGATTTTGTTTCATATTCTTTAATTCAAAGAGTTGTCTATGGTACCTAAAAAAAATTTAATATTATACCTCAATTTATCATATTTATGAATATTTTTATTATTATTATGAATATTTTTATCATTGTTGATAAAAATAATTGCCATAACAATAATAAAAATACCTACAAGTGTGGTAGATTAGTCGTTAATACAATAGTGATAAAAATATCTACAATAATGATAAAAATACCCTTACAAAAAGAATAAATTTTTTGAGTGTAAAATAACTCACAAAAATTATAAAAATAATAATTAAAATAATAAATGTGTGAGGCACTATACCAATTTTTTTTAATCCATACCATAATTAAGTCGTTAATTCTGTCGAACATTATTAAAAAAAAATTAGTATTCCTCATCCATTGAAATATCTGAGGGGCATTTATGACTTCTTAATGGAAGGGAAACGCACCCAGATGAATGGGTACGGTGCCAATTATTTGAAGTGAAATGAAAACAGACAATAGGAGTTAGGACACCACCACTTTTGTCCGACAATTATACACTTTATTTTCAAACACGTGTCTGCAGTGTTCCTGTTGTGCGCTGCACATGGTACACTTGTTTCCTGAGTGCAGTAGGTGGGATCCACCTAAAACTACTGACGCTCGCTGCATGACAATTGGATGGTTACCAGGACTCAACCTCGGGATCTCACTTGGGCTTATCAATCATATCCAATGGGACGTGTTGGTGTTAGATTTTAGCAAGTTGGTGTTGAAAACACTCCATCTATATTTAATTTATTTATTAATAAATTGTATTATATGTTACATATAAATTATTTACAATCAGTATAAAAATCAGTCGTGCCGTGTATTTGTTTTAAGAAAAATACTGTAAAACCAAAAATTTCATTCTAAAAAAAAAAAGATCATTGAATGAGTGGGTCGATCAATTTTTTTAAAAGAGACATGTTGATTCAATGACCGTGTTTCTATAATATATGGAAACCTGATGATTATCTTATACTATCTGAAGTGCTGGCATGTGCATAACCCATCTTTATTCTTCTCGGGGAAGAGTACTTTTACCTATGGCCATAACGTTTGCTCAAAATTAAAGTTGTTCCTGCCACTACAAAAATAAAAAATGTAGATTGAATGATGGTTGTCACATGTTGTCAGTCACAAAGCAAAACAGTTTTTTTTTTTCTTAGGAACATTAGTGTACACATTTGTCAACCGCAATAAAATTAATTTATCTTAGAATAGGTGGAGGCCGCGATAGAGATGAATATTGGTAGAGATATCAATGGATTGCATACCGGAGGTCCTGGCGTGGTTGTCGGAGTTGAAATTTTCATAGATATAATTACTAGAGGGTTTTCGGGTGTTGTACCATGATATTTTGTCGGACCTAATTATTTTGGACCATATTTTAGTGGTCAAGTAATATTTGTTAGGTTTCGTCACGGGTCGAAAATCGTAGGATTAATAGAATCTTGAAAACGGCAGTGTCCCTAAATATGCTGTATAGTGGTACTATTTTGCTTCTGCGGTTGGTGCAAAATTTGCACAAGTTGGTGTTGATGTGTGACACTGCACATTTTTTTTCCACAACCCCAAAACAATGATATTGACATTGCTCCAACTTTTTTGTTATTGAAGGTAATACTTACCATGCAACTTGCTCAATGCCTCTCCTCTCATGATATAATGCTCAAGTTTTTTGATTTTCTGTGCCTTTCTAGTTTTGGGACTCTTTGACCAAGTAGACATTTTGGTAGGAAGGTCGACCATTACATAAGTCGCCATCAGTCCAGGAGAGAAGCAAGCTATCTTTCTTTGATCCACTTTCTTGGGCAGTGAAGAAAACAAAAATGGACCGCAGATGTAAATTAATTCCCTCCACGGTCCGGTCAAAAACAAGTTATTCACGTGTGAACTAAGGTATTCATGAGAAATAAATCTCTTATGACATGACTTCAGGAGGTTGTCAAGATTCAAATTTAAGACATCTAGATTTATAGTTTGTCTTTATTATTTGAACTATCCCTTGAGGTTCACCTGATATAATTTTCCTTCAACCTTATACAACAACAATAGTTGCTCAATTACAGAGTAGAAATAAGTATGGTGAACAACAAATAGAAAAAATATTTTCTAACAATAATCATCTCAAGCGTGTCATTTATATTAGCAGTTACTACACAGACTGAATTATTTTTATTTTTTCAAAAAAGTAAATAATTATAAATTGAAAAAATAAAATATACAATATAGTTCAAATCACGCCCACACTGTGAAGGCATACGGAACAATACACAAATAGTTTTTTTCCATTCATACAACCATTTTTTATTATATCCGCACTAGTTATAAATACCTCCAAGAAAAAAATTGTTAAAAAGATGGGAAAACTAAAACTCCTAATCAAGCTAAGTAGAGATGACATGTACGTGTAGTTTAGTAGTGTGGAATTAACTCTGGGGCACGCCATACATCCAGATATTTTGTATTCGATTTTTGTTGGTGTTTCTTGATCATAATTGATACATGTGATTGTGTGTGAATACGACGGGTATTGGGGATTTACACTCGAAGGGATGAGTATAAAGAGTCATGCCTAGAAGAGGTACCTCTTTAATAATAAATAAATAACTAAAACCTAGATATTTTAAGAAAATATGTTAACTTGTTGGAGAATAATTGAGTCACCTTCATGCTAATCCTCCCTCATAATCATACCTTTGAATATTAATTAAGAATTGCATGTCCAAATCAGTGGCTTAAACATATGGATCATCACCAATGATTGATATTATTATTTATTTTTTTTATAATCGAGAAACATCTTAACTAAGTATTCATTGAATTTGTAACTACAATGTAGAGTTGGGATGAATATATTCACCTATAAACTAAGTACATCAAACCAACTGTAAAATTTGTTGCTACACTCAAACTTAGAAGCTCGAAGTAGTAGTCATCAAGTTTCATAATTTCTTCAAAAATTAGAATAGCTAGTAGTTTATCTTGAACATGGATTACTACAAAACCAACACCACAATATTCATCTGATTACCTAGTTATTTTGTAGATTTACTTTCATTAAATTAATTTTCCTATTTAACTCTCTTTTATCTGGCCACTTTTTGTTTTGTGAAACCCTAAAAATGATTAGCAATGTAAAGACGGCTTTCTCTTCTGGTTGCTTCTGAGTCCCTAGAAAGGGTCTAAGGTGAATTCTAAGACTGGTTTGGAACCCTTCTCTTGAAGAGGAATTTCAACTTAAGTGGTCGCTAATGTCAAAGTCAAAACTCCAGGATCTATTGTAGGGGACGCAAGAGCTTGTCTCTCCGTTACAATCCCTATGGTGATTGATGTTGGATATTTTACAAAATTGCTTTAACAGTCATCCTCAATCATTTGAGATTGGTGGCCTACAACACTGTTTAGTTCCACAGTGGTAGCACGACTCACTCTCTCTATATCAAAAAATTTGTCATATTAGTAACCATGACGATTATATGTTTCGTTCAAATAGTTATGAGTTTTAACGCCCCACAAGTCTTGAGACTTTTGGATCAACGATTGGGTTCATTACAATTAGTACTAGAGCAAGCTCCGCATCACGAGTTCGAGTCACTGAAGGGGCGATTTAGAGGCTGAATTAAAATGTCTTAGTGTTATAGCGTTGAATACTCGTAGGTAAGTGAAGTCGTCAAAGGAAAAATGCTACCATTGAGGCAATGTCGATAAAATGGGTTATTGTGGATGTCAACTCTTGAGCATGGTAGAATGTTACGTTCAAATAGTTATGAGCTCTAGCCCCCCACAAGTTCTGAGGCTTTTGGATTAACTGTTGAATTCATAACATTACACCTGTAAAATAATCCAAAAATGATGAAAAGAGTGATCTAGAAGAAAGGAATATAATCCAGAATTCAAAGGGTAGCCCTTAACCTATATGGCCAAAATTATTGTAGCAGGTAAAGATGAACCAATTTGAAAATTGAATACAACCCCTCATTACATTCCATGTGTATGGTCGTATATTCAAAGATTGATACTCAAACCCTGCAAAAATTTGGATTATCCCAGATTTGTGAATCATGCTTGATGGCAATCTCTTGGTGGGACCCTTTAGATTTATACATACGTATGAGATTTTGTATTTTTCTATCAATTTTTTTTAATATCTCAACTATCTCAAAGGATCACAGTATTATGTTATTCCGCTCACTCACGGGACTAATGTTGAACTTTTTTCAAAGTCATCTCTCTGTACAAAGAAATAAATTTATGGACGGTGATCTCAAAAGAGCAACTATCTCGTGGAATATTTGAAACTCTGACTTACATATGTGAAAACATTTATCAAATGATCCAACTACTAACATTACTGACAGGTAAAGAACCACCTACACTTACATATAGGGACAAAGCTAAAACTAGGAGTGTGATTTATCTACGCTGATGTCTTTTTTGAAGTAAATTTGTGACAAATGACAGTGCATTTGTATCATGGTAGAACCACCACAATAGCAGCCTCATGGTAGGGGTTTAATCAATCGAGATTTTCGAGTTTGAATATATTTAAATTTTGCTCAGTTATAATTAATCAAACTAGAAGACGAGTCGAGTTCAGATTCGTAATCAAATTTAATTCGACAAAAACTTGTGAGCATTTGAACTAAACCTAATTTGGGATTGAGCGGAATTATTCGGCACAAATTTTCAACAAAATTGTACTATATAACCTAATAATCAATCATAAAATAGTAAATTTACAACAAAAATTCCTCATAATTTGTATAACCAACCGTAGTATTAAACCTTATTTTTGGCTCATTCATCTTTCAATGGGATGATTAGACAGTAAAATTATAATTATTTATAGATAAAAAAAAAACTTATTCATGACAAGCCACATGCTGATTAAATTTGGTTGGGATAAAAATCCAACTTAAAAATCAAATTAAATCAAATAATTTTATAAATTGAACCAACCTAAACGAGCTAAAATCAAATTGTAGGATTCAAGAATCAAATCTTGTAATGTTCAAGATCTAAGTTCGATGTTGCTACTCTCATATACCATTTCCTTAAAAATAAATTAAATCTATTAAGTAGATAAACGATCGAAAAATAAATGATATCAGTGCCAATGGAAAGTAGACACATCATCTACTTCTTTGAAATCATAATTTTAGTGGGTCCAACATGAAAAGATCTTGTTATGATTTAGCATTGATTGACTCATTATTGAATTTCAATGTCATTCAGTTATGTCATGGTCATCATCTGGGATTTGCATAATCCAATCCTTTTTGCTTTTACCAACTTTGTTAAACAAGAAGTGGTCATCACTCACCAGTCATGTCTCTTATGATGTAATACCGAGATGGAAAGGATGAAATTTGAATTTATAATTTTAAGATTTAACAATGGAGACGGTGACTATTAACTTTAATTTGATAGAAGGGGGCCAAATTAAAAAAAAAAAGAAAAAAAATTCTTGAAAGTAGTCGCACATTGCAAATGAGCCCCAAAAGACTACTGCTCGGCTCAATTGGATTTATTTGCGGCTCTGCTAATTATTTGGTCATCCAACTTTATCATTAGTAATACTGGGGTGAACATAACTACTGCATGTCATGTCAAAAGAATTCTTCTATTTGAGTAATGAGATTTGTCATACCAAATGCTCTGATATTTTTCCTTAGCTACCCTTCATGGGCCAGGCCAGATCAGGCCCAAAATCACAAACTCAATTCAACTCAACTCATAGGCCTAGTATATGAGTGCTTGCTAGTCCCACTGTGAGAAGGAGAAAGTTATGGCAACCACGCCATCTTGTGAGAAGGACTAGTCAGCCGCCTCATGACTAGAGACTTAGTCCATACCTGACAGGCGGATAATTCTCCTTAGGACGCGCACCTCACAAACTCCACGGGATTGTCTCACTTGTTACGAGAAGAATCCCATTTGCATTAAACTACCTCAGCTAATACGAGAAATGTACATCAATCTATTAGGAGACGCCTATAAATTGTGAGCCCCATCTACAAAAAGGGAGCATTCCACACATATCACTTACACTTGAGTATCCTATGCTTTTTGAAGCAATAAAATATCCAGATCATCATATTCTTTCAGGTCACATTGACTGAACCACTTAAACTGTGTTTTGCTTATTTTGACTCTCTTCATTTATTACTGTATTAAATACTTAACAGATGATGCATTATTCCACTTTTGTGCATCATCAACCCTTATAAAAATGAGTTCCCCAAACATTTAACATTGATGAAATGCCACATTATTTGAAATGAGAAATTTGATAAGAGATTTTTTTTTCCCGATGAGTAGAAACAAGAATTTGGGATAGACAAAGGTAGCACAAAAAAAATTGAAATAGTATCGAAATTTACTATTTTATGGTTAATTTATACTATTTAAAAGAAAATTTATAACTTTTTTTTTTTGATCAAATCCTAACCTCTGAACCTAAGAGGTTCAGAACCAGAAAAGATATATATATTAGCTCACACACCTAAAGCTATTCGATGTGGGATAGTCCAATCCCCCGACACCCCCGTGTTAGTACCATGACGACAGAGTCTCTAGCCCAAAGTGTGAAATTCTAGCCCAACACCGAATGCTCCCATAGAAGGCAAGTTGGTTTTTTTATCAAATCCTAACCACTGAGCCTAAGAGGTACAGGGGCAGGAAAGATATATATATTAACTCACACACTCGAAGCCATCCGATGTGAGATAGCTCGAAAAATTATAACTAATTGAGTCTATTCATGATCAATGAATAGCTTCAATCAGTAATAATTTCAGCTTGAGAAAGATAGTTAAAAAGTTTAGTTTGACCTTTAAAAAGTATGACTTTCATACTCGATCATAAAATAACTGCAACTCTAAAAATTTATAACTTAATATCAAAAAATTATATCCCCTCTATTCTTCTTTCTTAGTCTTGTTTTGGATATTTTCTAGGGGAATCTAAATGCGACATAATGAACACATTTGTGCAAAGAACCATGAACTACGTGATAATTTTTTTTTTTATCCAAAAACAGTGATAATTCAACATTGGTAAAATCACACAATATGATGAGTTGCAATAAACCAATCAATACATTAAAACTCCACATTAGAGGGAAACACACAAGACACCTGATGGGACACTTTCTGCGACCAAGGGAGATGAGACACATGTCCTCGACATATTGGCCACGAAATGTTCTTTGGATGACACGTCATCTTGGCACTAAAGGTACCTTGGAATCTACTAAGGGTACCTCGGGGTCCACTAAGGGTACCTCGGGGTCCACTAAAGGTACCTCAGAGTCCACTACAGGCACATCGGATTCCTCCATTAAAGGTACCCCGGAGTTTACTACAGACACCTCAGAGTCCTCCACTAAATTTACCTCGAAGTCCACTACAGGCATCTCAGAGTCCACTACAAGCACCTCAGAGTCATCCACTAAAAGCACTTCGGAGTCATCCACTAAAGGCACCTCGGAGTCCTCCACTGAAGGTACCTCGGAGTCCATTACAAGCACATCGGAGTCCTCCACTAAAGGTACCTCGAAGTCCACTACAGGTACCTCGGAGCCCTCCACTAAAGGTATCTCGAAGTCCAAAACATGTTGTCCGCGGAGTCCTCCACATGTCGGCTGAGCACTCTCCACCTAACACGTCATCT
The DNA here is from genome assembly GCA_023539305.1 of Ilex asprella. Classification (NCBI taxonomy): domain Eukaryota; kingdom Viridiplantae; phylum Streptophyta; class Magnoliopsida; order Aquifoliales; family Aquifoliaceae; genus Ilex; species Ilex asprella. Next base: position 1,835,645 of record CM042200.1, read on the forward strand.
CGGCACTAAGGGTACATCGGAGTCCAAGAGACGATATCTCGGCACTAAAGGTACCTCGGAGCTTCATCACGTGACATCTGTCCTCGGCTCTCAACTCCGTCAAGGTGTTAGCGATCATATTGGGACTTGGGCTATGATGAATAATAGAGTTCTTAAAAAAGTCAAAGAATGATGTCACCACATCAGAGGTGGGGGCGACTCTTAATCATCAAACCTTCTTTCTAAGGTAGTCAGGATGACAAGATAGGTAACCTTTTGACCAATAAAGAGAGTCCACGATGTACAAAATCCACGCGACGTGATCTCTTGGGTGACAAGTGATGCAAATGCCCTAGTGCATACGTAGTCACAACGAAGAACATTAAATGATCTCTCAAAAAGATGTGACACATTTATTGCTTGGAGGACTTCGAGAGGAATACATTAAATGCTTGGGGATCTGGGCATTAAATGCAGAGATTTCTCTTGATATGACAAGAAATGCGCTCTGCCCTAGGACTGTATTCCACGGGCTGCCTTCCAAAAAAACCAATGAGAGGCTTTCTTTCAAAGGGACCCATCTGTCTGCAATGATTACTTCCATAAGAGTATAAATAGCTCTTACAAATACAAAACAAATATATGTAAATGGAAACCAAAATTCCAAACAATGCTTTCTTCTTCCCCTCTCTCAAAAAACTGACTTGACCGTTGAAGGTGATACGCCGGAAACACTTTGGCGCCCTTCTAACCCTTCTTTTGAGTGTCAAGATACGCCGAAAAACACTCCAGCTTGCTAGAATCGATCGGACAGCCTAAAGGTCAACTCATCACCACTCCTTAGGCCCTCTTTGGCCATCTTGGACCTTCTTTTGCCATGTGATCGTCGACTTTCAAGGTAAACACGAGTTCACAAAGAGAGAGATCTGTTTCTATTTATTTATTGTGCAAAAATTAGCACGCACAACACCAATGGTCCGTTTGGTAGAGTGGATGAAAAAATGGAAGGATAAAAAGTAAGAATGATACACTTTTCATCCATCAAGAAAAAAATCTTTTATTCTCTCCTTTGTGTTTGGTAAGAGGGATGAAAAATAGAAAGAATTATTTTTTTTTTTTGTGTTTTATAAGATGGAAAAAATACATTTTTTTATTTTTTATAATTTTATTTTTAATTTTTAATTTGTTCTAAAAAAGTATAAATACATATTTTAGCATTATATCTGTATATGAAATTAATATATACATAATATGTAATTGATAAATATAATATATGTATATATCAAAAAATATATAGACAAATAATATATATTTTAACACATATAATTAACTTTTTGTCTACTTTTTCTTTCAATTTTAGAGGGATTGATTTTGGTGAGTCAGAAAAAAAAGTTAATCTATCTACTTTTCATCATTATTATTTTATTTCATTACCAAACATGATATTTTTATCTATCTCTCAAACTTTTCATCTTTTTTAATTTTCCTCCCTTCCATTTTTTTATCGTACCAAACAAAACCTAATATAAGTTTTCAGTCATTTTAACGTACATCACAATCAAATACTAGGTAGACATCAAACTTAAAGGGTTTCAATAAAGCAATTAACCAAAATTTTAATTCATCTTCTCATTGAGAGCTATAAATGTTTCCAGCATAGGTACACATCAAACTAACGATTTTTTATCATAAATTTATCAAATGATACTTAAACATGAATAAAAAATAATTTACGTAACTCTTAACTAAAATTTAAGTAACTCTTGATCAAATTTTATTTTAATAAAATTAAAAGAATAATATATATAGTTATGAAAAATGTATGAGCAACACTACTTTCAACCTAATTTATTATGAGAGTGGACCTTAATATTCATTGGAACCAGATTCTAGTTCGATTGTTTTGATGGACTAAGTTAATAAATTCTGTTTAAAAATTAGTTCCATGCAGTATTATCGAAAAAGTATAGGTTTCATATTTTCATTCATTAATTATAAAATTGAAAGTGTGTTTGACTCTCCAAATGTGTAGAGTCAAATTAGACTCTCTATTTTAGCTAATCTAAATAAAGAGTTGGATATGATTAACTTTTTAAATAAGAGAATTGAGTGAGAATAAAGAACCTATTAAGAATCTTTTTACAATTTATAAGGAATGAAAATATAAAGAACCTATTAAGAATATTTTTTTTTTTGCTATTGAAAAAAAGAGTGGAGGCAAAGAAGAGCGTCTGCAAACCACTCCGATAAACCCTCACTGGTAAGAGTATGAGGTCTCAAGCTCGTTACTCCTCTCGGGAACGAACCTAATTAAACTAGCATAACAATCAATCACTGAATCCTAATATAGACTCTAAGACTCAAACTTTTAATTTTATGGTGAGAAGTTCGACCGGTACCAACCTGGTAATACTAAACTTGAATATTTAGATATTATGCTGCAATTCATGACAGCATACTAGGCCATATCAAATTTTTGTGTCAAGAAAATTCAAGTCAAATGGGCAACCAGGCATGGATTCAACGTACTCCTTACTTACAATGAAGTATTAGGTCAACAATTCAATCCTTGGGTGATTTAGTGATTGAATCTAATTTTTAATAATTTAAAATTTTTAAATTTAATTTTTTTCTCACACCTTTTAAGGGTTAGTCACGTTTGTTTCGTTAGGAACATGTTTTAATCCAGTTCAAATTATGGTGGTCAATCGTTAAGTTCGAGAGAGTAATCGACACAAAACTGAACAGATGTAACCAAAAAAAAATTAGGTGAACAATTCATGACACGTGAAAAGGACAACGACTTTTGAGCAAAATAAAAGAGAGGGACAACGACTTTGGGAGCAAAAACAAAGGCAAAAAAAGAAAAGAACTATGGTAGATGTTAAGGTACTAGTTTATTATCACAAGAAATACATATAGCAGGCATTACTTTGTTGACCTAAGCACTCTGACATTATATTTTGCATGCATTTTTTTTTTTTTTTGGTAATAATTCTCATATTTCTTCTCTGATCTTAATTAGTATTTTCAAACTAACAATCATGAATTAAGCCAACAAGAGAGTTATCCTGTTTTGCTTGCATTAAACCCAAAGGAATAACTTCAGTAGTAATAGAGACGAACTGTAAACAGTAAATTTAGACATCGTGAATTAGATTCTTGACAGCCTCTTAAGACTAGATTATGATAAGAGATTTATCTCTCATGAATACCTTAGTCTAGCCCTTGGACCATTGTCATGACCTAAGTCTTGCATTTTTCATATGGTTGATACATATCTTAATTGGGCGGCACAAGTAGCTAGCCCGCTAAATTGAAAGTACTTGGCGAGGGAGAGTAGAGACCAGAATTTACACACATATATACATGTGTATAAAAATCATCTATTGGTACATAAATTCCAACATTTTTCAAACTAAGAATAAGAAAACTACATTTATACGTATTTTTAGATTTTTTGTTCTTTAAATAAGAAAAGTATATAGGACATAAAAATACACATATAAGAAATTGTTAAAGACCAGAGCTCAGACTAGAACAAACAGTGGTGGGCGGAACCTGTCGGGGTACTAAAACGGGCCTTCATGGTACTAAAACGGGGGTGTCGGGGAACTGGGCTATCCTACATCGGATAGCTTCGCATGTGTGAGTTAATATATATATATTTCCTGGCCCTGAACCTGTTAGATATAGTGGTTAGGATTTGATCAAAAAAAAAAAACGGTGGTGGGCCAAATTTTCGATGTATACCCAGCTTCAATAAAAGAACTGGGCCCTTATTTTTGAGGTTGGGTCACCGGGTCATGGTGGGTTTCTAGGCCCATACCCCCAACCCTGTATTTTAGAGTTAATAGGAACTTAGACCTTGCCAGGGAGGCCCATATTCCTGCATTTTGATCCAAAGAGCACTCTTGCCAGGGAGGCCCCATTAGCTTTTAATATTATAATATAAATAATTATTCATATTTTGAAATATATTCATTTAAAAATTATTTTCTTGCATTTTTAAATATAAAAGTATTAATTAGATTTTTTTTATTCAATTTTTTTTTGATTTTATGTTAATTCTAATTTGGTATTATAATTAAATATGATAAATTCCTTTTTAGATTAGATATTATATAATTAATTTGGTATTATAATTATAAATTTATATCTTATCTCAATGTTGATCTAAACTTGTTAAACAAATGATAGAATCAAATAATACTCTAATTAATATTATTTTTTTATAACTTCGATGCACACCAATTACTCAATATTATTCTATGTCGATACCCGAACTATTTATATCCTGGATGTTTAGTGTCAACGATAAAGATAAATATTGTGAATAACGGGTGATACTACGTCATTATCATGTTAAGTGTAGGTCTTGTTGTTTAGGTCGGATCTGACGGCAACTCCGATGGCCTCACATGAAGTTGAAAAACGAGGCACTAAATCAAATTTGGCCGATTCTTGGATACTATGTTGTCTGGATACAATGATTCTGACACTTTTTCGCTTTTCTCGATCCGAAAATCAGGTGTATTCGATAAAATTCAACTAGCAAAAACCATATCATTTCATTCTTTAATTGAAGTATATGCCAACAACATAATATTCACAGCCACAAACAAACACCTTTCACCTTCACCACACTGTTTGCAACTCTCCAAACAAACACAGAAAGAAAAACAAACACATTATGGTTCACAGAGAGAGTATAAGCCGGCCCCTAATCTTCGATTATACCGAGAAAAAAAATTTTGAAAAGGAAATTTTGAAAAGAAAAGAACCCAACAAAATGGGAAGAAAAGAATTTTGCGTATGAACTATCTGCCCTCGCTGTTTAACGATCCGTCCCTCATTAACTTCAAGCTGAGATTATTATATCGCTCTCGTGAATACTGTCTTGAGGCTTTTCTCCAATCTGTACCAGCTTTCATCATTGCCGCGAACTCTTCATAACTTATTCTTCCATCCTGCAGGCATAGGATTTAAACTTAAAACGAAATTCCAGATGCAGAAGAATATATATATATATATACTGTCGCATCAGGAGCAATCCACAAAATCTTATAGAATACTGGACTTGTATAATTGGAGAGGAGGACCGCTTAGACCAGAGTATGAAACAAAGATAGTGATATGCACTGTCAAAAACCAATAGAAAACAGCAGCGAATTCGGTTTTGTCAACCACTCATGGCACAAAAAAAAACACCTTTAGATTTACAATTGCAAATCAAACTGTTCAAACTGATGGCCAACCATGCCTAGTTTTTCCATCTCTCTTGCCAGTTTTTATAACCACCCTAAGTTCAAGTTTTTCGAATATACTTGTCAAAAGTTCAACCTGATGGCTGACTATGTGCCTAGTCTCTCCATCTATCTCGCCAGAATCTATAAACACACTAAGCTGTTAAATGTTAAAGCCATTCTTGAAATACTATAGTCTCCGTGATACAGTTACCAGGCATAAACCCAACTTCAAATGTCAATTCGACTAACTACTATATCCTGAACCATAACTTACACAACAAAATCGAGAATAGAGAAGTAAAATATTAAAGAAATAACTGACCTTGTCCGTGTCCACATCATGCATAATAGCATTAATGACTGCTTCATTGTTCGTTTCAACTTCATCAGTTAAGGCATCACTTAGCTCCTCAATCTCTATATACCCACTTTGATTTTGGTCGAAAAATTTGAAGGCTTTGTGGAGGTGGTCATCATTGCCCATCTTTCTTAGGTGAACAGATATTGCTACAAACTCCCCATAGTCCAGGTGTCCATCCTTATCTACATCACCCTGTAGATACAGACTTTGATTTACTTCCACACTAACTAAAGTGAATGGCAATCAGAAAGCGAAACTTAAAGAACCCAATCAGATTTTACTCTATGCAGACCGCTATAAATGAAGTTTAGCTAAAGAAGCATCAATGTATTCAGTGAAGTAAAATAGTACATCAAACACAGTTGCTTTAACTGGTGATAATTTGCGGCACCATTGTGAGTTTTAAGAGAGATGTTTTTTCATTAACACACATCGGCGAGGGAAAAAAAAAGTGGGAAGACCTCTTAACTATTTATCAATTTCGTTCTTTGGAGAAAACAAGATCTCCTACTTTATGGTTTTCTGTGATTCGATAATGGCAGCTCATCATCAATCCTGTCTGTATTGGGGGGAAAACTCATTTGTCTGTAGATTGACCACATCTTTCGCAGAAACAAATTTCCTGAGTAAAATGTAATCAATGCCACCATAAATAGAACTTATTACACTTTGTATCTATAACAATGTGGGATGCATTTTGATGCACCATTCAAAACCACCTAAGAGATAAGAAGGTTTTTGTTTGAAAGTTTATGTTACAGGTTCTATAAATCAAACCTTCTCAAAAGCTACAAGATATACTCAAGGTGAAACATTCAAGTCTCTCTACTAAGATTGAAGCCTATAAATAGAGGTAGTACTTACAGCATCCATAAGCATTTGAAGATCACTGTCAGGGATCTGTTGTCCAAGTTTCTGCAGCCCAGCTCTCATCTCATCAATGTTGATCTTTCCTTTGTTGTTGATATCCATCACTTTGAATCCCTCCTTTATGCCTGCCACTTCTTCCACTGATAGATGCTCAGCAACTATCTGTCTTAGAAAAGAGGTTTTAGTGACCAAATATCTTAAAAGAAATACATGAAAAGGTTTAACTGTCAATCTGCCCTGATAAAATCTCCTTGGAAAAGGGAAGTAAACAATGTTGAGGTATTCAGTTATTCTGATCAAGCTTGAGAATGTTACCTGTAGAGCTCTTTTCTTGAGCTTATTCATCACAGAAAATTGCTTCAACCTTGCTCGCACAGTTTCACCTAATGAAACATTTGGAGCCTTATTTGCATTTTGCAACCAAGGGTGATCTACAATTAATGAGTAATAAGAAATCTTGGTTTAGATATCAATCTTATAAGAATTTGAAAGCAGCAGTCAATAAAAATTCTTGAACATTAGAACACATATCACTACGTTCAGAACGGCAAATTACCTAGCACTTCCTGAGCTGTAAGCCGCTGCTTTGGGTCAGGGTTGAGCATCTTCCTCACAAGGTCTTTTGCATTGTCGGAAACCATAGGCCATGGGTCCCTTTTAAGATCTACAACAGAACGAATGATTGCTTGTGCAACTCCTTGTTCCGTTTCTGCATATTTAAAAAACAAAATAGTTTTAAAAAGGACTTCATAAAATTGAGGACAAGTAGGAAATAGGAATCGTGTATCCAGATATTGATCTAAATCACAATTGATTTATAAGAAACTGTTGAAATCTAAACCACTGATCCTTTCTCTATATCTACCTATTTTAGCTATCCACATGAAATATAAAACCACGCAACATAAGTCAGATGTCCAAAAATTTTGATTGGGTTGGGGAAGAACAATAAAGAAAAAATAGGCATAATGTCCTCATCCAATTTTCTGTGATAAGGGTGTTTTAGTGATTGTCCCTTGAATATGAGCACATTCGGTCACATGCTTTCCTAGAGAGCCAGTGTCCATACGAATCAAATCATCTACACTCAAACCCTCTCCTGTACCAATAAATAGTACTTTTTCCTGGATAATGAAGGCTGACCTGCCCAAAAAGGTGGGACACCACAAAGTAGGATGTAGAGTATTACTCCAGCACTCCAAACATCTATTTCTGGACCATAGTTTCGTTTGAGCACCTCAGGGGCCATGTAGTAGGGACTTCCTACAATCTCATTAAATCTCTCCCCTGAAGAAATTAAAAGAACTTCAGCTAGTGTGAATAAAGGATAACTAATTGAAGATATACTATAAAGAAAAATCCAAATGCAATGGTTGTTTAGAGGCATCACCAGGTTTAAAGAACACTGACAATCCAAAATCAATCGCCTTCAATGGTGCTGTTTCCTTCTTGTTTCCAAACAAAAAGTTCTCAGGTTTGAGATCCCGATGCATAACTCCATGCTTATGGCACATCTGCAACACAACAATAAGCACTACTTAAGCCCCAACGTAACTCCAGAGGAATTGTAGAACGAGATGGACATTAATATCTCATATCCTCAAAGCAGTCTTTACTGTGATAAAAACAATCCGAAACACACTAGTGTAATAGACTTCCGAGATAATCCAAAACCAGAACCAATGAGACAGTTTGGCTTCATATGCTTGAATAGAAAAGAGAATTAGAGAAAAAGAAGCATACAAGTTTCATTGAATACTATAGACGCCACATATAGAACAAAATAACATAAAAACCAATAAAATAAAAAGATATGGACCTTCTATTCAATCAAATTCTTCTTTTTCGACAGGAATCGATAAAAAATAAGAAAGATTGAAATCCAATTTGATTTCATCCTAATGTAGTAGTATACTAATGAAAGTAGTATACCAATGAAGGGAACTATTCCGATTTCATTGAAGTTACATATTAGAATAACTTGAGAAATTTTGATTGAATTCTGATCCAAAGACGAAAAAAAGGATCAAATAATCATTCAATGGTGAAAATAGAATAACCGTCTTTTTGTGTTGTGTGCATAGGAGGTATCCACTATACTATACAATCAAATAGAAAAAAAATTCTATTTTATAGTATTTTTATAGTTTGAATTTATTGGTCATACCTATCCAATACTCTAATATGAGTGACTCGCTATTCACTCGGTTTTTGGGTCATAATCAGTATGTAGGAGAGATGGCCGAGTGGTTCAAGGCGTAACATTGGAACTGCTATGTAGGCTTTTGATTGACAAAGGATAAGGCCCCACAATAGACCATATAATCCACTTGCCTCGACTAATGTCAAACAGGTTCTATATCAAAAACAGACACATAAAACTGACATCCCAAAAAAGTACTAAAAGAGCTAGAAACCTTGAATCTGAGAATGGTTGAAGATGTTCAAAATGCTGGAGGCAACTCTAAATCAGCAAGAAAATGATTTAGAAAAAGGAGGAAACCATATCAACATTTGAATTAAGTTAAAGCCAATTACCAAAAGTTAACAGGTAGGTACCTAATTGAACTTTTGTGCACTTGTACTGTAACTTCACGGTTCTTGTGCTAAAAGTACTGCAAGGTTTTTCTTTTCTGATATTCAGCATATTAATAACACTAAATTCAATATTAATCCCCCACTACACATCAACTTTATTCTTTTAATCACATCAAATGAAGCACTAGTACTCTACTTAAGAGAACAAGCACAATTGTGATCGACACCCAACAAGTTAAAAGTGAGAATAAAAAACAAAGAAAAACACATAAGTAGATCAAAGCATGAGTATAACATCAATGACCAAGAAAGACAAATCTTCACCTGTATAACTTCAACAATTGTACGAGTCACAAACGCAGCTGCTCTTTCAGTGTAATGCCCTCTGGCAACAATCCGATCAAACAATTCACCACCCTCACACAACTCCATCACCAAGTGGACTCCATTGTCATCCTCATAAGTGTCCTTCAAGCTCACAATATTGGGATGTTTAGGCAAACGCTTCATGATTTCAACTTCTCTTCTCACATCCTCAATATCCACCCTGGTCCTTAGTTTCTTCTTGGATATGGATTTACAAGCAAACACTTCCCCTGAAGACTTATCAGTACACAGATAAGTAACCCCAAATTCACCGCGACCAAGCTCTTGACCCAGTTCATATCTCTGCTCAATTTCACGACCTGTTGGGTTGTCCAAGACATAAGACTTGTATTCACCATTCCCAGTTGTATGATTTGCACCATTTTCGGCGTAAAATGGGTTTGCCTTATGATTCCCCTTCTTCACAGAATCAGTAGTAGACGGCACTGCACAACAATTTCCCATGAATCAAAGCTTTGAAAATCAATCTCTCTCAGTATTTTGGCCAAATAGGTCTCCAAGGTTTGAGCTCAATATCAACCAAAATATGAGCTTTTAGAGCAATTCGACAGAGAAACCAAGAGAGCAAAGCTTCAACTTTTTTGATCAGATCTTCAATTCTAAGGATTTTTGGATCTTTCACCAAACTGCTACAGCATTTGAGGAAAAAAATAGGTAATGAGAACAACCGAATACTGATCCGTTCCAATGAAACCAAACAGAAACAAATAAAATAAAACGTGGGTTGTCTACAATAATTGAAGACCCAACTCGAAATCTAAGATCTCACAAGCTCAATTGATGTGAATTTTTCAGGTAAAAGGATAGAAAAACCTCTACAAGCAATGAACTTTCCCAAGAAAACTTGATTTTCCAAGAAATGCGAGAAAATTAGATGGGATTTGCCGCTTCGGATATACCCAGAAACGTGGGGAAGATGGAGAGGTGATTTTAAAGAGAGAAGAGAAGGGTTTGGGCAGGAGAAGAGTACAAGAAGAGGAATTTAGCGTGTGCACCAACTCGTTATGGACAAGAGAGAGAAGGTCAAATCCTTTTCATAGAGACTTCCCTCCTACCCATCTCTCTCTCTTTGTGACAGAAGGAAAAGACTCGTAGTTTTCCACAAAAAACAACCAATTTTTTTGTTATTTTCCTAAAATGTCCAACACAAACCTCAAAGTGACAGTGTGCCAATATTATGCCCCTTATTGTTTCTAAGTGAAAATTTTGTGTGTCAATGGGTATTTTTTTTTCTTGAGTAACGGAAAAAAATTTGGTATGTCTTCGGCGAATAAAAACGTGTTTATATCGCTTAGACTAGTGAGCTCAAATAGATTCGAGGGTAAATTCAAATGCATGAATTAGTCACTCAATTCATACATTAGTTAAATCAGAATTGGAGCTTCCGTGGAGAATTAAACTCACACTAGAGATTTAGATATGATTCGTCCAATTAATTGAGGTTTGCTTTATCAACCAATCACATTTTGTTGTCCACGAGACTTAAACCTTTTTCATCAAGAAGGTAAAACATTCACAAAGTAAGGGATGTCAATTGACCAAAGACCCGTTAGTCAATGCATAAGTTTGGTTGTGGAATAAGAGTAAAAAGGTAAGTTTGTACATATTAAGTTTTTCTAATCATATAAAATTTTAATTTATCGATACATGATATTAGTGTATAACAACCCCCGCCTTAGAAAGTCGAATGAAATAGATCAAATTTTCTTTGGTTGGTCTACTCTTGTCCCTTTATATCCCTTATGGTTAGGAGCGAGATTTGTCCAAGAACGATTATTCTTATGGTGGTACAGAAGACACAGACTTCGCGACCGTGCCATGCCATGCTGTATGTTTTTAGTTTAATTTCTTTAATCTGGTAAGATTTAAATTTAGGCTTTGTACATTATTATTATGTGATTTATGTGTGTTTAAAAATTTAAGTTGTAGTTACAATTTCAAAAAATACATATTTGGGATGATTATTTCTTACAAAAAAAGAAAATAAAATCCACTGTGATAGCTATTATCAATTTGGCAAAAGAAAAAAAATACGTATTTAGCTATTTATTACGAAAGGGCTATTTTGGTAAATAGACAGGTGGTAGTTAGGTTAGTTTATATGACTTGAGTGGAAATTCAAAAAAAGGGAAGGTTAATATTGTAAATGTGTAAATACATGCGGTTCATGCTAATTCACTATGACTTGGAATAAACACGCGGCCTATTATTATTGGGGTGGCTTGTCTACGTTGGCAACCATCTAGATGCCACCCGATGGACCCAGACTTAGGAAAAAATATTCATTACAACGGTGATACCACGTGGTAAGATGACGTGGTATCACCAACCAATAATACTATAACAAATAAGTACATAGACTCCACAAAAATGAATAACTAACTTGCCATGTAAGCACATAACTTCCTACTCTCTTGCCATGTAATTTCAAGTGGGGTTCACCTTTCCCATTTAAATTTTTATAATTGGTTGGTGATACCATGTCATCAATTGTGACATGGTATCACCGTTGTATTCAATATTTACTCCAGACTTAGAGGTAGTCCAACAGCCCCCTCTGAATTATTTTATTTAGATAAATAGCCCTAAACTTAGACATATTTACACACGTGATCAAGAGAAGAACACCCTTAGTTGTTGTTTTTGGTTTTTGTCAACAGTCAAGACTAGAATATCCATCTCTCATCGCTAGATTTTAAGAGATTATCAAATTTTAAATTTAGGACATCTGTATTTATAACTCGTTTATATTATTACTTGAACTATATTTAGAATGTATTTGCTTTAAATATTAGAAAAGAGGGATTGGAAAAGATAACGTCAGATCCATCTTATCCCTCTTATGCTCATGTTTATATACATATTTTTGCCCCAGTATTATCACTTAAAAGTAATACGACTTAAATGAATAGTATATTTAATAGTACATACAATTTCTTAAATAAACCCACGTTTTTTGTGGGTTTAAATAGTCTAATTGAGATGCATTTGACGAAAAGATATTTTTACTATCAAGTATTTATAGAATATAAATATCACTCTTTATCTTGAGGATTTTTAATAATTTAATATTTATACCATCATTCAATACCCCATCTAAATAAAATATTTGATATTTGATGAGATAAATGTAGGGTCCACTATTTTTTAATACTTAAACTAAACATAGGATGAGAAAGAATTATCACTATAATTAGTCTAAGGGCTGGATGGATGAATAAACGATAGAAAACATTATCTAATTCGATCATTCCTAATACTTAAACCAGACGCACCTTTAAGGGTTGATTGGTAAGAGAGCATGGGTGCTTGTCAAGATGGGTTTGAGAAAAATAGTTCAAAAGATTTTCAAGCCTCATGTTTAAATTGAAGATTAAGGGTCTGTTTGGTAAGTGTTTTTGTCTTGTGTTTTATGTTTTTGTTTTCAATTTTTGTCAAAAATAAAAACAAAAACATGTTTGGGTAATGTTTTTGTTTTTGTTTTATATTAATTTTTTGGAAACAAAGACAAAAAAATGGGAACAAAAAAAAGATGTTTTAAGAAACATCAAAAACGGAGACAACACGCGCAAAAAGGGTGGGAATTAATGAGATTCGGATTTTGACTCCTCTTAACAGCAAAACAAGCAATTTTTTTCTTGAAATATAAAAACCCATTACACCGCTCTCTCCTCCCCATCGCTTCTCTTTCTCTGTCTCTCTCCTCTCTCCCTCATCTCTTCTTTCTCTGTATCAGACCATCGCTGCCTCCATTTCTGCCTCTATCGTTGCCTCCATTACTGTCTTCTCTCTTATTTCTCTGTATGAAACCCAGTGAACCCACCTCAATCGTTGCCTCTCTCTTTCTCTTCTCTCCTTCTTCTCTGTGAAACCCATAAGTTGTGTATATATATGCACAGATCGTTGCCTAAAGACGAATTGCCACCTCCATCGTTGCCTCCAGACGAATCACCACCTCCATCGTTGCCTTTTACCGACGAAGAGGTAAGCCCCTTCTCTTCTCTCTCTTTCTCCCTTTCTCATTTCATCTCTTCGCTCTCTCTCTATATACACACAGATCTGTGTATATATACAGAGATTTGTGCATATATGCACAGATCTGTACATATATGCACCAATCTCTGTGTGTTGCGTTTATTCCGTGTGTTGTATGTGTGTGTTATGTGTGCTTAGTGTGTGTATGTGTTTTATGTTCTTGGTGTGTGTGTGTGTTCTGTGTGCTGAGTGTGTGTGTGTGTGTTCTGTGTTATGTTTGTGATTGAATTGAGATTGAGATTGTGATTGTGATTGAATTGAGATTGAGATTGTGATTGTGATTGAATTGTCATTTATTTTAGGAATGAATTGGGGGTGAGAGAGATGAGTCTGTGTGTGTTGTGTTGTGTGTGTGTGTTTTGTGTTTGGATTAATTGCCGATTGAATTGTGATTTGGAATTGTTCAATTGCGATTTTGTAACACCCCGTATTTTCTTTTATATATTTGTATAGATATATATAGTAAAATATTGTTGTGAATATGTGGATATGTATAATGAGGTAAGGATAAACCATATAGATTTTAATAATAGGATAAATACTAGAGACGCATATTGATTGGAAAGTTTGAGTTTCAAAGATGTTGAAACATGGAAATGGGGATTAGATGAATTTCTAAATACGTTTAGGTCAAGATAATATTTCCATTGAATCCGGAAGGTCGAAAAACCTTGGAAAAGGTAATATGAAGTGCATTGGAAGCTGGGAAGGCGGAGGAAGACTCTGTCTGCTGAATAGTACCGGTACCCCAATTCCAGAAAATTTTTGATACCGGTACTGGATACCGGTACCCCGATTCCAGAAAGTTTTTGGTACCGCTACCCCGAAGGTTTTTGGTACCGGTACACCCGATAAAAATCTGAATGTTTTAAATCGCGACGTTGGTCCAACCTTTGGGCCTATAAATACTTTAGGCCGCCTCCTTAGTCGTCCATACCTCATTCTAAACCCTAGATAACTTGAGAGAGAAGGAGAGAACTCAAGATCCAAGGAAAATTTCAAGAGATTACGGGTAGATTCAAGAATCAAAACCTTATTTCTTCAAGATTAAAGGTAGGGGGTTTTCTCTCATTCCCTTACATTGAGGCTAGGGCTTATATATATGTAATCTTTTCACCTTAACTTATACATGTATGCTATATAATCATTGTTTCTCAATATCTTGTGATCATTACCGCGATTTAAACAAAATTGTTGTTGGATGAACCCTTGAATCCTTTTTCTTGCCTAAAAACCCTATATTTCAAGATAAATGAACTTTTCTCTAAATTGTTCTTAGTTATTGATTTCAAATACTTAGTGTTTGATATTACCTAACCAAAATGATGCTATAATGATCTCTTGTGCATTTTCCTTAAATTATTCTATGGTATGTTACATGAGAAATTGTGGAATTTGGTAATTCCTTGAAATTGTTGTGAATTGAGCATATTCTCGGTTTCCTCATTGTATGGGTGTTGCGATGGACTTGGATTACCTTCGAGAGATGCCGTAGAGTGTTAGAGGTTAGTCTACCCCAATGGGGGTGAGATGGTTGCCTAACACTTGTAGTGGGTTGTCATTTGGTAATGCAACCAATATCGTTCACTAGAGTTCGAACAAGGGATAGTATACTTTTCCTAGGAAGGGACTCGTCACTGCCATTGGGATGGTAGACGCCTCTTTCTAAAGAGCTTGTGACTGTGATTGTGATTGTGATTGTAATTGGTGGACTAGGTATAATCGTAGGGTAGATTCATGGGAAGCAAATATCATACATGGTACGAGGATGAACCGAAAATACCTGGAATTATGAGTTGGGTCGTTCTTGCCGATGCATTGGTATGGGACAATGCATGGGGAAGAAGCCCTTTTTCTAAATAGCCTAAATTGGAATATTGGTTACTGTTGCTAAACTCATTTTTATTCATTTATTTAATTATTGCTACTGTCTAAACTTGAGATCTCTTTTCAAATACCCCTGTTTTATTTCAAAGATTATATATGTTAATTGTGAAATGAGACCGACCGTTTCTATGTTTTTGAAACCTTGTTTGAGTTTGGGAGAAATGTGGCTACAGAGTTTCGTGCTTACCCCCTTACAAATTACATTTTTCAGATTTTGTGCTAGAGGAGGATCTCGGCATCGACGAGCCGGGACATTGGGAGGCTCCACTCGAGGGGAACTTGATCCCGAGATGGATATTTAGAGCCGTAGTTTCTTTTGTACTAGACTAGAAGATTTTTTTGAACATGGTGTAGTCTAGTTTCATTTGTAATTTCCTCTGCGCTATAAGAGTAAATTTTTATTGGGAATGTAAATGCCAAAGATGGCATATTCTTTTGGGATATTCATGTAAATGTTATGAATCATTGCTTGAAGTCTTCTTTATTGATGATTTATCTTAGTGCTCTCATGGTATGAATGGTTATTGAATGTGATGCCGCCCAGGGTGTATTTTGGGGTGTTACAGATTTAGGATTGATTGAATTACCATTTGAGAATAAATTATCATTTGGGATTGATTGAATTCCAATTTAGAATTGGTTGAAGAGCTATTTGGGATTAAATTATCATTTGGAATTGATTAAATTGCTAATTGAATTGCCATTTAGTCCTAATTTTTTTTGTTTTTTATTCTCATAATTTGATAGACAAAAATGACATCCAAACATGTTTTTGTTTCAGTGTTTATCACAAAACAGAGACAAAAAAATATCTTTGTTTTGATTGTTTTGAAGACACGAAAACAAAAACGTTATCAAACGACTCCTAAATCTTGGATTTCCAAACTTGGCCCAAATATTAAACTCATAATCATGAGTTTCGTCAAACTTAGGGAGGCGTGTGTTTGGGATGATGGGTTAAGGAGTTAAAGATGCAAAATAATTGTACCCCTAAACATGGATATGAATTGGATTGATCAAGTGTAATATAGTTATTTATAGGATAAATAGTTGTTAATAATTATGATATTTATGTAGGCCTTACATATGTATGTGTTGCATACCAAGCATAAGTATGAACCGGATTCAATTTTGAATCTCATCTTTGTAAAAGGAAGGGTTTGAGTTTAGGTTTAGATTTGAATTTGGAAGAATTTGGGAAAGTCAATCCAAACATCCTTCAAAAATTCATCCAAACATGCCCCAATGTTACATAACTCCAGTTGTTTTCACCATATAAAGTGGAGGTGTGTATATTGAACCAAAAAAAAAAAAGAAACATATAACACCCCTAACTATAAAGGGCACTTCAATAAATTTTATCCTAATCAATTAAAAATAAGATAAATATATGTATATTTATTTATGTCTATCGTACATAAAAACTCAATAATTACAAAATGACCAAAAACTGATACACATTTGTCTGTACAAAAAAAAAAGTTCATTAATAGTTTTTTTTTTATATAGAAAGTGACGCTAATTGTAGTTAGTTAAAATTGATTCCAAAAAGTTTTTAGACTTTGATAACATTGCATCATAACTTTATTGTGAATGTCATCGAAAAATATCTTTCTCTATACACACAATCATGTTATCAAATATCAATCATGGTTAAAATATTTGAATCTTCATAGCGGAAACGAAAGTGACAATTGCAATTGATAAAATCAATTTTAAATTTCAGGTATGTAAACTAAAAATTATATGTGTTTCATTGTTTTAAAGATTTTGTGAGCAACATCACAAACTTCTACTGGGTTCGACAATTCAATACTAAAGCTCACATCAATAATAAAAGGCTAAGCTAATCAAAAAGTCTTACGAGCCACTTAGTACTCTAGTATTGTTGAAGAATATTAGAACTTCAAATAAAGATAACTCATATCTCCCTAATAAGTGGTACAGTTATCAAAGGAATGTGTAATCGTCAAATGTTGTTCTTCTTTTTCTCTCTTGGTCTTTTCCTTTCTCTCTCAATTGATCACTCAATAAAAATGTTCTTACTAAAGAAATATACTTATATTTATGTTTTTTAACTCCATAATAATTTTTTTAGTTTTTGAAGTTGTGATCTTGATTTTTTAAATACTTATGAAATGATCCTGTATTTTGTTACATAATGCTTCCAATTTTTATTCAGTAACCAAATACCCCGCAGTTGTCCAAATTCATCTAGATATGTTCAAACTGTGTCCATAAGTGCATAGTAATATAGGTACGAGACTATACTAATTGATATGATAAACAAAAAAAATTATATAACTTATATAGGTAATGATGAGAAGAAAAGAAATTGTGGGTGGCAATCATGAATATTAAATAATCAAAAAATCTTGTACAAATTGAACTTAGAACTTTAGAAAGTCCGTCGGGAAAAAATAGAGAATTTAGTAGAAATAAATGATGCATTAGTAATGTTTAGTACATTAATATATTATTTAGCATTAGAGAATATTTTTGAACCAATTTTCATGTTTTTTGAGGTACAAAAAAATTAATTAAGTTTTTTACTATCAAGTCTTGTAAATGATAACTCTATCAATAACAATTGAGTTAGGAGATCAAATATATATTATTAACATTGACATAAATAAGTATTTAAGGCTTCACACAAACTTAGACATAATATGAGCAATGAGAAAATAAAATGAAAAATTCCCTAGAATTAGGACTTTTTTAATATAAAAACATTTGGATTTTGAATCTGAGAGAGAGAGAGAGAGAGAGAGAGGATTTTCTAACAAAAGTGCATAGTTGTTGTTTTTTGGGCCTTCCGAAAAATTAACTTCTCATCCAATTCATGCACCCGGGTTTGTTCTCGATTTTATTCAGACTCATGAACCTGAGCGATATAAGTACGTCTTTAATTGCCGAAATAAGTCAGAGATGTCTCTGTTACCCAAAAAAGAATCTGACTTCTTACTCTTTTCATCCACCCTTGCTTGTCAACTGTATCTTTATCTCTATCTCTTTAAACAATATTTTCTCTATTAGATTGCTGCAAACCATCTAGCATATTATTTGAAATTTCTGCCTTAACCTTTTGTGTATTTTAATTTTACCTATTTATCCTTAGAAAAAAGTGCGCCAATCTAACAAAGAAAAATATGGAATGGATTGAGTCATGGGGTTTCTAGAGAAGTATTGAATCATACATTTATGAATTGGTTGAGAAATTCAAATTATCTAGAACATCTCTTTTTGTAAGACTCATCTATTTGGTTGTGTATTTAGCCGGATTTAGATCCCATCCAATCTAATGCTCGTGTAATTTTCTTCGATTATAGATCATTTGTCATGAATTTAATTGCGACTAACGGTATATAAGTAGGTTCTCTGTCAATCCATGATAATATAATAAAAAATTATTAAAAAAAAGATGTGTATTGATCGGAATCTGGATCCAATTCTACTCACCATCTAGATACCTCAAATCAACTTGGATTATTTTTTATGGATAACGGGGGCAATCTCTGACCTGTCTCTGACGAGTAAATGTGCGTTTATGTCACTCAAGCTCATGAGTTTGAGTACAACCGAAGATAAACCCCTAGTGCATGAATCGGTTCTTCAACACATACATCAATTAAATCAATACTTGTGCTTTGGTGGAGATTTGAATCTATACCAAAGATTTGGATACATTTAATTCAAACAACTGAGATCCGTTCTACCAATCAACCACTCTTTTTTTGTTCAAGGGACTTAAATCATTGATTTCAAAGAGACAAAGTCTTTACAAGACAAAAGGTACCATTGGATCAAATGTTCGTTGGTCAAACCTACTTAAATTATAGTTGAAATGATCGAGTCGTGATACCGAAAATAACTTTTTGTACTATACCTTCACTTTTTATCTAATAAAAGTGTGACATGTGTAAGTTATTATCGTACATCCCCTTATTATTTTAATAAATCAATGACTACAAACCAATTAAACCAAAAAATCTAGGGGTTTAGATCAATTTTAGTATAATATTGACATCTTGATATGTATCCTAGACCTATCCTAGTTTTAAATGTCAAGAGGACTGGATCTTTTCTTCCTTTTGCTGCGGTTTGATGTAATGTAAAGACACAAGCTCTGAATTTTGTCAAAGTCTGTTCCTCAACTCGCGTAACTGATGCCACATATGTAGACGGAAGTTACGAGGAATTATATACTTAATTTTCCATGAATAAATTCTATCTTGCCTTGAAAGTTCAACCTTTATTTTTTTCTCTTGAATTGACCAATTTGAGATGTGTTTAAAAATATTTGGTGGAACACCTCTAATTCTAGAACCTTTAGAAGAGTTTTCACTGCAGTTACGAGGGCAGTAAATGTAACTGGTCGAATAATTAATGCTCTGTTTGATACGATGAAAAATGGAAGGGTGAAAAATTAGAATGATAAATAAAATATTATGTTTGATAAGGAAGGAAAGTAAGAAGGATAGAAAAGTGGATGGATTAACTTTCCTTTCAACTCATCAAAATTAATCCCTCCAAAATCGGATTGAAAGTAGATGAAAAATTAATTATTTGTATTGAGATGTATCTTATTTGTCTATATATCTTTTTATATATACATATATTATGTATACATT
>CM042200.1:1855681-1877832 GCA_023539305.1 Ilex asprella
TTTTCCATCTTTAAAGCACATGAACAAAAATCTTTAAAAATTTAGACGCGCTATACATGGGAACTACTAAAAAATAAATTCAATATATCAAAAATTAATGTGATACTATTGTAATATTAAGGACCAAAATAAGACGAAGTGCAAATTTTGAATATCACCACTGGAATTAACCCAAAAAAAAAACTTCATATTTTCACGACTCTCCTCCCAAAAAGGGCCCGCGGGGCGTAAAACCTAATTCCTCGATCCATCACTCTTCCTCGGTGAGCTCAAATTGCAGAATAATCCTTTCCCTATGCTACCTGTTATAATACACTTTTAACATTTTCACAGTTGTAGGTATTGATTTTGCTCGAGATATTAGCTTGGGTTTCAACTGCTAATGGTGGAATCTTCCCTGGAAATGGAATGCATCATTTGCGGCTAGCGCTTGAGTTAGTCGGGCTCGACTCAAATATAACTCGACTCGTATTCTAAACGAGTCAAGTTTGAAAAAAAAATTAAAATTGTTTATATGTAAAATAGTTGAATTACTCGGACTCGACTCATTTTCTAAACGAGTCGAGTTTCAACAATTTTTAGGCTTGTTTGAAAAAAAAGCTTGATAGGCTCAATTCTAACTCTCAAAACTCTGCTCGATTATCAGCCCTAGTTGCAGCCCATTTAAAAAATAGTGAAAAACACATGAAAATATGGGAAACATTTATTTTTCTCTCACCATAAACAGTAGTCATACAGATCTCAGACGTTGTACAACTTTGAGGTTCTGTACTAGTGTATATACATCCATTTAGATCAGTGAGCAAAAGCCAACATGCCCTTGTGTATCTAAAGATTCAAATTTCTGCAATGCTGTGATGGAAGCTTGAGAAATCATGTAGCCCCCAAGGAAAAGGAGAAAAATATATGCTACAAATGATTAAAGATGTAAATTTGTATAACCGGCTTATGCAGCATGAATTAAGTAAGCTGCACGGATGTGAAGCCGACCACCTTCATGGTGGTGTCTAAAATTGGACAGCTACCGCATCTTCTTTGCAATCTTCGGGTTTTTGCACATTCGGATACTTAAAGGAGTAACCTCCACCAGTTCATCTTTTTGAATGTATTCTATGCAGTCATCCAGACTATAATCCAATGGGGTATCAAGAACCACTGCATGTATCAATGAAAGAAAGTTATCGCTATCTATTGCACCAAAGCAAGACTAGTTGCTTATATGTGACAGTGCAGCCAGAAAATAAGTACAACCATCAAAGTGAATTCCCCCCCCCCCCCCAACAAATCCACCCAAAAAAGGGGGGGAGAGGGGGGGTTTATAAAATATGATCAAAGCAAAAGGAGGCTTCAGAACCACCAACATAGATCTTTTGAGAAGCCCTTTTCAAATACCAACCACAGCTTGTCACACCAACAAAAGTTGAATGAATTTTGGGACCATAAGCCAAACACAAGGGAGTGATTGGCAAGTATGAGGGATTGCCAGTATCTCTGTATAGCTCCAAGCAGCTTTCTTATATAGCCTTTCAGAAGTTGCATTTCCTCAAATGCACAAACATCCATGGAAAGGATGACTTCTAATTCAAGAATACTAAGGAAAAACTTTCAAAAGCTGCACTTCTTATTTCGTCATAGTAATGAAATTTTAAAAAACAGAATTTTCATAGCAAAAAATTCCAGCTAAGCAAAAGGTCGTGCAATGCAACAGAAGAAAAATCAAGTGATCTAACTTTCTTTAATTTTCATTGGAACGGTAACAAACTTCAGAGATGTATTTGAACAGGTTCTCACCTGTTTGTTCTTTATTGGAGCGTACATTGGTTGCAGCTTTTTTCTTGCACACATTCAGGGACAAGTCACCAGGCCGCTGATGAATGCCAACTATTTGACCTCTATAAACATCCACTCCAGGGCCAATAAACATCTGCCCCCTTTCTTGTGAACTACAGAGAGCATAAGATGTACTGGTTCCATCCTCAAAAGCAACCTACGTTAGATGCAGCCAATAAGCTTAGATACAATCGATGCAAGTGGGGCCACATTGACATCATCAAAAACATAGTAGAAGAAATAGAAAACATAAAGCTAGGTTGAAATGATAGACAATGTTACCAATCAATAAGCTTTATTAAAATGAGAGAAAAAAAATCGAACTCCTTTGGCATTACCATCTTAAAAGTCATCTGAACATTGGACGAAATTGAAAACAGTAGAGCTGGGAGATTACCAGTGAACCCTGATCACGAGTCGTTATATCGCCAGCCCAAGGTCCATAGCTATCAAATATTGTGTTGAGAATGGCTGTGCCTCGAGAAGCTGTCAAGATTGCATTTCGAAGTCCTAGGAGTCCACGGGTTGGCATCTTATACTTCAGCAGTGTTGTTCCTTCAGACCTTTGTAAAGAAGTGAAGTTAGTGTTTGTAAGACATGGTTATAGAATCTAAGGAGTTAACCTAGAAAAAAACCTTTCACAGCTCAAAACACAATTGATGTACAAAAACAGAATGGCAATAAGAATCATCAAAGAAAAGTTGATAGAATATGGAATTGCATCAGAGATTAAATATGAAAATAAATGAGACCAAGCAATAGAACATGTTACTAGGTCAGAGAGGGGACCTAATGGATATGTTGAAATGCCATCCCACAAATGATTTCTGTTGAAGCACGGTGGTTCCACACAATGAGCATTCCAACAAGAGTGTTGTATTTCTTCTTCTTGGGGACCAATGTAATACAATTGTGACATTGGAGGGGACCAAAATGAGACTAAGTGTAAACTTTCGGGACCACAGCTGCACTTAACCCTTGTTTTTTTTCAATTTTTATATTTTCCCACGCTTTGTTGATTACTACCTTACATGTTTTATGGAGATGCAAATTTATCCTAACATGCCTTATGATCATCTTCTCTTCAATTCAAGTATACTGCTATCTTTTTGTCTCAAACTGGTATTAGATGTCATTTCTCTCTGTCCAAACCAGCATGAAATATACATATATATTATTATTAGAACTACGAGTTGCACATTTAACTTTTACATGCACCAGGCATAGTTATCAAATCGTGTATCGGAAGGCGTATCGTTTTTTAAAAATAGTGTATCGTATCGTGTATCGTGAGATACGGTGCAATTTTAAATAAATAATAAAAATATATATATACCTTTGAAAAAAAATCATATATTCATAAAAACATAGCATTTCATTAATACTCTATCAACTATTCAAGTCATCAACATAATCCACTAATATTATAATGCAAAGTTCACAACCATAGTTCAATAATTCAAACTTTAAATACCAAAGAGACTGGGCTTTATAAATAAATTAAAAAAATTAATATTAATCAAGATTTAGAAATTTTGATACAAAAAAACAAAAACAAAATATTTGGCTTTGTAAATAAATTATCATTATTTCTTCCATTGCACATGACCACATGTTTGTTGGAGTACCTGCCTAGCCCAAAACGACATCGTTCCATAAAAAAAAAATTAAAAAAATAACATTTGCACGTATCGTACTGATACGTATCGTATCGTGTATCGGACGATACAGCGCAAAAACGATACAGAACTACGATCCGTATCGTTTTAGCCCCGTATCGTTACGTATCATACGATACGTATCGCATATCGTACGATACTAACAACTATGGCACCAGGTACCTTAAATTACTTTGTGTTAAACAACTATCTACGCCAAAAGCTTAAGCAATTGGAGAGGTGTAGCTTAAGTATTTATATTTCAACACCACTTAATTATTTATATTTCAACACGCCCTCTCACGTGACGTGCACGCTAGATTTTGAGTCTAACACGTGAAAAACTTTTAATAATTAGGATGGCGGTGAGATTCAAACACAAGATCTCCTGTTTTGATACTATATTAAATAATCATCTACTTCAATAGCTTATGCTGTTGGAGATTGTATAACTTAAGTTTTTATACTTCAACACTGAGGGCAACACCAGTCATGTGCTTCATTGACAATTCACGTTTGATGGACTTGCCTGATAGAATCCCTGGATAATTAGACCAGAAACCTCATGATTTTGATTATGAGTTGGATTCACTTGTGGACTTATCATTGATGACAACCATACTGCACCACAAACAACCTGTCCGTATGGTCTAGGGAGACGAATGCACCTTCTCCACATGAGCCTATTGAGGCTCAAATTAACTCCTATAAAAGTAACAGTCACTACAGATTGGCAGTTGAGGAAATGCCATAATGCAACTGTGCATCGAATAATTAAAAAGTAAGAGTCAAAAACTATTAAGTAATGGCATGCCATAAATTACCAATAATTCTGTTGGCAGTGATCGTTAGGAATAAAAAAATGGAAAATTGGCAAATAAAACATTTTACATACCCAAGTCCTTGCATGTCAAACATCTGCCCACGCCTTTTACCAAGAAGTTCAACCACAGGCCCCATGTGTTCTTCAGGAACTTCCACAGTGGCAATCTACAAGAAGCACTTTGGGAAATTTTGATTTTGATACAGTACATTTCATAGTAGTGGGAGTAATGGAAAAATCTACATGAGGATCAAATACTACATCCTCTTTGGCCAATAAGTCGTCATCATTGCCAATTCTACTAGATTGCACAGGAATGTTCACTTTTTGGGCAAAAAGACTTTAATTTCAGCCCTCATTGGGCACTCTATGTACCCTTTGGAACATTCAGTACAATGACCAAGAATCCTTTGACCCCCCCCCCCAAAAAAAAAACAAGTATTAAGCATAACTATTACAGTAATCTCTGAAAACTTTGAAGGGCATGGTCTCCCATTTTGGTTATTTTCCCCACACAAACACAGCCCCGGGTGTTTTTTTTTTTTTTTTTTTTTGGGGGGGGGGGGAGGGGGGATGATTGGATCATGCTGTCAATTGAATTGGACTATGTTCATGTTCATATAAAACATGGAGCAGACATATCCCTGCCTACTAAAGTATAAACAGAGCAGTACCAAAATTAGCAGATAATCACCTCAAAAGGTTCAAGCAACTTGTCGTCCACTTTTTTATTGATTACTTTGGGGGGTCCCACCATGAACTCGTATCCTTCCCTTCGCCTGAAACATGTTTCGTTGTACAAATATGCGCGAATAACACAAATAACAGTCAACAAAGATTACACTTTCTTACATGTTCTCTATTAGAATGGTGATATGTAAAGTACCCCGTCCACTGACAATGAACGTGTCTGCTGTTTCACCATCTTCAACTCTCATGGCCAAATTTCGCTCAAGCTCACGGTAGAGGCGATCTCTTAGATTTCTACTAGTCACAAGCTTTCCCTGAGTGAACATAAGAATTTCCACCTGTTAATGCTAACTTACCTGGACTTGATGCTAATTCAGTACAAAAAAATGTTGACACAAGATAAGACAAGACTGAGCAATCAGGCTTACTAAAGAGGATAAATCTAAAATTCTAAATGGATGGATGGCAAGACGTTTGCAAATAGAATTCCCTGTAATTACAATCCAAAAAAAAAAACGAATAAAACTGCTGCTAAAATTGTAGCATTCATTTCATTGCTCACTCTGTGTAGTAACATGATAGTTATTTAATATGCAAATTCATATTCTATAGGAAGGAAATATAAACGAGAGCCACAAAAGACATGCAGGGCTTATGCCTCGAGGTTGTATATAGTCACCTTCTGGCTACTTTTAAAGTATATCTCTGAGGGCTCAAAACCGAGCAAGATGACTCAATATTAATTGTAAATCACATCGTTCAATCTTGACTTACATTAACAAGTCATATTTACACCAACCTGAAAAGGATTTAAACAAATGATTGGTTGCATTTTTAAATTGTAAGATTTTGAACTCATGTAGTTGTCAGAATAACAAGTGACCTAGGTCATAGGTTCATTCATAGCAATGTCAATAGCCTAAGCACTCTGATAAAAAAAAAAAATAGCCTAAGCACCAAAGTGATTGCACAGCGTTAGTGTCATATAATACCAACATAATATTACTTCAATTTATGTAACATAATTCTCTTAGCACTTATGCACTAATGAGAAATTTGTTGCAATAATGGCAAAATATTGAAGGTGGAAACCTGGCTTGGAGTCTTAAATTCAAATCTTATGTGGAGAGTGCCCTGTACAGCCTTTACATCTGATTTAGGTATGAACTCAAATCCAGAGGTCAACTTAGTCACAGAAAAGTGAGGCATAAACAAGATGTAGAGGTATTACTTGCTTTCCAATTAACACTACTTTAACTGGAGAGGAAAAAGAAAACATTATGACACCCATGCAAAATCCATTATCATTACCATCTCCACCGGTGTCGCCACACCACCGCCTCTATATCATAATCTCCAAAACCTTTCCCTTAGAGCAATTCCATGTTCCACCACCTGTATCACCACGGTTGCACCCTAGCTACAGCCACCCCTTGCCACTACTTGCCTATTTTGATAAGAAACGAAATATTTTTATTAATTTAAATGTAGTACGGAAGAGAAAAATTGCCACTACTTGCCTTGTTACCAAGTCAATATTGTGCCTCCAAAATAATCCCCTCAACACCATCAATGCTTATGCCACCCGCATCATAACTGCACTTTTGTAGCCATCCTTCGCTGTTAAAGATAAGGATTAAGGACCACTTCCACCGCTAAACCATGCCTATAACACCACCACCATAACATCAATTCTTCAGATCCTAACAATACCATAGCTACCTTTGCTACTGACACTTCATTATTTCACCATCAAACAACCACTTCCAGTGGTAGCAACCTTCACCCACCAGTTCAGTTGCATGTCAATGCAATCAGCACAGGCATAGTCATCACCTTAATATCAATTCAGCCGCCCATCACAGAAAACATAACCACACCACATTGTTCAACAAGTCTCCAACAAAATCACTACTTCAAGACGGCCTTTGATGAGCTGCAACTACGGCCAGCATCCTAGACACCTCCAATGTATGAATTTTCAACACCCCAAAGAGCACCGCTTCCAATCCCAAATGATGTCATGAGGTCGAAATATTAGCTATAATGTTTCTTCACTTCCCATAAGAGAAAATAAGGAATTTAAAACAATATATTATCAGCTCAGATTTGAATTGGTAATCTTGAACCTGAGACATCATGGAAGAAATACTTCTGACCATTGGATTCTTGGAGACAAGTTCTCTCACTCTCTCACTCCCTCTCTCCCCCTCTTCCACTCTCCCTCACACACAAAAGATAAATTTTAAGATTTGAGATGTTAACCTACAAAATAATAGTTTCCAATGATACCAACTAATATGGAATCATCAAAAATTTTAAGCTTCTTTTTCCCCCTTTTTCGTAGACAGGTAGTGCAATATGTAATTCTACATTCTAATCAATCTCCAAGAAATAGGGGGAAAATGAAAAAAAAAAAAGTTTTATCTCCATTATTGTACTAATCTGAAAAGTCATCAGGAAAGACGTGGTAGAAAGGTGAGCCAAAACATGTGTTGAAAATATCGAGTAGAAAAGCGAGGAACTATCAAGGTTTACAAGTGTGCATCGCTCATGGCTGAGCATATTATAAACAATACCTCACGGCCAACAAAAGGTGAAGTATTGATGGAGAAAGACATTTTCACTGTGGGTTCTTCCACCTTAATGGAAGGTAATGGCTTCCCTGAATTTTTGTCGGCAATTGTCTCCCCAATCTGTGTAACAAAAGAAATTCATTACAGAAATTAGGCTGAGATCAGGATTTTATTTAGAGCTATATCTTGCAAGTAATGTCAAAATGAGAGTTACATTTATACCTGAATATCGTCAATACCACAGACAGCACAGATATCACCAGCTTCCACAGTATCTGCTGGAACTCTGTTGAATTTCTCATACACGAAAAGTTCACTAACTCTTGCATATCTGCATGCATCTTCTGAGGTGCATATCTAGTGATATTGAAACAATACAGATATTACAAAATAATTGGGTTTTTGTTCCTCTGTAGAGGAAATCAATAGATGACTGCATAAGCATATGCTTCCTCTAAAATGAATTTCTTAAAACCATAAGTAACCTAATTGGCTTTGCACTGGACCATGGCAATGATTTAAACTTCATGAGGCACTTTTTGGATTACATAACCCGCAGCATAGTATGTTGATACTGTCATCCAATATCCAAAGCAAAGACGGATGTTTTATCCCCTTTACATGAGCTACATTCTTAAGTATCCGTGCTTAAGATGAGACTCAGATCCAAGTATGCAACACACTTTCATCTGTGCATATCAAGAATCGGGCCTCGTAATTTCAGAGGAAGTCAGGAAAAAGTCAAAATGGAACTTCTCAGCAGAGTCAAATCATGTCATGCAAATCAAACCCATTGGTAAAATTAAACTCAAATTTGACCAATGATTTTCATAGATTGCCAAAACTTAAGTAGCCAAAGAGTTCTGATTTTCTGAGGCAGTTTCTTTGCCTAGTACAGGAAGGCTGCTGGTGATGCAGGATCAATGCAAACTGCCAGTTTCGAGAGTTAAAAATTCTTTAATTCTTACCATTTGATTTGTGTAAATGGCTTTGTTCTTTCTTTGGGTGTTTTGTTGTATTGAAGACAATATTCTGCTCTGTTTGTTTCTTGTAATTCTTTGGTTTTTTAATAAAATTTTCTCTTTGGGTTAAAAAAAAAGGTCGTCAAAGAGCACTTGCAATAGCCCTTGCTACTATAATCGCACAAAATAGGGTATAACAGTGTGAGTAATAGATTTTAGCTCTAATGCAACCTACCCGCACATCCATTCCTCTACGCAAAGCACCAGCATGCAAACGTCCAATAGCTATGCGCCCCTTATGTTCCTCATACTCGATATTTGTGACCTGAAAATATTTTTAGACAGCAATTGATTGCAGATAAATCATATGATGTCAATAATTATATACAATATAAAGTGACCTAATCTAACCCAGATAATACTAACATAGTTCTAGATTCCAAACCTTAGAGTTATGTGGATTTATGTAAAACGAAAAAACCTGTGAGCTATATGATATGATGCTATGCAAAAATAAATCAATGGAATTCATTCTGATCATTCTCCTCTCCGCAGGATTAATTCTGATCTTTCCATCAATATTACATGGTTGAATCCTATTATCAATTTTCATTTAAAATAACACATTGCAGTTTATATACGAGTTGGAATTCAATCATTGTATTTTCATCATTCACATCATGAGGGATCAAAGCTACACGAGTCAAGGACTTTGTGGCTGCATAATAAATAATGAAAACCTGGTAAGTGATCCTTCCATTTGATCTGCAAGGATCGTACAGAGAACTGGAGGGAACATATAAAGCCAGTAAGCCAGTTTTTAGTACACTGTGGGTTTACCAATCCCTATGTCACATGGACTTGTCAAAATGCACCAAGTTCCTCTGTTGGACACTGCACATCCAAGTAAGGGTATGGGATAAGGGCACTCACTATGTCTGACAATTACCATTGGATATGCACCTAGCATATCCAACAAATCAATTTTTTGGAGTGTGTAACTCATCAAGAAGGAGAAGGCTAAGAACAACAATACAGCATACAAGGAATAAAAGTAAAAATAACGACATAAGACAATCACTAACAAGCATTTGAAGAGCACCGTCTTTCTCAATATGGGGTCCCGGTATGCATCTAATTATGGATTCGAAAAGTGGTCCAAGATCCTCTGCTAAATTCTCGGGAGAAAGTCCAGACTTTCCCTTGATACCACTTGCATATATTGCTTGGAAATCACACTGCACAAAGAATTAAAAACAATAAAGATTAAACAAAAAGCTATTCTCCTAGGGCGTCAAACTACCTCTGAAGCTTAATACATTCACACAACAAAAAATAAAGTGTCAATTCTACAGGTGACTATCTTTTTGTGTTGCTCCTTTGCCCCGATTTAAAAGATTCTGGAAACAGTTCCCCAGATTCAAACATGAGCAGTTAGTTAATTAATTCTAGGCTCCATCCAGTTTTGGAAAGTCAAATGATCTCAAATTTATGTTCAAATTTGAACAAGACCCCAATTTTATTTTTCTGTACAATGACAGAACCATGTGACTGGCTTGCATTCGTCTATTTATGAGGTCAGGACCAAAATCCTGACCCAAAATAGACAGATATAGTACACTTCCGGCTTGTGTCAATTGTAAACTGCATAGTTCAACAGTTGAGTATTCTGGCTGTTGCTGCCAAGCATTAGTATGCAGTTTCGAGTCTGGGAGCAACCATTTCATACAATTATGTCAATGGCTAGGTCCATGTCCATTCTGCCTTTCCGAGCATCTTGTGTAAGCAGGACTGCATTGGGTAACTGCTTTTTTTGGGCTTTCATCAAACTTAGAATAGAATTATTTTTCTTTCAATGATGTCTCGCAGAAGTACCTGCTCATCTGATGCATTCAGTTCAATAAAGAGTTCAAAAGTGGAATTGATGACAAAATCTGGACGAGCAGAAGGTCTATCAATCTTATTAACAACAACCACGACAGCAAGGCCAAACTCAAGAGCCTTCTTTAAAACAAATCTAGTTTGCGGCATTGGACCTTCAACAGAATCCACCTACAAAAAATGCCACATCTATTGGTCAGTATTTATTAATATAATCCCGTCAAAGATGAAGAAGCTCCAAAGAGAGACACCTTAGAGGATAGTAATTGAGGCAAAGCATAACAAGAGGCCCCAAAAGAAGTCATGAGCCAATAAAAATGGGGAAAGAAAAAAAAAAGCACCAAAACATCATAGTAAAGAAGTCACGTGTGATTTCGTTGTGGGTGTAGATCTGATGAAACACAAAACCCAAGTATTCTACAAACTATCAAATTAATGAGAAAGAAAGAAAGAAAAATCAAAGTTTCGGAAGTTGATTTCAATATTGACCTCCACATAAATATCATGTAAATTGGGAAAATGAAAAATTGTTCTAATGTATAATCCAGCAGATTCTTCCAGTCAGGAAAACCAAATGTTAGAGAGCTCACCACT
The DNA here is from genome assembly GCA_023539305.1 of Ilex asprella. Lineage (NCBI taxonomy): Eukaryota > Viridiplantae > Streptophyta > Magnoliopsida > Aquifoliales > Aquifoliaceae > Ilex > Ilex asprella. The sequence goes on from CM042200.1 coordinate 1,866,696, forward strand.
TATTTCCGTCAGATCCTTGAATACGATAAACATTTGGAAAGAAGTTCGTGTATTACAACTTTGTATGAGCAGGCATCACTGGTTAACAATCGTCACACAACAGTACTTTCCAGAACATGAATATTTTTTCCATTACTTCCAGTGTTCGTTACATAATTTCTCCCATTTTAGAACTACAACGATGTGAAACAACAGAGTTAACGCTAGTTTTGCATAGAGCATTTAGAATATCGATTCATAGATAATGAGCCAAATGGAAAAACTGGCCTTCTCAAGACCCTTTGAAAATCTTATGTCTAATATTCCTGTAAAAGGCATGTCATATGGCGAAGGTTGTACGAAGGATTTGGATGTTTTCCTAACTGCATACCCATTATTTATGGAACAATTAGGACTTTCAGCACCACTACACAAAATACCAGTACAGAGGTTGCCCAATAACAATTTTGACTTAAAAGCTTGAATCTAGCCTTACTAAGTCTGAACAATTGTGGGTACAGAGAGGTGTAAAAACAGGACCGCATTCAAAAAATAACATGTCCTGGGAGTTGAGAAGTAGAGATCCAAACACTAAAATAGGATGGCTTTTGGAAAAATACATCTTGGGTAGATAGCTAGGTTAGGGTTTTCACCACTCCAATATAAAATGCTATCCTGCTCTACCATCTATACAATTGAATAAAACCTAAAAAAGAAAAACAAAATCAGATGGCCATTAGTCCCCTTGTGGGATAGAATAATGTAGCTCCCCCAAGAAAAAACTGCAGAAGGAAATCCCAAATTTCAGGATGAGCAAAATAAGATCCTTTTAAAAAACTACATCCGCGATCCACCTCTGCCCCGCATAGGTTTAAGTATCTATCAACGATCTGAAAAGAAATTACCTCCCATTCCAAATTAAGGTAAAAATCTTGTATAAGAGTAGTCTTAGTCAGCTCTGACCAAGATCTTTGGGGATGATTCCAAACTATATTTCTTAAGGAATTCCAACACATTTGATTCAAACTTTATACCTAATATTCCATTGACTATTTTCTTTTTCCCTTTAAATGATATGATTATTGAAACATAGAGTACAAATGAAAAATAAAACAAATCATCAGATCACCAGCACAAGTTATGAGTAGAGAATGCAAGAGATGCATCAATAACTTCCAAGCAACACCGCTTATAAAAAGAATACCACTAGAAGAACTCCCTCCACCATATTGAGGATGCGCTCCACTTCACCTCCAAAGTCAGAGTGCCCCGGAGTGTCAATTATATTTATTTTTGTATCTTTATAAAAAATTGATGTGTTCTTGCTAAGTATAGTAATTCCCCTTTCACGCTCTAGATCATTTGAGTCCATTATCCTTTCCTGTACAAATTGGTTTTCACGAAATACCTGCACCAAGAAATAAGCTAAAAATCAGTCTCACTATTTTAGCCTAATCCCTAGGAAAAGAAAAGAATGGATGAAAATTAGTTGACAATTATATTACAACTCACAAATAACATCTCCAAGTGGCTATAATAATTTTCAGAAAGCAATGTTCTCCTTATCCTTTAATGGAACAATATTTTTTTGCACGATTGTCTACAAAACTAAAGAGACACCTTCCATGATTGCATTCATAATAGACTGAATCATACACCATCTACCATTCATTTCCAAAACAAAGACAGATCTCAAGATACTGTCAACTTGTCGGTACAACATTTACCATGACAAACTCCAACCAAGATCCATCAACTGATTCAACATATCAAGAATTTGGAACTCTTGCCACGTGACATGTTTCTTTCAAATCATTAGTGATAAATTCATAAGGAAAACAAAATGGACAAATAAATTCTCAAAAAGATACCTTTGCTTGCTTCAACATTGCATCCACCAGTGTTGTCTTTCCATGATCCACATGAGCAACGATTGCTATATTTCTGATGTCCCTTCTTCTCATTAACTGGTTCTTTTTCTCTGTAAGCAGTAAAGTAGATCAGAAAACAGAATGTCCGAAATGCCCCAGCAACACCAAAATGGGTCAAACCCAACCATTAGAAAACAAACATCCAAATTCACACATTACCATTGAGGGGCAGCAAGTGCTCTATGCATCTAGCTTATCTCACATAACGTCTCTCTCTCCCTCTCCCCCAGGTTTCCATTAGTTATATCCCTTTTCATAAGTGAATTGATGATTTGCCTCAGCTAAAACGGGGCACAATTCAGAGTCTTTGAAACAACCGGATCATATTTGCTTTGAAAAAGTTAATTGGGTTTTCCTGAAGAATATAGGGAGCACAAAAAAAAGTTGGCTTTATACAGTTGTCTTAAGTGTATGTTATCTGTGTCGTATCTGTGTATACACCCATTTCTAACTAAGTCAAATATTGGGATGAGTATATAAATTTGAGTGCATCATTACCTCTTAAAAACATCATAATGAGAATCAAATTGCCATATCGCACAGATTTCTAAGAGACAGTATCAGTATACATAAAAATTGTTATGCGCGAGACCACAAAACGAAATAAACAAACTACAGGTCATAGGAATACAGGTGGTTTGGCTTTTAAAGCATTCGTCCACAGGTAAAACGCAACCACTAAAGTTCACTATCAAACATGAAGATAAAATCAATAGAACGAAAGACATATCTACCATGAATTTTCAAAATTTATAGCACACACATATACTATTTCTTAATAGCGTTAAGTACCCAAATCATTAAGATATCAAAATTCCAAAGAATCATCTGTCTCCTATATGTGCTAGATTCTGAAAACGAATTCAAAAAATTCGTAATTGTAGGAGCGGAATATAAGGCATGGATAACACAATTAAATCCATTATCTACAATAATTAATCAATACCATCATAAACAAGCAAACTTGTATGGTAAAATGAGAGCAATGAAAAAGTATAATCCAGAAAAAAAAAATTAAAAAAAGTACCAGCTGCAGTTTCAGTGGCTGGAGAAACTGAGCATTTGATAGGATTGCGAACTGGGTTTCTAGTATGGAACTTAAATGGTTGTTTAGTGGTCAAAGATGAAGATAAAGCGAGACCAAAGAACTGGTTTGGGAGCTTAGGAGAAGCAAAACTGAAGCTCCGCTTGATAGAGCTAGGGTTTACAGACAACGTGGGAGTGACAGAACTGGGTAAACCAATAGCTATCTCCATTGCTATACTCACTCACTCTCTCTCTCAGAGACGTATGGAGAGAGAAAGTAGAGAGAGAGGGAGGGAGGGAGAATGCAATGGAGGATCAAGGATGGAGAGCAATTGAGAGGCTGTTATTGAAAACTTAATAAGGTTCGTTAGTAACAAGATTACAAGAATTGAGGCTGGTGTTTCTTTGGGCTCTTTTAGTAATTTTACTAGCTTTTCGCAAACCCGAACCAAAGTGACTGGCTCTTCCGACCCTATGGTTGCAAAATCCGGACCAAGGGTTGGAAACGGGCTAGGCCGACCCAGAGGTATGAACTTCTGTCGGGTCATCCATCAATTTCTTTGGATCGAGCCATAGATCAGTCTGTCACTGTCACTGTGCATTGAGATGGACCAAAAGGCGGCCCATGGCCCTACCCACCGGCTAATTGGCTGCAGATCACCATGTGGCATCCCCCATGGCCCGTCAGGCTTTTCAAGTCCACCAACGGTGTTTGACCTTTTTCCCATTTCCTCTTAAGATTTGCCTAAGATGTGGTTCAGTGGTTGGACTTATCTTTTAGTAATTTGGAGATTTTAGGTTCAATCATTTCTCATATCTCCAAAAGGGTAGTTACTCTTGTCTTTTTGGAGATATGTTTTAGATCAGTTCAAATCCGTTGAGCTCGAGAGAATAGTCAGCACAAGTCTGAACACCCTGTAAAAAAACACTTAGGTAAAATACTTATACAAATAAAAATGTGAGACAAATGAAAAAGATGCAAGGTCGTTTGTCTGTTAGGCTAGTCAAGTATGGGCTAATTCATAGATTTTTGGGCTTTGATTACAAATGAAGAGAGACTTCATAAATAAATCCCGAGAATTGACTTTTTATTGCTGTTATTTTATATGTGTATGGTTACAAAATAACGTTAAATCTCCGAATAAAAAAAATCTTTGTAATTATTTACATAGAACCACTTAAAGCCGTAGAAGTTTGGTAATTTCAGGGTAGAGGCTATGGACTCTTCGTCTAGTTTGGTAATATCCAGGGTGATTGTATGGGTTGTATGGACTTAAAGCCATGATGAAGTTGGAACAAGTAGCACAGACAGCCAACTTGCTTTAGGTGTGAACTTGGACTGATCCGTACATTGTGTGGACCAAACGTCGTCTTCTTGGCGGTATAATAATAGAAATGGAATTGGGTTCTGATTCTTACTAATGCAAGTGTAATAACACACATATAACCAACAAGTAGGGAGTCGTGAAACAGAATGATATCAAGTCGTTGATTTACACACAATTATCAGTTTAAAATCATTCTCTAAGCTTGTTGATTCACTCAGAATACCAATCCTAAAGGCAATAATTGATCTTTTGATTCTTAATGATATCAGAAGAATTGGAAAAAAAGGATTAAGTATTATCTGTAATTTGATTTCATTAAAAGTTGTTTTGGCCTAAGGTTTATAAGAGTTTATATAGTAGCAAAAACTCTAATCAAATTTAAGAAAGTAGAATCCTAGTTAATTAAATTACGCAACCGAATAAAATAAAATTTTAATTAATATAGAAAATAAAATTAAGTAACTTCATAATTAAATTAAAAAATAAATAAAAATCTCCTAAAAATTATTCAATTGACTTAATTAGAAAATAATCTGCTCCTTTCAAACTGGATAGACCATGTTGGAAACAAATGAGCATCTCACCTTTCAATCTGCTTTCACTAGGTTTGGGTCAGGCCAACAAAGATATTGCACTTTATTTGGTCGAACATGGTCTCGAGCTATTATGGTTAGCCCAAACCTGGTTAGTGGGCAGTGTTCATCGATTAGGCCCAAGGTGCCCAAGCCTGATATTTTACTTCATTTGATGAGTTTTAAAATATTTTAAACAAATAAGAAAATTGTTTTTTCATCACACATCAAGATTACCTATTTCTGTTTTGATATGTTTTCTTTAAATATTTACTTCGGATTATGAAACAAATTTTCGTAATATTTTTTCAAAAAGTTGCATTTTATAAAAGTTCATGAAGCTTTTACAAAAAGATAGAACATGGTCTATCAACAAAAACGAAAATAAAGGTATCACGCTCCTGACATCACTCACTGTCCCCGCTCCCATCGTAGCTCGCCTCCTCATCATCAGTCTCTGGAGCCTCATAAGGTAAAAAGTTAGAAAAGTCATAAGCAGGAAAAGCTCTTGAAACCTTCCTCTTAAACTCCTCATAGCCATCAATGAAGGCGCCTGCCTTGGCCCTCTCAACAGCATCCCTCTCCTTCTCCATCTCCATGGAGTAAGTCTCTGCCCTAGTAGCTCTCTCAAGAGCTGCTCGAAGGTCAGCCTCCAGTTGGGTTGTCCTCCCGTGGGACGCCTGAAGCTCGGTCTCAAGTATGACAGCTCTCTCGTGTGCTAGCCTCAAATGCTCTGCGGCATTCTCTCGTGTCAGTTGCTCGAGCTCTAACTGCTCTTCAGCAGCCTTGCGTGCCTGCCTCTCTACTTCTTGACCATCTAGTGCCTCTCTAATCTTCAATGTACTTGTAAACAAGCAAGGCAAAGCAGCAGCTATCTACAAACATTCAAAAGTAAAATATAAAAGAAGAAAGTCAAGTACAAAGCCAAAGAAGAGTGCAGGGCATACCAAAGCAAAGCCCTTCACAGTAGCATCAACAATGCCCTCCGGGCCTCGAGAGGCAACCTCCTCAACCTCTGTGCTGGTCACAAAACCCCAAAGTCTCTCCTTGGCCAGTTTCACATCATGCAACATAGATACTGAAGCATCGCCTGTCACAGGTCCTGCCGAGATCTCACCATCATTGTCGTCAAGAGCAAAGCCCAAGCGCTTGGTGCCGACCATGGGCCCCTCAATCATGGTGTCTTCCCTCCTACACTGGGTGCTACCCATGGCCCCCTCGCCTGCCATGGCGCCACCGCCCATGGGTCCCTTGGTGGCATCGCCTATGGACTCCTCGCCAAAGCCCCTCCTCTCGCCTTGCTTGATGAGCAGGCCGCCCACTATGCCAATGTCACGGGCTCCTCTTTGCTCCTCTACTGCACTGCCCAAATTCTTGGCACCATCAACACGAAACCCGACCCCATGGGCATCGCCTTCAGAACAAGCCCCATGGGCGCCACCTCTGCTTCCGAGGTCAGCCCCTTGGGCGCCACCCCTATCACCATTGAAGTTATCTCCAAGCTTCTTTGAGCACCTAGTCTCCATGGATTTTTTGCGGTTAAGAGAAGACTAAGGGAGAGAAATGGGTTTGGGAAAGGGTAGTTCCTTGGAGAAGCCTTTAAATAAAAGAATAGTAGCTTCTTGGAGAAGCCTTTAAATAAAGAAGAGTAGCTTCTTAAAGAAGCCTTTGAAGGATGGCTTCTTATAGAAGTCTTTGAAGGATGGCTTCTAGGAGAAGCCTCAAAGGAAATGGAGAGAGAAATGAGGTGAGAGAGACTAAAAAATCTCTATTTATAGGCGAAGACCTAGCAAAAGGAATGCCAAAAAATGCAATTTAGATATATATTTGACTATAGAAAGCTAGTATAGTATTTAGAATTTTTTATGAGGATAAAATAGTGAATAAAAAATTTTACACTTAAAATACTTTTATTAGTAATATAGATTTGATTACAAAATAACCTTAAATCTTCGAATAAAAAAAATATAATTATTTACATAGAACCACTTAAAGCTGTAGAAGTTTGGTAATTGCAGGGTAGGGGTTGTGGACTTTTCGTCTAGTTCGACCCCTATGTGTTCGTGTGCATGTCAAATAATCCCAAACTACTAAAAAAAAGACAACCAACTAAGAAGACAAAATAAAATAAAAATACGTTTTTTGTGGAGTGCACTGTTAATTTGCTGGGTGATTGTATGGGTTGTATGCACTTATAGCCATGATCAAGTTGGAAAAAATAGCAGAGACAGCCAACTTGCTTTAGGTGTGAACTTGGACTGATCCGTATATTGTGTGGACCAAAGGTTGTCTTCTTGGCAGCATAGTGATAGGAACGTAACTGGGTTCTACTTATGCAAGTGTAATAACACGAATATAACCAATAAAAAGGGAGTCGAGAAATAGAACGAAATCAAGTCATTGATTTACACAGAATATCATTTTCTAGACTTGTTGATTTACTTAGAATACCGACTCTAAAGACAACAATTGATCTTTTGATTCTTAAGGATATCAGAAGAATTGGAAAAAAGGACAAAGTATTATCTGTAATTTTATTTCATTAAAAGTTGTTTTCCTCTAAGGCTTATAAGAGTTTATATAGAAGCAAAAATCCTAATTAAATTAAGAAAGTAGAATCCTAGCTAATTAAATTAGGAAACCGAATAAATTAAATTTTAATTAATATAGAAAATAAAATTAAATAATTTTATAATTATATTAGAAAATAAATAAAAATCTCCTAAAAATTATTCATTTGACTTAATTAGAAAATAATCTGCTCCATTCAAACTGGATTGACCTTGTTTGAAACAAATGAGAATGTCACCTCTCAATTTGCATCACTAGGTTTGGGTCGGGCCAACAAAGATGTTGCGCTTTATTTGGTCCAACATGGTCTCGAGCTATTATGGTTAGCCCAAGCCAGGTTAGTGGGCAATGGCCATCCATTAGGCCCAAGGCGCCTAAGCCTGCTATTTTACTTCATTTGATGAGTTTTAAAATATTTTAAACAAAAAAAAAATAAGAACATTGTTTTTTTCATTACACTTGTCAATGACTTGAAACATTTTGTACTATAATGCATTTCTTTTTTTCATACTGAAAATAAACAATAGTTGTATGTATAAATTATTGTCCACACTCAAGTTTTTTTAAAGGTCTATCGGAACAGTAATTCATTTTGTTCGGACAATAGAAGGGTGTCAATTCAAACCCCCCTCTCGATCTCCCCTTGTACAAACACTCCATGCTCGAGCTAAAGATAACTCGTTATATATTTATTTCAACTCAAGCCGACTTGATTGGGTAAAAAATGGTAACCCGTACCTTAAAAATTTGAACCAAATGATATACAACTGATTAAATACCCATACCCTTGATTCTCATCCACCAAAGACAAAGAAAACTAAAAAAAAAAATCTCAAGACAAGAGCATCGATCTACTTCCAAGAAAGAGGTGTTGATGAACAACTTCATGTCACCTAGTAGAATCTAAACCTATCGAATGTCATTTTCTCATCCTTGAGTTCCAATAGAATCTCTAACACCTGTATCTAATTTATTTTATTTTATTATTTTTTATTCAAAAAATTAATGAGTACAAGTCATCTTCCACCTTCATGTTTCACAGTTCCATTGCATCAAGAAATTTTATTGTAAAATTATCATAAAAAAAAGAGTAATGTTATTTACTTAATTTATTCGTTTAATGATGTGACAATGACGTAATTTAATAACATTCATATAACTCTAGTTTTTTAGTTTATTTATTGAAATTTTATCATTAAAAACGTATTGAGTTCGAATTTTAACAATTTTTTGGGGTCAGACAATAAAAAATTTATTCCTCATGAATACCTTTTTCTCGAAGTGCATGAATTGTCTTTAATCAGATTAAAAAAATAATTAATTGAGATGCGCATAAGTTGACTAGGACACTTCTTCTTTTTTTTTTTTTTTTGAAAAAAAAAAGCTTCTTTGAATTTTCTTACGTGTCAAGATAAAAAGATAATATTACATAAATAGTGGGGGAGACGTGGTCAACTTAAAAAGCATAATAATATAATAATTGAAATGTCACCGTATACGTGTCCATGGTTGAAGGGCATTTACGCAAGCAGATGCATGGATTGGCACCAACGTAGGAAGTACGTTGGGGTCCACAGCTTATGGATGTTTGCCACGTGTTTTTAATGACGGGACTTTGATTGATACCTTGTCACGCGTGTCCACGGTTGTGAATGGTCCACCCGTCTGCACCTAATTTTCGTGGGCTCCACTTGACAAAATTTTTTTGGCCGACACTCCATAGATGAAAAGTTGCTTGGGATTTTTGTGATAAGGTCCCTTAACTTTTGCATATTGTGGTTTTAAACCCATAGTTTCCGCTTAATTAAAAACATACCCATAATTAATCCTTACCTGATGAACTTTTTTCAGAAACCATTATACATTAGGAGCAATACACTTGGATTAAAAATGTTGACATGATTTGTTGACTTAATTAATTATTGTTATTGATTTAACTGCGAGTTTCAATATTTATTGGGATCTACTATCTGTTATATGATTATGATTAATCAAATTAGTAAATTATATTAATAATTTTAAGTCTAAATAATATTTCTCACACATTAATCATATAAACCCTAAACTTCACCTTAATCTTCTGACAAAAGGGAATCACGGTATCAAGTTTGAATACTTTCTTGTCCACACCGTCCAAAGGAAAAGACACTCAACTCCCTTAAAGTATTTTTCCATTGAAAAAGTTGTAATTGCACTAGAAGTGTTTGTTGAAATACTAATTGTTGTAGATCGAATTCATGTTGTACAAATTTACAAACGATTAGTGTACCCACTAAAGAGACCAAACTACGTCATAAAATAGTGGTTTACATTCCATTCTAAGTTATCAACTCTTTTGTTGTTCCTCACAAGTGATAAAAATTATGTTCCATCCACAATGCTGCAAAAGTAAAGTTTTCTAAGGGTTATTTTGCTAAAAGAGTGGATTTTGATTTAAGGTGTAATCTTATGGTTGATTTTTAGCCATTTTGATCCATGAAACACTTGAACAAAGCTAAAATTTTGCATAACCCTCCAATTAATCTTACAACTTTTAGTAACAACTAAAGTAATTATTGCCAAAAACATCATAAATTTTTTTTTTTTTGAGAGAGACTTTTCAAAATAATTGTCAAAAATCACTTTGTTCATCGCTATAATGCAAATTTCTTTTAGTGGCTCCTTTTATATATATTTGATTCCCAAATTTTAGAGTAAGGATTGATTTAAGGTCTTTTCTTCAAACCAGCCCAAAAAAATAAAATTAGACAAAAGATTGCTGGGTAGCTTTGGGTGGGATGGGCGCAAATGAAAAGGGGTAAAATTAATTTTACATGATTTGAAAGTTCAAAGCCTTACTCAACTTTTAATGTTACATTGCTTCTCTGGTTCTGTCCACTTCAAGTAATAACACTTCATACTGATCTTCTGGAAGCTTCCTTTAATAGGGACATGTGTGGCCAGTATCACTTCACTCCTTAATCATAAACCTCATTTGTACTACACTAACCCCCCCGCCCCCCTTGTCTCTCTCTGTCTCTTTCGTGTGTGGCTGTGACTGTTGTTTTCCTTTCTTCACCATCTTAATCTAGACTGCAACTTTGTTTTTAAGGTAAAAATGGGGGTGGGGGGGAGCAACCAGTATGTACTGACCTCCTGAGTGTGATCATGAGGATTTTTTTCTGTGTAAAATGTTCGATTAATCATAATTATAGACTTTTTCGTAGTAGTTTATCACCACACTACCATTGAAGCACTAAAGAATAAGGTACGAAGATCCCGTGGATCAATCCTTGCTTGCTAAACTCGTAGATTTATGGACAATGCAATTAAAGAGAAAGTACACTCAAAGTAACCTGTACATTCACGTACGAGAGTGAAAGTCCCACGGAGAAAGAGAGTAAACAATGAAGAGAAGAATGTAAAATTCAATATAAATAATTTTGAGAAGAATATTGGTAGTTGTTATATGAGTCTATTTGAAACAATTGAATGGATTTATTAAAATTTATCCTATTTTATATTATAAATTAGAAAAAATTATAATCAGACTCCCTGAAATTTGTCATCTAATCACTCAAATTTTCTGATATTTGAAATATTACACATAAACCCTTGAGGTTTGTACATGCATAACATTTAAACTCATGTCGTCAATATCATATAGTATATTCGTTAATAAATTATATTTAGACCCCCTAAAGTTTATAGGCATGTAATGCTATGACTCTTCAAATTTAAATTGTTATAC
>CM042200.1:1877932-1888920 GCA_023539305.1 Ilex asprella
TGGGGGTGGGGGTGGGGGTGGGGGGAGCAACCAGTATGTACTGACCTCCTGAGCGTGATCATGAGGATTTTTTTCGGTGTAAAATGTTCGATTAATCATAATTATAGACTTTTTTGTAGTAGTTCATCACCACACTACCATTGAAGCACTAAAGAATAAGGTACGAAAATTCCGTGGATCAATCCTTGCTTGATAACCTCGTGAATTTATGGACAATGCAATTAAAGAGAAAGTACACTCGAAGTAACCTGTACATTCACGTACGAGAGTGAAAGTCCCACGGAGAAAGAGAGTAAACAATGAAGAGAAGAATGTAAAATTCAATATAAATAATTTTGAGAAGAATATTGGTAGTTGTTAGATGAGTCTGTTTGAAACAATTGAATGGATTTATTAAAATTTATCCTATTTTATATTATAAATTAGAAAAAATTATAATCAGACTCCCTGAAATTTGTCATCTAATCACTCAAATTTTCTGATATTTGAAATATTACACATAAACCCCTGAGGTTTGTACATGCATAACATTTAGACTCATGTCGTCAATATCAGATAGTATATTCGTTAATAAATTATATTTTGAACCCCTAAAATTTATAGGCATGTAATGCTATGACTCTTCAAATTTAAATTGTTATACTTAGATTAAAAATACTACAATTAAAGATAGAATATTGAATATTTTAAATTTTATAATTCATGTTCTATTATAATATTTATTGAAATAAAATTAAAATTAAAAAAAATTCTTAAAAAATAATAATTAATATAAAATTATGCTATCTTTTTAAAAATTCATGTTCTATTAAGAATGACTTAGACATCTTATTTGATTTTTTATTTTTAATACTATAAATAATATAATTGTGTACTAATTACGATTTTTAAAGAAAAAATAGATTTTTATTTTTGATTTTATTTCAATAAATGATACAATAAAACATGAATTTTAATTTTAAAATTTTAAATATTTAATTTTTTTTATTTTATTAGAGTATTTTTAATCTTAGTATAACATATTAAAATTGAGGGGTCTAAATATTATAAGCCTACAAACTTTAATGGATCTGGGTGTAATTTACTAATAGATATATTAATGAATATTTGATGACAGAGTCTAAGTGTTATGTGCATATAAATTTTAAGGGGTATGTGTTTAATATTTTAAATATTAGAGGGTCTGAGTGATTAAGTGATAAAGTTTAAGGAGTCTGAGTGTAACTCTTCCTATAAATTAGTATACACAAGATTCTTTGTAGATTAGGTGGGGGTGAAAACAGTGCAAATGGGAATATTGGTGGAAAATTAACAAAAAACATCAAAACTAAAGGGCCTAGTTAAATTTATACCATTTGAAAATTCAAAGCCTTAATCAATTTTAAAAATAATTAACCCAATTTATTAATATAAGGGTACAATAGCATAATTTTAACTAATGACCATTGAACTTCTTCGTTGGAACGAAACTCTCACTATTTGAAGTAAATTTGATGGCTTAATTATTCTCTACCATTGTATTAATGGTCAGAGTTTGGATCTTCTGCAGTATAACAGAGATGTTGGTCTTTAAAATGATGTCGTTCTATTTAATAAAAGAGTAATGCTATTGAGACCTAATTTATTAACATAATTTGTTGACCTAATACATTATGACCTTTGGATTAGTTGTGGGTGCCATCAATCATTGAAATTTAGTGTTGATCTAATGATTCTACTACAGCCACATCATTATGTCAACAAATTAGGTCAGTATTTTAGGTCTAAATATTATTACTCTTAATAAAATGATGTTGTTTTAGTTATAAGATTCGGATCCTTAACGATAGACCCTATTATGTATCAAAATTTATTATCAATTTAATAATTATGATGTATTAAATTAATAAATTAGATTTAAATAATTTTTTTGTGTGTCAAGGTCATATATACATCAACTCTTAATGACATGTTTGTTCTCCTATGGTCTAGCTATGTTAAGTGCTCTCACTTCCAAGCAATCATTTTGAAGTCTCACCACTAGTTCCGTGGCTAATATTGCTTCACCCTCTTAATCAAAGGCGACATTTGTGAATACCCTAAAACCCTTCACCATCTTCTTCTGCCACTACAGCCTCAAAACTAAAACACCGAAATGTTGGCTTTAGCTAGCAGCAACAGAGAAGACCAAGACCATGAAGATGAACACATCAGAGACATCCACGCTCTAACCCCACCTCGCCCTCCATCCACCGGCGGCCCCACCCATGGCCGCCGGAGAGAAGCTTGGGAAACAAGCAGCCACAGATCATCATCTCTATCCGTGGCCAGTATTGAAGGAGCTTCAAGTGAAAACTTCACTAGTATGAGCAGAGAGTTCAATGCCTTAGTCCTTGCAGGCTCCGCCATAGGAAACAACAGCAACGACAATGATAATGGCGTGAACATCAATGTCAACAACTTGGGGAGGATTGGGGAGGAGGAAACCAACCCTTTGGCGATCGTTCCGGATAATAACCCGTTGGCTGATCCTGAGCCGTCGCCTAGAGGTGGCGTCTCCGCCGGTGGCGGTGTGGTGGGTGGAAATCACGGCGAGGTTTCGGTGCAGAGAGTGAAGAAAGAGGAGGTCGAGTCGAAGATAAATGCATGGCAGACGGCGAAGATATCGAAGATCAATAATAGATTTAAGAGAGACGATGCGATAATCAATGGTTGGGAGAGTGAACAGGTTCAGAAGAGCACTTCATCGATGAAGAAAGTTGAGGTACGTGTGCAATCTTGCAGTTAGTGTTCGAGTTGAGCTAAAAAAGATTGTTTTTTTAATCGAATTTAAAATATTGTTTAAATTCGAATTTTTTAGAAAAAAAAAATTGAGCTTAAACGAGTCCGAGCTCAATTAAAACATAATTCGGTTTAGGTTATATATAATTTGTATATGATATGAATACAATATAACACGATTTTTTAAAAATACAAAATTAATAAATAAATTGAAAATTAAGAAACAATTTTTGACACGAATTCGCAATACGAATTTATTTCACTCGGTACCGATGACTTTTTCAATCATGCATGGTAACCTTTTGTTTTCCCTCTTTTCATGTTCTTGCTTACTAACATGACAATAATGTTCAATTTAAGTGGTCGTGGTAGTTGGATTCTTTTTTTTCTAATTTTCTAAGATAATTTTAAAACGTGATTCGTCGTCTAATATACTTTCTATCTTATGGGTTAATGATAATTATTTTTTTGAAAGTATGTGTTAAAAAGAATATTTTTAAAACAAAATATAAAAAAACTTGGACACGTATTTATACAATTATTTTCTAGAAAATTATCACAATTTGAAAAATAAGTTGAAAAGACCGTATTATTGGAAAACAAGTTGGAAAAATAGTTTGATCATTTGATTTGTGGTGGTTGGGAATAGGGTAAGTGGGTGTTATTGTGGGGTCCCCTAGGATTCATTTTGAATTACCTATACCCTTTTATGTTGAGATTAAAATTTTAATTGTAAGCTTATGGTTAACATAATGCCTTCTCTTTGTTTAGAGAAAGCTTGAGGAGAAAAGAGCAAGAGCTTTGGAGAAGATGCAGAATGAGGTAGCAAAAGCACACAGAAAAGCAGAGGAGAGGAGAGCCTCAGCTGAGGCCAAGAGAGGAACCAAGGTGGCTAGGGTTCTTGAAATAGCCAACTTAATGCGAGCCGTGGGACGACCCCCTGCCAAACGCTCCTTCTTTTGAATTTTTATATATCATCGAGCAATGTCATTTGATCTTAAAAATCTGACTTAATTTACTAGCCTATTGATGTAGTTTCATTGGCATCATTGGATCAATACTGAGTTCCAATGTTTAATAGAGCTCACAATCAATCCAAAGGTCATAGTGAATTAAGTCAGTAAATTAAGTCTCAATGACATTGCTCGTATATCATCATGCTCTATGTTTTTCAAGAGTTTGATAAGCAAAATGCAGCCTATTTAATATGGGTCCCTTCACTTTGAGAGTATGGGGTACCCTATATAGCATTGAAAAGTTGCCTGTGTTGAAGTATTTAAGTGTATGTAATTGAGTGCTTGTAACATAATTGGTGTACAAGTAAAGTCGCTCCATTGTAATATATGTGTCATGGTATCAAATCCTGAAAAACAGTTTTTTCTGCATACAAGAATAAGGTTTCAGACATCTGACCCTACTCAAGACACACAAAAATTTGAGTGCTTGCAGTTTTGTTCAGCAGCTTTTCTCTGCTTAGCACATCCTCAATATTTCTAGTAACAGATAACAATGACATCAAACAGAGCTAAGGGGTTCTCCTTTGCTTCTTCATGCTGCCTTGTGAATTTGTGGTTAGTCTTCTGATATACTATTGGCAAAACAGAGTGGTGCTGAATCCCTTTTTCCAAGTGTGTTTGCTTCTTCAGAGTGTTTGCAATTGCAATTCTGTTGAACAATTTGTTGTAAGAGGCTTTGTATATTATATGTACTTCATAAGCATAAATTCTTCCAGCTTGGTGCATCTGCAACTGCAGCTGATGGAATGAATCCTAGACAGAGAAAAGTATAAGAAAATTCTCATTGTCATTTTCCTAAATAATTGAATCATATTTCTTTACCAAATTACTCATATAAACATAGATAAGTTGTATGCAGTATGAATACCCAAAAGAACCCCTTTTGTTTAAGATCAAGGGTTGGTGAATATTTTGTGAGAAACCTTTGATTCCTCTGGTTTTCAACGAAGTCTGATTCTCCATCTTTTCTAGTCTCCAGCTTGTAAAATTGTTACGAGTACTTATTCACTCTGATGCTTCTGTTCATCCTGGATTCATTGAGTGAACTAGAAAAGGGTGGCACAGCGCATCGCACGATACCGTACTACTGCTGGGTCTTGGGGAAGGTTAGATATATGCAGGCTTATCTCACGAGCATGCAGACTGTTTCTACAACTCAATCCCTCGACACCTAGGTTACAATAGAACAACTTTACCGATACATCAAAGCCCGCCATCAAACGAGAACAAGAGCCAAATTTAAACCCATCATTGGCAGAACATCCATCTATTTCTGCTTTCCAAACACTGCTTGTTCATGGCCTCTTAGAAGGACCTGTGCTTGGAAACTTGGTTTCCGAGCCATTCAACTGATTCTACCTACTCAAAATAAAATTAAATAACTGAATATTCTTGATGCAGCAAAAATACCGCAAACTATGAAACCAGTTTTGTTTATGTTTCCAAACAAACATAACACTTGAGAACTCCAGACACTTTTGTAGTTCTGATTTGAATGACCAACCATAATTGAAGACAACTAATTTTGGAAAATGAAAGATTAATGATAAAGTGTCGAGTTGTGGGAGGTAATGGGGATATTAGTGGTGGGATTATGAATGGATGCCTTTTGCCTCCCCCTGCCCCGGATTGAAAAGATGGGTAGTTTTTTTTTTTCAAATTATCTTGGGATTCATATTGCCTCCAACACAATTGCTCAATTCCCCTTAATGGAGATCACCATACAGGGAAATTGAGAGAAAGTGCATTGGAGAGGGTCCAAATTCATTAACTTATACGTTATACATAAACAAAATAAGGATAATTATCAATGAAACCCCTTGCAGATTGGCATGTAATGGCCTAAAAAATTTAGGTTCAAATCTCCACTCCCCATGTTGTTTGTGGACTACTAGAATAATGCATAATATGTAAGTGCTGCCAGATCCAGAATCATATGATAACAGCAAAATAATCTCGACCCAAATATCTTTAGCGCTAGAGTCTTTTAGGAATGCAGGTCACTGCATTCTATATATGTCTCTCTCTCTGCCCACCAAATAAAAAAAAAAAGAGAAAGGAAAGAACAACTTAGACAAGATAAGAAAAGAAACACCACCACCAAAAATGCCAACCAACATGGAAACCAATTAGGTGGTATTGGTCAGTACGCATTAACTTATGAGGTTAAGTTGGATCAAATTGCTGATTTTGAGCGCAAACAATCATCAAGTAATTATTTATTTTGTAGATAAACATTTTCATTCTTATTGATACTACTTTATAGAATTCCGCAGACATTTGTTTTCTGGCACGACATGGCGAAATACTTCCCAATGCCATTTTGCTAGGCTCGCAATTCTTATTCTGAATAGGGGTGGTTGTGCGTGTGTGTGTGTGTGTGTGTGTGAGAGAGAGAGAGAGAGAGAGACTCTTGCTTTTATTTGGGTTGGAGAGAGAGAAGAGTTTAAAGGATAAGACATACATGACTATATCGTAGTTATTGCCTTAAAACTGTTTTAAGACTTTGCTATGAAGTATTTACATGCAGCAGCACTATCCGAACTCTTCAGTATGCAAGGTGCATGGTACCCTCTGGTGTGGGAAACTTGCAAATCATCCACAAGAGGACTTGCACGGTTGTACCATAATTTTCAAACTTATGTCTAGCATATGCACCTTGACACTGGACCAAGAAGAAAAACTTTCTTGTTATAGAGACCTAGGATCTAAAAGTCTGGCTTGGCTCAATGGGAAAATCATAACCAATGGCAAACAGAGAGAAAATGAGAAAGAATGGTAGCACGACAAAAGGAAGCCAAAGGGTGGAAGAAGCAAAAGAATATTATGCCTGGTAGAATAATATCAACAAGGGAGGGAATTTAAATGCTTTCGTTTACTGGGCAAAATGTTTTAAATTACATAACAGCATAATCAATCACGAAAAACCAATGGTAAGGTACCTTTTTCAGTCCTTGAATCAACTTTAAGTTATCGAACAATTACACCCCTATGCCTTAGATAAATTTCAAACTAAACAGAGTTACTCCATGATTTGTTTGATTTCGAAACTAAGGATAACATAATTGGATAGTGTGTGAATTTTCTTAAGTGAACAAAATCATACCATTAGTTTTCGGAGCTTTAAATGCACAGATCAACATTCTGAGACACTGGTATGCGCAATTGAAATCGGAACCAATAGACTTCCGCAGATCATAAACCAGAGTATTTGATCAATTGGGTTCACCTTGCCTGATGATAAGAAAGTATGGTTAGAAATACATGCATGTGGGGGTAAAGAGCTCTTATTCTGTATTGAAGTAAAGTGTCGATCAATTATTTTTCAATCAGCATCATCATCAAGAAAATATTGGCACTCAACCAATATGATGAAAGGTAATAATGAAGGCAATATTTACCATGTACTTTCTCTAATTCCTGTATCATCAAGCCATGTAAAGCTTCCTCCAAAAACTATAAGCTAGTTCTAATTTTCCAACACTTTAAAAGCAACTTGCGGGAAGGATATGACCATACTGACAAAGATTATTCACACCCAGCTTTTCCTTCAGTCTTCAGTCTTTATCTGTCCATGTTGACACCAATCTTCCACTTGTTGAATCATTAAAGCAAATAATTAAGTTGGAGATGCATTCATAGCAGGTGCAAAATATGGAAAAACTGCTCTAACAAGGAACAGAACTATATGTGCTGCCACTCCGACCCCAAAACATAAAAAAATCTTTTTCTCTTGATAAACTTGTGATCGATTCCAATTAAGTCAAAGATTGGTTATATCACCACTAATTTGTTTCATCTCAGCTGTTAATATTTCCAATATCGCATAAACATCTCTACTTTTCTTGTCTTTGCTACTGGCCCAAAACTGATGGGTCATCTTATCGATCTCAATCCAGCTGCAACCAGCTTCTTTACTCATCTTTAAGTCTGTCATTGCGGTTCTTACCCTTGCTGCCTCATCTAACATTCCCCATTCAGCAAACATATTTGAAACAAGAATGTAAGAGCCAGCTTCTTTGGGCGTCAGCTTGAGCAATTGTTGTGTAGCTATCTTGCCAAAATGCAAATTTCCATGTAGCTTACATGCATGGACCAAAGTTCTCCAAAGGAGAGGCGAGTCTGAAAACTGGCTTTTGGAAATGAAATCTATTGCTTCTACAAATTTCCCAGCTCGGCCTAAAATATCAACCATGCAAGCAAAGTGCTCAAGTACTGGCTTAATCCCATATTTTAGCTCCATTTCCCCAAAAAGGCAAAATCCATAGTCCCATAAACCTGAGTAGTTACAACCTTGAAGAACAGCCAATATAGTGATCGCATCAGGAACAAAACCTTCTTTCATCATCTCTTCAAAGACCAAAAGTGCTTCCTCACCTTGCCCGTGAAGGGCAAATGCAGAAACCATGGCATTCCAAGATATTTTGTCATGGTCATTCATTCCAAAAAAAGTATGATAAGCATCTTCAATGCTTCCACATTTTGCATACATGGTAATTACTGCATTACTTACGGTAAAATCAACTTCAAACCCTGTCTTGACAATGTAAGCATGAAGACTTTTCCCTTTACCTAAACAAGCCTGATCGGCAGTTAAACTAAGAAGCTGTGCAAAAGTTACCGAGTCTGGTTTTATACCAGTTAATCTAAGATGACCTAAAACAGACATGTAATCTGCATCATCTACCTTTGTAAACCCAACTAAAGTGGCATTGAACATTGCAGTACTTTTAATGGAGATATCATCAAAGAGTAATTTTGCACACTTCAGGTTCCCACATTTTGCGTATAAATCTATTAATGCAGTCCCTACTTTAATATGAGAAAGAAAACCAAGCTTTAACGCAAACCCATGGAATTGAAGTCCTAGGTCCAAGTTGTTGCACTCTGAGCAACCATCAAGGACAGTAGCTAAACAGGTACAATCAATATAAATTCCTAAGTCAACCATTTGTACAAACCTTTTAAGGGCCATTTCTCCATGATCATTTTTCACATACACAGATAGAAGAGCAGTCCAAGAAACCAAATTCCTTTCATTCAGTCTGTGAAACATACTCTCAGCCTCTTCTATTAGCCCATGCTTTCCATACATTGTCACAATTGCATTTCCAACAGAGGTTTCACCCACTAAATCATGCTTAACGGAAAGTCCATGTAATTGCCTGCCTATTGCTACACCTACAGCTCCATCGCAAGCACTTACTACATTCGTAAATGTATAATCAGTTGGCTCCAAACCAAAAGATAGCAAATCAATAAAGACCCAAATCGCTTTCTCCAGACATCCCACCTTCCCATATTCTGAAATCAAAAAATTCAAACACCTAACATCCTTGTAACTCCATTCATTATACATTTTTTCTGCATCCTCCAAAAACCCACTTCTTGAATACATGGAAATCAAAGAAGTACCAACCACAACATCCTCACAAAACCCACTCTTTACAACAAAACCATGAATCTGCTGCCCTTTAATCCGATCATCTGGTGACTCACATGCCCTTAAAATTACTGAGCACGTATGCTCATTGAACTCTTCTTCCAATCTATACATATAATTAGCAATCCTAAACACCGACTCAACATCATTAACCCGTGAATACCCATTAATCAGAGATGTCCATGTGATTGTATTCCTATCGCGCATTTCATCAAACACCCTTTGTGCATCATTTACTCTATTAAAGTTTGCATACAAATTGATGAGGTTATTGCCCTGAAAGCTGTTATTTTGATAACCCAGTTTCACTAAAAAGCCATGAATAGACTGACCCAGATAAAGATTACCAGAGCCAATTGAGAACTTGAGGTGCTGAGGCCAGTCATTCAAGATAATGGGTTGGTCACAAGTTAACACCTTGGAACTGACTGACAATTGGGTTGTACTGAAATTTGGATGTTGTTTCTCTTGTAACAACTTGCATGATGATGAGGTCAAAGTATTACTGAGTGGGTTTATTTTCAATGGAGGGAATGTTTGTTGGGGTTTTGAAGGACAAGGAACTAAGGTTGTGGGAAAGAGTGAAGACATGGAATTCTACCAAATGTTCCAAAGATTGCGCAAAGGACTCTAATAGGAAGGACTTATCTAAGGTACCATTCCTCCATCTATGGTATCTGTATAATATAAACCAGATGTTTCAATAATGTTATCTGATCCAACCGTCACTAACATTTTTTTAAAAATTATTTGCATTAAATTTTTCTCTATAATCTATCACTTCTTACTTACGTTACACACAAACATGGGTTGCTCTTAATTTACAATATTTATGGACTAATTATTACCCGTGTTTAAAGACACTATACAACAAACAAAAAAAATCTTAAATAATTACCCAAATTTAAAAAGAAATGACTTAAAAATATTCATACCAATTCTTTTTTTAAAATGACTCAAAATATATTATCGGTTATCTCCTTTGTATTAATGACATCAACACCATATATACAAATGCCTTTAGGGAAAAAAAATACTACCATAATCCCATTGAAAGTTACAATTTTTAAGCAATAAAAAAAATTTTGCTCATTTATAAGATTCACGAATTTATCATTTTTATTACCACTTAATCCAATAACACAATACAATTATAAACTCAACCACTATATTTCTAATTCACGCTATCTCCATGTAATAAATACCTCAGGCAAAAAAAAATACTAATATAATACAATTAAATTCACAATATTTAAGCGATAAATAAAATCAATCAAATGCGATAAATAAAATCAATCAAATCTTACTTATTTATAAATTTATGAATTTATCACTATAATCACTATTTAACCATAAATTACCCAATATCATTACAAATTTAATCACTAAATGTTCAATTTCCCACATATAAATATACACAAAAACACACTCACACACATATCTTTTTTGGTTACCAAAAAAACCCTCATAACCAATAACTATTGAAGTTTTTCAGATATAATAATAATAATTTAATTTTTAATTAAAAAACAGGATAAAAATCATGGACATTCTCTAAGTTTTGACAATATTACATGGACACTTCTTAATATTTTATAAATAGCACGGAGACCCCTTGAAATTTGAATTCATTGCATAGAGACCCTCTGTCTCCCTTCTGTCAATGTTGCTAATGAAAATTGATTATTTCATCCCAAAATTTTTAATTATTTTTACAATTTTCCTTCTCTAACTTTAGTACTAAAAAAATTAAAAATTTAATAAAATCA
>CM042200.1:1889020-1902512 GCA_023539305.1 Ilex asprella
TTGTTAGGATTTCTGCGATTTGGAGGAGACTTCATCTTCTCTGGCCATTTTATCGCGGGGTCATCCCGGATTTGAAATAGGATGTGCCCCACAGCAACATTGAGAGGAGTGAAGGGTTGACAGTCCCTATAAGGAGTAGGACCTAGCCGGTCCTTGGCAGGAACTCTTTCCATTCTGCCACGCTTGTTGCCTGTCTCCTTCTTATCGTCCCTCTCTCTTTCTTTCCTCTTTTCCCTTACTCTGGAAGACTCACCTCTTCTGGCTCTTGTAATGTCCTCAACATTCATGTATTTCTGGGCCTTTGCTAGCAGCTCTGGCATGCTCTTTGGTGGGCGCTTCATTACTGAGAAGAGGAAGCTTAATGAACGAAGGCCACCCAAGAAGGCGGTCATCGTTACTTTGTCGTCGGGCTCATCAACTTGGAGTACCTCCTCGTTAAAACGAGTGAGGTAACTCCTCAGGCTCTCCTCGCGGTCTTGCTTTATGCTAAGCAGATGTGTGACAGGCTTTTGGTGGCGACGTCCTCCAATGAAATGCGAAACGAATGACCTGCTAAGCTCAGCGAAGGAGGCAATGGAGGCTGGGGAAAGTTTAGCAAACCATTGTCGGGCAGACCCCTTCAGTGTGGTTGGGAATGCCCTGCACATGATTTCATCTGGGACGTTGTGCAGCTGCATCAGAGTCTTGTAAGTGTCGAGGTGGTCTAGCGGGTCTCTTGTCCCATCAAAGGCCTCCACGGAAGGCATCTTGAATTTTTGAGGGAGCGGATAATTTGCTACGTCGGACTTGAAGGGCGTGTCTGTACGCCTCACCAGGTAGTCTACTGTCTCGGGGCTCTGCGCCTTCATGGCATTGAATACGTCACCCAATTGATTTTGTACTTCCTTGATCTTCTCATCCCAATGGTTGGGGGCTCCTCTGGAATGATCATGAAAATGACTCCCATGCTCCATGCTCTGGTTCTCGCCCTCATCCTCTTGGGGATGAAGGTCCTCACCATGAGAAGCAGGAGGAGGGTGAGGTAGAGCTCCGTCATATTGGGCTCCCCTGTGTGGGGTGCCTAAGGGGACTCCAAAGTGGGCGCCCAGCCCTTCTTGGGCACCTAGGTGTGGTGCAGCAGGGTGTGGAGCTCCCTGATGTCCAGGACGTGGAGCTCCTAGGGGTCCTCCGTGCTGCACACCTCCAAGTTGTGCTCCTCCTTGTCCAGCGAGCATGAGCTGCAGTATCTGCTGGTTTTGGGCTACCAGCTGCTGCATGGTCTCCAGCATTTGTTGTGGATTGGGAGCTGGAGCATTTGGGACAGGGTTGGTAGGCGGAGGAGCAATCTCATCCTCTCGTGGAGGATTGTGTTCATGTTGGTTCATGGACCTGGTAGTGATCGTCATTGGTTCAAGAGAATGAAAGCTTTGAAGTGAGAATTCTGTCGTTCCCACAGACGGCGCCAAACTGATGATGCACAAAATTGTATTATGCACCACGAGTCAAGTGTGAATAATAAATGTAGAAATAAAATATAAGGAAATGGAGAGACACAAGGAATTATAGTGGTTCGGTCAGCTAGACCTACGTCCACTCTTGAATGGCTCTAGTCACCGGGTATTTTATTAACTCAAGGGAGTGAGGAACAGAGATTACAAGCTTTGAGGGAGAGAAATGAGATGTGCTCAGGTAAAGGGTGATGCCCCCCAAGTGTTGGTGGGGCGTGCAATTTATAGTGGCCTTCTAACAGACTGGGACTATTTTACAGCAGCTAAGCAAGTATTTCGGTTGAGCTCACGACTTCTCCTCAACGGACTAGGCAGTTGTGATGCTCTCCACAAGACGCGGTCAAGGATAAGGTGAGGGTGGACTGCTTCCTTGGCGGTGCAGGCAAAGTTCCCACGCTTTCCCTCTTGATGACGTGGCTAAGTAGAGTATTTGACTTGCCTTGGACTATGTTGGGCTTGGTGGACCCTCAATGAGGTGGGGCTCCTTAATTGGAATTTGGGTTTTCCAAATAGATTGGGTTCTTCTTGGGCTTGACCCATCAACATTGTCTTCTCAACTACTTGAATTATTTTACAAATCTCAAAACTCAAAAATTCAGTATCTTTGTGGACGAAAATTATTTATATATCAAAATAAAGTGAGAAAAAAAAATCACCATTTAAGAGACAATGAAATAATTTTTCATCAATTTTGTAACGGACGCTTGATATTGAGGTAGTGTGAAACTAATCACATAATTAAAAGTGCAATATAATAAAAGTGATAGTTAAGGGGACAGTGAAAAAAGAGTCATAGTTGAAGGCCTCAAAGTATAATTTATCATTTATTATACGAGATCATCAATTCAACGCAATAATTAATTACCTTTACCTCCCCATAATTTTTAAGTTTTGCTCTTTACCTCCCTATCGTATCATATTATACTCATAATCCCTCAGTCATTCAGTGCTATCATCTAAAGTAACTGAATGTGAATTACAAATGCCTAAAATCGACCTAGGCATTGTCTAACCCATTTTCCCTCCAAAAACACTTATCCCCCAATGCCCAAAGTGCTAATTAAACCTACATTATAAGCCTCATTCTTCACCCAATAGTAAACAAGGAGGAAATACGGAGAAGGGAGAATACACTCCGGTGAAAAAGAGCAGCCACCAAGAGGTATCATGCTTGATATTATCATGGGAATTCAACCCCCTATTTTTTTTATTTACTCGTAAATAATGGTCAAGGACGACTAGATGTAGTAATTCTAGGATGTTACTTTGAGGTTCCCACCTGTTATAGAATAGTCTGTTTGAACAATAACCACTGATTTGAGATCGAGCCCATCATCACAACATCATTGATGATAAACTAGACATTCAGCCTTTCTAACAATATTCGGTTCATAAAGATAACTATCACAAACGAGTTCGAACTGACAACCATTAGAGAAGGGTGAAACTTTCACTCTTTACTGAAGCCAACTGGACTATCACATCTGTGATAATTTCACATCTATTTGTTATTATAGAATATCTTCATATTTGAGATTATTGTCCATATTCAATGTGAATACCTTTAAGATATCATATCGATATTCTTTTCTTAAATATAAGAAAAGGATTGAATTGAGATCATAAAGGGTATGTTTGGTTCATGGGTTTAAGTGAGATTCATAGAATGAGTTTTATTAAAATAGTCAAATGCATCACCTTATTCTTTGTTTGGTTGTAAATTTGAAGTGCAAAATTTGGATTCCCCATAATAGATTCGCAGGTAAAACCATCAGGGTTCGTTTGGTTAGTAAGAAAAAAATTATAAAAAGTGAAAATGATAGAAAGTGAAATGAAAGAAAAGAAAATGAGATAAAATATATTTTCATGCATGTATTAAGTGAAAATGAAAAAGTTATGGAAAAGTTTTTAAAAAATTTAATTCTATTGTTTGCAAGAAAAGAAAGTTATAAGAAATTTTTTATAATTGTCTAAATTAACCTTAATTATATTAAATCAGTCTAAAAAAGAAAAAAATATATAATTATAATTAAAAGTTAATTTTTTTAAAAAAGTGGCTCGAAACCTAATTTTAAGACAATCACCAACACAAAGGTCTTTGCTGTTCAAAAAAAAAAAAACACAAAGGTCTTTAGGCCAAATTATATGACTAATCAAATTTAAATCATTTTTTTTAAAATTAATAACTAATAAAATATTTTAATAAAAATAAAGATAAAATGAGAAGTTAGAGATCACAATTTCTTGTATTTTCTTGTGTTTTTTATGAGAAAAAAGTTAATTATTTGTGAGAAAATTCAAGTATAAAAAAAAATTATTTTTTTATCATTTTCATTTTCATGCTAATCAAACACATTAATTTTTTTTAAAAAAATCTATTTTTTACATTTTTTATTATTCTCCTGCTAAACAAACGGACACTAAGAGAATGTTTGCTTTGAGGATTAATATAGATGGGATTGAGAAATGTAATTCTTACATTCCCAATACCCCATGAAAATTAGTACCGGTAATAGAAAATATTTCAATCTCCTTCCATATTTGTTAATTCCATAAGTACTATGGTAGGTCCCATAAATAACCTTTTATTATATCACATCTTATATAACAAATATATAAATTTACTCTTAACATCGTTCATTTCATTACTCCATTTTAGATGTATGTAAAAAAAAATTGTAAAATAAAAAACTAGTGACACCGAATGCTTAAATATAAAGAAAAAATTCAAAAAAAAAATAATTTCGGTGACATTATATGCTTAAACATAATATAAGAAAAAAATTCAAAATCAAAAACTTTTTTAAAAAAATTAAAAAAAAAAACAACTAGCAACAATGTACGATAAAATATAATACAAGAAAAAATTTCAAAATTAATTTTTTTTTAAAAATATTAATAAAATTGAAAAACAAAAAACTATTGGTGGCCAAAATCTCGTACTAACATTAAAGGCCAAAGGTAATTTAGTACTAACATTAAAGGCCAAAGGTAATTTAGTAATTAACCTTCTTAATACCATTGGTTGTCAAAACTCAAAAAATAATACCACATCTTATGTGATATTATATAAAATCATGTACATGAGTTTTGATGAATTACAGCTAACGGGTCGGTATTATAATCCAAAAAATAATACGACACAAAACAAAAAAACAAACAAGATGTTACTAAATTTCGCATACTATTTTTTCTAATTCCACCTCCTAATTTCTTATTTGTCCTTCAAACAAACATGTCTGAGCGTTTCAATAAACTCATAGGATTGGTGTGTTTAGACAAATTTATAACAAATATCACATTTAATTTGTAGATTTCATGTGTAATTATGTCACTTATCATACATTATTAAATCTTACGAACGAAACCTTAGTTTGAAAGAATTTCATAAATCTAATTTAATCTCAATTTTATTAGTGCATAATTTTAGGGCGATTATCAACAGTGAACTATTTCTCTTGCCAATCTCATTCCAAAATCCTCTCTCTCTCTCTCGTTGGATCGAACCAGCAACACCTCTATGAACCTCTCATTCCTCTGTCTCGACTCCAACCTCATCTCCACAGCTCCAGGAAGGAGCTTCAGCAATGGCTGTGGAGCCTACAGAAACAGTGACCCACATAGGAGGGTCGTTATGTGCTCTGTGAAACCCGTTGCTGCTTCTTCTTCGTCGTCGTCGTCGTTCTCGGCAGTGAGCGAGGCTCGCCTGAGTCGAATCGGGTCACTGAGTCAGGTCTCTGGCGTGTTGGGTAGTCAGTGGGGTGATGAAGGTAAAGGCAAGCTCGTCGATATCTTGGCCAGGCACTTCGACATAGTTGCTCGCTGTCAGGTATATATATACGTAAAAGTATCTTCTTGCTAAAATCAGGGTTTATTGGTATTCACACCCTCACACATGAAGAAGTGTATTGATGCATGGTGTGTGTATTCTGAAGTGGTTTATGGGTGTCCTATTTAATAAAACTTATTGCAATTTTGTGTCATGTAACAACTCAGACTTGCTCAATTTATAGAATTTCTAGGTTTCACAAGTAATTGGGTAGGCTACATGGTTCCCTTTTGGCCATTCGATCCAGAACATAGCTTTCACAAAGAAGCCACAAGCCTTCATGTGCTTTTGATGTTTTTTGGACTCCTCATTTTCGGTTGTAATGTCACAAACTGATTGGGTTATTGGGTGTAGTGAAGGAAAGGAAATGTAAATTGAAAAAGTAAAGAACAGACGATTTACCTTGAATTTTGCATCCTATGTGAATCACAAATTCAGTTGTGGATCGATAGAGAGTTGCATTGATTATCAATTGGCATGGTGACATTTCGCAATAGTGGTGGCTCTAATCATGTACCAGAGGAGATGTAGTGACATGGAGGTGGAGATGCAGTAGCTTAGTGGTTATACTAGTGGCAATGGTAATGCAATCATTGAGGAGGTGACCTTTGTAGTGACTTTTTGGTGATGGCTTTGAGTGGTTGCTGGAGGTAGTTGAGTTTCTGGTAGCGCTAGGGCCTTGTGAAGCGGTGATGGCAGTGTTGATCAATCGAAGGTGGTGAGATGTGATGAAAGAAAATGTGAGGTGGTTGTGGTTGGAGCTTTGTGGTAGAATTAATGAGATGATAGTAACGGGTTGCGATGGAAGACTATTTGAGGTGGTTGTTGGGGTTGCAGCCATGTACTAGTTTAATGATGGTGATTTTCAAATTATGTACTAATTTACTATATTACTAAAATTCTGTTTCTTATCAGTACAAAAACAGTTTGATGAGTGGGTTTGGTTTTGTTGAAGATTGTAGTGGTGGTACTGGTGGTTGTTTTGGAGGCAACGGTGGGCAATGGAGATTAAATGGGATCACTGTGGTTATAGTGGCATGGTGAAACTGTGGCGAGGTGTGGGGTGATAGTTACATATTAATTGGTTTGACTGGATTTGGGGCAATAATCTAGATAGATGAGAGTGAAATCATAGTTGCATTATGACTTGAAGAATGTTAATAAATGTGGCAATATCACTGATCTCTATCATCACCAGGCATGGTCAACTTAATTAAACAATCTTTTTGAATGCTCGGATTAACAAGCCATAAGAGGATACTTGGCGTTAACTCATGTTTTTTTTTTTAGAATACTATGCCTTCCACTTCTATAATTTGATTTTTAATTCATTGTACGGTGGTAGCCATAATGATAATTTTCTTCAAGAGTTGGGAAAGCATTTCTCTGGTATTATGTATTACGCCTTGGGGTCTGTGTGTTGATTGCGATATTGATGCAGCACAAGCTTTACGACTACATATCATAACTGGTTTCTTATAAATCCAAGATAGGAAAGTGTAGAAACTTGAAGTTTTTGTAAAATTGGGGAAAAACTTAGAAGGAAGAAGTATAAATGTGCTGAAACAGTGAACTTTTGATAGAGGGAAGAGAAACATTGAGGTGTCTCATCTCATCTCACTTTTATCGAGTTCTTGTGGAATCCTACCACATGATCAAAAGGCTGCAGACTGATTCTTCAGTTCATTACAAAGGCTACACCCGTAACATAGGCCAGCAGAAAAGAGTTCCTTCAGCACCATGCAGTTAAGGGCTCAGAAGTTCCAAGTAGATGACCAAATGCTTCACGTCGAAGCAACCTAGTTGCTTCCCAGCAGGTGACGAGCTAGCAGTTCTGTCTAAGATGGTCTCTACACAATTAAGTAACCTATTTTTTAGACTCAAAGAACAGAAAATCTAAAATTCAACCCCTATAACTATCAAAGTCATAGGGATGTCCTTCTATCCTTCAATACAAATTTAGCTAATAGTGCTCCCAAATGATACCAGAATCTGTTTCATACCAAATAAGACCTTTTTTTTCCCCTTCAGTGCACTTTTGTAGAGCCTGTAGCATCTCTATTAGGTAGCATTTGGGACTTAAGTGTATTCACTTAATGGACCTCTTAATATTGTTATCCGACTGTTGTTCTTGTTCAATCTTGTGTAAAAGAATATGACTGAGCACATAATGTTGATTTGTGAGGAACTAAGAAACTTGCTTCCGCGAGTGGATGTTGGATGTGACATGACTAATGGTATGTGCATCAGGTTTGTTTTATCTACTTATTATTATTAATAAAATGTTTGTATATAATAATAATAATAAAAATGGTATGGGCAGCAGGGTGGAGCTAATTTTTTATTCTTGTAGGGGAGTTGTGCTACTGCTACTTATTGTTAATGGTGATCACCACATGTTTGTAGAGATTGTGTATATTAAACCACCATGTGTTTGTGAATTGCAATTTTGACTTGAACATTGAAAAGCCTTTGACATTACATGATGTCAGGGTGGAGCTAATGCTGGACACACTATTTACAATGCAGAGGGCAAGAAATTTGCACTTCATCTTGTTCCTTCGGGGATTCTTAAT
Organism: Ilex asprella; assembly: GCA_023539305.1. Taxonomy (NCBI): domain Eukaryota; kingdom Viridiplantae; phylum Streptophyta; class Magnoliopsida; order Aquifoliales; family Aquifoliaceae; genus Ilex; species Ilex asprella. Next base: position 1,896,913 of record CM042200.1, read on the forward strand.
GAGAAAACTCTCTGTGTTATTGGTAATGGAGTTGTAGTCCACCTACCTGAGTTGTTTAAAGAAATTGAAGGTCTTGAGTCTAATGGAATTTCCTGCAGTGGAAGAATCTTGGTGTCTGATCGTGCTCACTTGTTATTTGATTTTCATCAAGTGGTAGATGGTCTCAGGGAAGCTGAGCTAGCTAGTTCCTTTATTGGCACTACGAAAAGAGGCATTGGACCTTGTTACTCAAGCAAGGTTATCCGGAATGGCATAAGAGTAAGTGACTTGAGGCATATGGATACATTCCCTCAGAAGCTTGATGTTTTATTATCAGAAGCAGCTTCAAGATTCAAGGGTTTTAACTATACTCCTGAAATGCTCAGGGAAGAAGTTGAAAGGTACAAGAGATTTGCTGAGAGATTGGAACCCTTTATTGTTGATACTGTGCATTATATGAATGAAGCTATCTCTGAAAAGAAGACGATTTTGGTGGAAGGTGGTCAGGCAACCATGTTGGATATTGACTTTGGTACCTACCCTTTTGTGACTTCTTCTAGTCCATCAGCTGGTGGAATCTGCACTGGTCTAGGCATTGCTCCTAGAGTTGTTGGGGACCTGATTGGAGTGGTAAGTGGATTATCTCATGATTACTTTTTTCCCCTTTCCAGTGCAAGGACATTTTTTAGTTACCACTGAAGATTAATTCATTGTGCCATAGAGGATTGTTCTCTTGTAAACTAACATTTTGTTTCTCTCTCATGTCTGAGAGATGTTTTGAATAACACATTTTTTTGTCAGAAAAGACACCGCAAAAATTAATATTGAATAGCATTTATTACTCATTTTTTTTATCATCTTACAACTACCGTGTTTTGCATGGATGTTTAGGTTCCCAACTAACACATTTAGTGCAGGTTAAAGCATACAATACAAGAGTTGGGTCGGGCCCTTTCCCCACTGAAATCTTGGGTAAAAGCGGGGATCTTCTCAGATTTGCTGGGCAGGAGTTCGGGACAAATACCGGTCGTCCACGTCGTTGTGGCTGGCTTGACATAGTTGCCCTGAAATATTGCTGTCAGATTAATGGTTTTTCTTCTCTTAATCTTACTAAACTTGATGTGTTGTCGGATCTCCCTGAAATTCAGTTAGGAGTTTCTTACAAACAAATTGATGGTACACCGATCAAATCATTCCCTTCCGATCTTTGTGTTCTCGAGCAATTGAAGGCAAGTCTCTCTCTCTCTCCATATACCAATTAGGGTCTTGGTGTCCATTAATTGCTGTTTGGGTGCTATAAAGGAGTCAAACTTTCTTTCCATTTTCTGCTGAACTGATGGATAGAACTTAATTCTGACTTTTTTTTTTGTTTTGTCTATTTTATGTAATTTTATTGTATTGGTAAGGATGTAAAACTAGTTTAACAAGTGATATTGCCTTCATAACGGTTGTGGGTTGTGGCATGGAGAGGTCAACATTTTGCAGTGTAACCCAACCATTGAACCAATGGACAAAGGTATAAAAGATAACACAATTTTTGTCATTTTGAAGACACATTTAAGTTGTTTTGAATCACACAGAATTGTTTCCTGATGATTACACCAAATTTTTCCCCTCTTGTGCCCCCAGGTGTGTCTAGTTACGATCTGAATTTGGAAAGGATTTTTGACAATATCTTTCTTTAACTTAAATGTGTTATTGCCTTTAAATATTTTTTTTTCTTTGAAAAAACAAATTATGTATGTGCAGGTGGAATACGAAGTTATGGGTGGCTGGCACTGTGACATTTCTTCTATAAGAAACTACTCTGATCTGCCAAAGGCAGCCCGTCAATATGTGGAAAGGATAGAAGAACTTGTCGGTATTCCCATCCATTACATCGGTATTGGGCCTGGACGTGATGCCCTTATATACAAATGAGTCCATGATTTTCGCCCGCACCGGGCGTGTCTCCTGCTGTTAAGCGATGAACTGACCCTTCTGGTGCTGGAAGAATTATGCCCAGTGCTTAAACAGAGTTATTGACTTGATGACGAGCATTTCTTGTGGTATGTTTTGTAATTAGCTTTTTGCATTACATGGATTGTAGTTGCTTAAAGTCTGAAATGCATGTTGAGAAGCGACAAGCTTTTGGCTGCAGCAACTACTCGGGTTCTCTGATATGGTGCTACCAACTTTGTATTTTCGGATGATGCAATTGGCACATTTCTGAGGGGCTCCGGCATTTCTTTATGAGAAATTTTGGAACTTTTGCAGTTTTTATTTGGGTGAATTTGGATCCTGTTCGTGGGGGTTGTTTCACTAATTTCATAACTGCACCTGCTCCTAGGTGGAGTGGAGTGATGCATTTTTTTTTTCCGCTCCAACACTTTGACTAATTTTTTTTTCGGTCCGGTCAAAGATAAATGATTCACGTCATCTTACACACATCTCCACTTATCTTTTTTTCAATTTAGTCAAAAGTTAGGTCATTTACGCTGTGATTAGGGTATTCGTGAGGAATAAATTTTTCATGACCTAACTTTAAAGAGTTGTTTGTTTAGGTTTACAACTCGTCTTTGTTATCATTTGTGTTATCCATTGGTGTTAGTAATATATTTTTGATGTATTGGAGGATTTTTTTTTCCCGAGTTATCAAATGTGATATATTTTATTTTGTTATTAAATGTCAGGCCTCTACTTAAAAAAATTTAAATGTTAGCCCATTAATTTTTTTGAATACACTTGGTGAAATCTCACGCACAGGGAATTTTTTTTTTAAACATAAGTGTAAGATTATAATTTTTACAAAATCTGAGAGATTGTAAGGATTTTAGAAAAAAATGAGGGTTGGACATGGTTGCATCCATGGGTCTGGTGAATTATTTGTCGGATATAATGAATTGACCGGTTTTTCACCAAAACATTTTATGAATAAGTCAAGTTAATTCTATATCAGATTTTGAATCCTCTCAAATATTTTGAGCCCTAACGCTTGCGACGTCCGTGTTAATAGTCATTAATATGTAATTAATGTTCGTGGGATTCACTGATCCTATAATTAAAGTTTTGGTAGGCACACTATTTTTCTAACATTTCTGGGAAAAAAATGTTAAATGATACTTTTTATTTTTAAAGCTTTTTAAAATTATAAATTATAGTTTAAAAGATTAAATTCTCATATTATACATTTAATAAAATAAAAAGATAATAATGTGTTGTATTGTAATAAAATTAAGTATAAAACTTTTTTGTTAGATATTTAAAATTGAATATTATGCAAAATAAAAAAAATATATAAAAATAGGATAATATAATCATTACAACAAAAAAGTTTATCCAATAAAGCAGCAAACATTTAGTTTTAGACCACCATATTACATTTTTATCTAGATGTCTCTTAAATTGTAAATTTAGAATTTAAGGATATTTTAGGGTGTAAAGTGTCATTTGTCAAAAAAAAAAAATTGAAAAATCCTGCCAAAACCCACCTCGCTGAACGTTCTCTGTCTCTCTTTCTCTCTCGTTCTTACACAGACCACCCACCAATGGAGAAAGGAAAGACTAGTGGGAAATCATCTGGCGCTATGTCTCTGGAGCAATTCGTCTCCACCATGGCCCCTTTGATTGATATGGAAAAGGTACTCTCTACCCGCAAATTGATTTGTTTCTTTCGTGTTTGGGGATTGGTGATTCGTAATTGTGACTTTGATGCAATCGTTGTAGGAAGCAGAGATATCGGCTTCCATGACTTCGGGTTCGGCGAGGAATTTGGAAACTGCTCAAAAGAGGGGTTCAACAATTCTTAATTTGAAATGTGTAGATGCTCAGGTACCGTACTACATTTTTCTCTCTGTGTGTGTGTGTATATATATATTGTACATTCTGTATATTTTGATTTGACATGTAGCTGTTGGTTGGCTATTCATATGAGTGTTTGCTTTGGTTTTGCGTGTAGACGGGGTTAATGGGCAAAACTCTTCTTGAGTTTCAATCTAATAAAGGAGATGTTCTTCCCGCTCACAAGGTGATTTATTTTTTCCTGTTACTTTTTTTTTTTGCTATTGAAAAAAAGAGTTGGGGCCAGACGAGAGTGCACAAAGACCACTGGATACGTCCTGGTGGGATCATGAGGCCTCTAGCTGTGCCTGTTACTTCGTTTGAATGTGAAGCTTTGTGCAGAGTAGTACAGTTTTGTAATGTGTATTGTAGAAAGAGAACCAGATCTCAGGCTATATTTTCAATTTCTAGTTTTATATTTTATTTCGTTTAAGTCCATTTTGCTTGTAAACATGAGTTACATATTGGTTGAAGAGGACCATAAGATATGTAAAATGACTGGCTATCCAAGCTAGCGACATGGTGAGTGAAAGTGAATCACTTAACAATTGAGGAAGATGCCTAGCTAGTTTTGAACTAGAGCAAGGAAGCCCTTGATTATCTAAACGATCCCCCAACGAGATATCTCTGTTTTATCCAATATCCAATAGAGTTGTTGAAGTCCAAAAGCTACTTTGAAGAAGATCCAATGTACACTGAGAGATTGAAATACTTAACTTATATTTTGTTTGATAACACTGTGTCTGACTGCTATAAGTTTCCAATTCTCATGTTTTTCTGGCTTTTAATATTTGGGCTTATGGAGTTTTTGCCCTTGCAGTTTGGTACTCATGATGTTGTTGTGTTAAAACCAAATAAGGCTGATTTAGGCTCTCCTCCTCTAGGACAAGGTGTGGTTTACCGTCTAAAGGTTAGTTTTCTATTGGAACTGAATTATTTACCTTCGACGCAGAATTATGAGATTTTAAGTTGGTTTTTATGCTGAACAGGACTCATCTATAACTGTTGCTTTCGATGATATCCCAGAAGAGGGTCTTAATAGTCCTCTTCGCCTTGAAAAAGTGGCGAATGAGGTACACCATACACCACTTCAATTATTGATATGTTTTTCATGTTGAATTTTGTTGAATACTGCAGAATAATAGTCGGTCATATTTGAATTATTTGAGAAACTTTTTTTAAATAACAATAGTTTCATGTGTAAGTGGTTCAAGTAGGTTATTTTGTTAAATTAGAAAATGGCTTTTTGGATCCTACTGATCTAATATTATAATGTCTTCCCTCGTTCTCAAAATATTTTTTTGACTTTCTTATACAATGTATACAGTTCTTGTTCTTTCGTAAACAATGACACATTACAAAGTCCACAAAAAGCGATTCCTATTGATAAATCTAGCATCCTTCTTAGCGTAATGAAAAGATGGTTTCTGTAGGGATCTCTCCAAAATCATCATAAAGGATATGCTTTGAATCCTAGAAATTTGAAAAATGTGTCATGTTTTTATTGCATTTGTAGGTGACATACCGTCGAATGAAGGATACATTAATACAATTAAGTAAAGGTGTGCAGAAGGGTCCTGCAGCTGACTTAGTTCCTGTGTTATTTGGGGAGAGAACACCAACAGTGTCAAAGAAGGATGTCAAGTTCTCCCCATTTAACTCCAACCTTGATCACTCTCAGGTCTTTACATTTATAAGTCTATATATCCTCTCTCTCTCTCTCTCTCTCTCATAATACCTTTCACATGGATGGGTTCTCCCCCTCCTCCACATATATATGTAAACTATTTATTTATATATAT
>CM042200.1:1909707-1920972 GCA_023539305.1 Ilex asprella
GAGTCTTAATAAATTATGACAATACCCTACACGAGATAACAAAATGACTCAAACCTAGTAAGTGACCAAGAATATGATTATGATTAATTACATTATGAACTTATGCAATGAACTAATGATATTGGTCAAGGGCAAAATCTATTGGTAGTCAAACAAATGTACCCTATGATACATCAATTGAAATTGACACCTTATCAATTCGATTAACATATGGTTGGGGCAGAGCTCACCCACGACACAATACTCATAAAATGTACCAATGAACAATTGGGTTTGAATACTAGCAAGTTCTTGTCTTTTTCAACTTGAATAAGATTCTCTTTGTTCAAAAAAAAAAAAAAAAGAAACTTGAATAAGATTCTCATATCAGTAGTTGAGGTTAGCTCGAGCACGACCAGTCATAGCTGAGTGATGTTTGAGCAGATTCAAAATGGACAAATTATGTTCCAATAATGTCCCTAGTCATGACTAGCCCACCCACTAAAATGTGGGGTAACCGTGGGGGTGGCCCCACTAAGGTGTACAGGCCTTGGCCTATCCCTTGTACTAAAAACTGAAGAATATTATTGTATGACATCAAAAAAAAAAAAACTATAATATTTTGTAAATGGGCCAAGAATCTCAGTCTTAGCCCTAACACGAACCAATGTTGAAAACCGGGCCAAAAAGCTGGCCAACTCTTAAATTTTTTTGGGTTTTGGGCCAATTATCAGATGATCGGCCCACAAACATTAAATAAAGTATTTTTGGTAAAATTGAAAAGAAAAAATGCAAAACTTATAACTCCATAGGGTAGAAAAAGTTGGTAAATTTGACATCTGTATTTTGTTTGGTATGTTAAAAAAATAGAAAGATGAAAAATTAAAAAGATAAAAAATTAGAATGATAGATAAAAATATTATATTTGGTAAAAAAATAAAAAATATATGAAAAAGTTGATGAATTAACTTTTCTTTTCGACTCACCAAAATCAATCACTCCAAAATTAGAAAAAAAATTGGATGAAAAATTAATTATGTGTGTTGAAATACACGTTATTTGTTTATATATCTTTTGATATATTATATTTATCAATTACATATTATATATTTATATTTTAAAAAAATAAAATGTAAAAAAAAATTCATCTTACGAAACATAAAAAAATAAATCATTCTTACTTTCCATCCTTCTTACCAAACATAGAAGAGGGAAAAAATAATTTCTTTTTTGAAACATAAAAAATGTATCACTCCCAATTTTCTTACTTTTATTTTTTTTTATCTACCCTACCAAACGGATAATTAACTCTAAGGGAGAGAAAAAGCCGGTCACATAACTCTAACATGTAATTTAAGTGGTAATAGAGACGAACTGTAAATTTAGATATTCTGAGTTCGAATATTTGTTACCTCTTAGGACGAAGTCCTTTGTGACCACTTTAGTTCCAGCGTAAATGATTTGTCTTTGATCAAATCAGAAAAAAATTAGTCAAAATATGTATAAATTGACCCAAATATTTCTAATCATTCGATAAAAAAAATAAAAAACAAAGTCGGTCACATAAAAACAATGTTGGGAGCTTTGAAGTACTTGTCCATAACCATTTATTATTGAAGTTTGACAACTCTATACTCCAAAAAATTAGTGGGTCACTTATTAAATAAAGACCCTACATCTATGAATGGATTTTAAATGCCCCTCTTTTTCCTCGAAGTTTGTCGGTTGACCTCTCCGAAGACCACACATAGCTCCGGTCGTGCATTGAAAACCTTGTTTTGGGTTCATTATTAGAAGTTTCCTTGAATTTAGAGTCAATTGAACATCACCTATTATAATTGGAGCAATGCTATGTATCCCAAATCTCTAACCCAAATCTCCATCCCAAATCAAGGGAGACCATTAAATCAGTGGATCCCATTTGAAAAAATTAATGGGATCCACTCATCCAATGGTCTCCCTTTATTTGGGATAGAGATTTGGGTTAGAGTTTTGGGATACATAGCATTCCAAATTTACATTCCAAATCAATAGGAACCATTGGATGAGTGGGTTCTACCAACTTTTTTCATTGGGACCCACTCATCCAATAGTTCTCATTAATTTGGGATGCACTTTTGGGATACAAATTTGGGATATGTAGCATTACTCTTATAATTGTTATGGGCTTTTGAGTTGAGGGTTTTTTATTTTTATTTTTATTATATAATTAACTCTCTTATTTTTAGGTAATTTTTAAAAATGTAACCACTAACAATTATTATATGTCTCACAACATTATTATGGTAAAATCTGAATGAATTACTATCTCAAAAGAGAAACATAATGGAACATTCGAAGAGGTACTTTCAATCTTCAACCTTAAAAATATTATTCTAAAATCAATCAATTTAATTTTCACTTTTATTTCACATCTCCTAAGTTAACTAATTACCTAGAGCTAAGTTTCAAAACAATGAGAGGTGGTAGCTCAAAATGCTTACACATATGAAGCACATCTCAATGCTAAAATCCTCGATCAATTGCAATTAAGTCAATAAATTAGTTATGAATTTTAAATAGTAGCAACTGCATAAATTAAGAATCACAAGCCTATAATACAAAATTTTAAAGAGCAGTTCAAGTGGTAGTAAGGATAAGTTATAAATTCAAACATCGTGTATTTGAATTTTGACAACTCTTTAGAACCAGGTCATGATGAATTCATCTTTCATGAATTTTCATATCATGACGTGGATGATTTGCTTTTGACTAGATCGAGGTGAAAACTAACTGAGGTGCGTGCAGGTTAGTCCGGATAAGGAATGCGTATAAGCTGGTATATATGGACACCCTTGATCGTTTGAACTAAAATAAAGAACCCTATAATACATATTAGTTTTGCCACAAAATAATTAATATTGATATCTTAAGATGGGAGATAGAAATTCAAGTTAGAAAAATATCATAAAACAAAACACAAAAGATAAAACGTGGTTCGATAAGAGTACTTATATTGATAGATCATATGTATATTCACGAACCAAAAAACTATATCAATGTATTATTCATTAAAAAATTGTATAATACTTAATCATATTTATAATAATTAAATATTTTCACTCAAATCTATCCATATACAACTTGATCTTTATATTTCTTATTATATGTCTAATATACCTATTCATAGTATATTAAAACTCTTGCAATTTAATTTCTATTTAATTTAATTACTAATAAACCTATTTAAGGTATATTATGATTTTTCCAATTTTTTTTTCATATTCCATCTAAATTTTTACATGTAATGTCCCAACAAAAGCCTTGGGATCAATCCTAATTCAATACAATTTATCTATTCGAGTCATAACTTGATTTAATCGAATTATAATAATTATACGATATCAAAAAAAATCCCAATGAATCATACAATTAATCCAACTTTACTAAAATAAAACATAATAACATAATTATTTGGATCATGTAATAATATTAGTTGGATTAAATTGACACTGAACTTCATCTAATATTGTTAGAATTATTAATTTAATTATTAATAATTAATTAAATTCATAAATTTGATGGAAATAGCATGAGTTCATGGGTCATGCAACAGTGTCAATCTCAAAAGTAAATGAAATCGAAATTACGTGCCTTCACCGTCACTCAAATAATTACACCCCCCCCCCCAACATGAAAACCCTAATAAGTTCTATAACCTTCCAAATATGGAGGCCCCAAGACGAAGTTTCCTTAGCACCTCACAAACATATTATATATTCACATATGAAAAAAAATAAAAAAAATAAAGTAAAAATTAATATATTGAGGAAAAAATAGAGAAATAAAATTATGAGTAAATATTATAGTTGGTCCCTAATTTTTTTTAATTTAAATTCGATCTCTGAACTTTTAATTATCTTAATTTAGTCAATTAATTATTAATTTTATTTCAATTAAGTTCTTTTCATTAATTTTAACTGTTAGATTAAAATAAAAACATAGAGCTCGCTGGTTATATGAACGAAACAATATTTTATTCTTTTCGGTTGCATTCTTCTTCTTTGGTGGCCAGTGGAGTACTACAATTTCATTCATTATTTTTTATCTATGTAAATCAACGTCATTGGTTGATCTATGGGTGAAAATAGATAAAAAAATTTAATTAAAATAAAATTAATAATTCAAAGATTAAATTGAAATAATAAAAAATTTGGAGATCAAATTAAAACTAAAAATAAAATTTAAAGCCGACTATGATATTAGAAGACGACCTGGTCTTTAATTGCGTGAACTGAATGCGACCAAAAAGCCACCTCCTTGGTCCCTCTCTCTCTCTCTCTCTCTCTCTCTTTGTGCCCTCTGCCTACAAATATGAGAAAGCTTCTCTACGTTTCTTGCAACTCCTTCTTCCTCTTATTCAAAGTTTCTATCTTTTTCACTGCTAAGCTAATTCTACTGTGAAAATCAAGGATCCGAGGGTTGATAAAGTACTCAAAGTTGGTCTTTGGTTGACATTTTATTTGAATTTTTTATCAACCAGAGAGAGAAAATAGAGAAGAGCTTTGCTGTTTAGACGTATATTTCTATCAGGTATTATTCATTGATTTTACCTCAAATAAGTTGTTTGATCCATTAATTTTAGCTAGACTGAGGTGGGTTTCTTCCCTTCTCTCTTCTAAATATTTTTTATTTTGATTTTCCCAAACCTGATATTGTGCGTATAACATGTTATTTTGAGACATTGTTTTGATTCTCATTCTCTGTAATGATTTTGTTCTTTCTCTTCTCTTTTATAGAAATATAATACTGAATGCATTCGATATGTTGCATGGCATTTGGGTTCTGGGCTTTGATGTCTATTTTGATAGTTATGCTGTTCAAGATTTGATTTTGGCAAAGAATTGTTTGAAATATTTGAGGATTTTTGTTCTCAATATAATCTCTGCTCCTTTTCTCTATTAAAATTAAGGCATTATATTTTTATGGAAGATCTTGATATTGGGTATTTGTGATCTGATCACTTTCTCATTATGGGCTTGGAAACAGATTGAATCTTGAGTTGAAGGAATACTTTTCTCTATGGTGAGTTGGTAGAATAATTTCTTATTTTATATTGCAATAAAATATACTTATTAGAAAATCTAAACTTTGCTACTTTGGTGAAAAAGCAATTTGAAAATAGATGGATAAAAAATTGTTGTTTTGTTGTGTCTAATTTTCATGGGACTGGTGTAATTAGGGGGAAGCTCCAGTCTTCATTGATGATCTTCAAAGGGATTTCTCAAATGGGTTTGATTTGAAATCCAAAGGCCACCAAACAGCTACCACCATCGATAGCAAAACAGTAAGATGGTCTAATATACTGATATGATCTTGTCCTATTTTTCTTCTTTACTATAAACTAAGACAATTATATTTACCTTCAAGTGTTTTGTCTCCTTAATTTTATCAGTATGTGATTGATGGTACCGACGGTGAATCACTCAGAGTGCAGATTTTCAATAGATCTACGGGTGAATTGTGAGTTGTCTAGTCTAGTTATGTTATTACTGCAATTGTATTCCAGTTTAATATATGAATTACCATAATCTAATTAAACTTGCAGGGTGATTCCTACTGTGTTGGGAACAAAACCCAAGCTGTTTAAGGGTCATTCAGCTGTGCTTGTGGATAACGACCGGATATTGGTTCTTAAGGGGAATTCGAGCTCTTCTGATGACTTCACTTGGTTTCTTGAGGTTGGTATTTCTTGGACTAAAAAAATTGATCAGTTTAGATCTTACCTTTAGTGACTTCATTAATATTGAGCATAAAGGAATGGTTTTTCTTGTTGGAATGTCACTATCCTACATGGATGATTTTCGTTTGAGTTTCCTATGTTGATGTATTCCTTATGGTGCAAGCTTTGTTCCTTGTTTTGCAGGTGGACACCCCATTTGTAAGAGAGCAGAAAAAGAAATTTGAATCTGAGGTGGTTGCATGGAGTAAGGGGGTTACTGGTAATGCTGAGAAACCCATTGTTATCAGTGGTCCTTCTGGAGTAGGTAAGGGTACATTGATATCCAAACTAATGGAAGAATTTCCGGACATGTTTGGATTTTCTGTGAGCCACACAACCCGTGCTCCAAGGAACAAGGAGATGAATGGGGTCCATTACCATTTCACCGAGCGAAATGTTATGGAGAAAGATATAAAGGATGGGAAGTTCCTTGAGTTTGCTGCTGTTCATGGAAATCTTTACGGAACCAGTGTAGAAGCCGTTGAGGTGGTTGCAGATGCTGGGAAGGTAAATATTTCACATTTTTGTAGGTTTCCTATGTGTTTGTTTTTTAATACAAAAAGGTGAAAAGATGTCAATGTTGAGCACAAATTGCAAGTGTGCAAAGTTTCACAGCATCTGAATTGATTTCCTCTAAGATGTATTTAATTTGAGAACTGAGATACTGAAAAGGTGAGTCAGTTAAACAGTCCAATGGATCCAAACATTACTACTCTAGAAACACCGACAACCCGAAACAGTGGCGGAATTTTTAGTTTCAATTGATTGTTACATGAATGGGATCAAGTCAATGAACCTCCCTAATAGGTGCCGACATAGGCTCTAAGATTTATCATGGATATGAGAGGTGAAATACCAAATCAGCAAGGTGCACTGCTCACTTCACATTTCTATAATATGTTGAGTTCCCGAAAATTGCATGGCCAACTGATGTGGCTGGTCTCTATGTCTGTTCCTTTGTAGAAATAAATGAAGGGTTAATGAGATTGGGTACTCTTGGGGTTGCTATCTCAGGGCAGGAAATGAAAATTATTGGGCAACTAGGGATTGCTAATGGGTTGACAAGGCGTAATAAAGGTCTTCAATGACCATATTCTTATGTAGATTTTGGTGTTTTTCCCCTTCCCTAGGGAGTTCACACATTCAATCGATGCTTTTGCATTGTGTGGTGCATGATTATGAGTATCAAGTTTATGACATTCTTTACATGTAATGAAATGTTTTTTATTTTGCAAACTTTAAAATAGTTAGCATGATTTTATGTAGAGATGCATCCTTGACATTGATGTTCAAGGAGCAAGGTCTGTGAGGACTAGTTCTCTTGAAGCAATTTTTATCTTTATCTGCCCTCCCTCATTTGAGGAGCTGGAGAAGCGCCTTCGCGCAAGGTGAGCTAAACATAGAGATTTGGAACCATCTTGCCCCTGCGTTTCCCTTTATTAATGTTGTCGATTTTGTGAACCAGGGCTACCGAGACGGAGGAACAGATCCAAAAGCGTCTCCGAAATGCTAGGGCAGAACTTGAACAAGGAAACTCTCCTGGCCTTTTTGATCATATCTTGGAAAATGATAACCTTGAGACTTGTTATGAGAGCCTTAAGGTAATAATTACCACTTCCTGTTTATCTCTCCACGTATCTTATGTCCTTTGTTTTTTTTAATTATTTTGGATATTCGACCATTCTGACATAACATGTTCCATTTGATGTAGAAACTGTTGGGTCTTAATGAAGGCCTAGAAACTATCCTTAAACCATGTAAGTTGTCCCTCAATGGCATGTGTTTAGTTCATTGGAACTATACAAAATTTGATCCAGATATACTTTGTTGTACTCCTCTGACGTTGTTTCTGATGGAGCTTTTAAATTTCTTTTCCAGCCCCGAAATTAGTCGACCTCCCCATGAACCATTCGGTATCAAAAATTGATCAGAAGGTCCTGATAAACTGTGGCACTGCAGAAGCAGAAAAAGCATCACAGAACTTGTAAGTTATTCTTACTGCTGTGATTACCTAATAACACCCCCCTGCTGAAAATTTTGACCACCCTGAACCCTTTCATACAGTTATGAGCTGGATCTATCTTTGATCAAAGGAGGAGCACCGGGACGTACAAGAGGACTGAATGTGTATGCTATCAATCCTTTAGCAAATGGCATAAATGGCGTCAAACATCTGAGCTAACGTCACTACCCTCCAATTGATACTAACTTAATTCCTCGTTATTTTTTTCATTTCCTTCTCTTTTTATTTTCATTTTAAAATAACTTGAAAAGGGTTTGGAGCTACTAGTTTAGTTCTTACAAATATTTGGAGTTTTAACTTGCCATCATTCTTCATTTGAGAATGGAGTTGATTTGGAGATATAGCATTTGATCATATTGCTTCCCATTTTTTGAGATGAGAGATGATTTGAATTTTGCATTGCAAATTTAAGTTGCTCGAGCGAGCTTAATGTATATTTTCTAGTTTTTCATTTGGAGAATAATCTCAGTTCAGATAAAATTCAATTCGATCCATATTTTATAACAACATAAATTTGCATGTGAATCAACCTTTTTTTTTTTTTTTAATTTTTCCAGCTGAAACATTAACCTTCTAGGAACTGTTGCTGTTTTATTAGCTGATCATATGTGCTGAGCTTGGCTTTTGTTGTTAGTTTTTAACTTCTATGTTGTGAAAAGCAGAAAGAATTGGTTCTTTTGTGAAAAGAAGAAAGAGCCGGTTCTTTTGCAATACCCCCCACCAACATGGTGCCTAAACATGGATTTGCTAGTCTATGTCAAGCCTTTTGGTCATAACAAAAATCTCCTCTCCTTGGACCATACATAGCTGGAGCTTTGCTTGTGCCACCAAAATGGTGGTTGTGTCATGTTTTTATTGGGGAAAGGGGCATGCTACACATTGTGTGTTGAATTTGTATTGGGTCCGGTCCACCTCGATATTACAGGTTGGTCTTCATGGACAATGAAAGGAGATATTTCCTTGACGGGGTTGAAAATTCCGTCAACGACGTATAACGCAAGTCACTACTCACAATGGGGTTAGAAATGGAATCCGTTTGGAAGAATTGCATTTTCAATATTCGATCCAAATAGTTCCAAACCTCCATAACAAGATCACTCTTGAGGAATAGGTGATCGCTACTTCTTTATAATGCTCCAACCACCACAATTTCGTCTACGCCATTTGTGACTTATTTTGTGTGTTGTCAAATTTACTTGAACTTGAGCTCAAATATAAGAGTAATACTATTTTGACCTAAAACATTGACCTAATTTGTTGACATAATGATGTGACTGCAGTAGAACCATTGGATCAACACCAAGTTCTAATGTTTGATGGTTCCCACAACCAATTCAAAGGTCATAGTGAATTAGGTCAGCAAATTAGGTCCCAATAGCATTGCTCCAAATATAAACTCACATTACATAAACGAGCTAAAGCACACAATAGATAAAAACTAATCATTATTTGAACCAAAATAAATCACCAAAAAATGAACTTGAGCTCAAATATAAACTCACATTACAGAAACGAGTTAAATCACACAATAGATAAAAACTAATCATTATTTGAACCAAAATAAATCACCAAAAAATGATGCGACACGAATCAATTAACTTTTGGTGGGGCAGGTTCATTCATAATGGGAAAAGTTTCCAAATCTCTCTTTTTATGGATTTAACTGATGGGAAAGGAGTATTGTCTCCTAAGCTATGGCCTCAAATAGAAAGCATGGAGGATTATGTCGGCCAATTGTGGGAATCTTATTATAGTGTAAATAAGATGAAAGATGTAAAGTTTGCAAGGACAACCAATCAATCTAACATGCTACCTTGCTTTTTACTCCATGGCCAAAAGCAAAATTTATTTTCATATTCTTCCATTGGGGAATTGCCATGTCAACATTGATGGTTTTATATTCTTGGAAACACTTTTGTTTAGGACCAATCACTAAACAAAACTTGGTGGGTGATGAACCACTAATTGGGTATTTGTGGGTGACTTGTTTTTTTGTAGTAGGTGTCACTTGAATTTACGAGAACTACTTTATCATTAGAAAAAACTTCTGAGTATCCCTGAGGCATACAAAACTACGGTAAGAGCACTACCTGGGAAAACTCCCTTCTTCTTAGCCTTTGGAACAGAGATAGTGATCCTAGTTGAAATCGGACTAGAAACCCAGAAGATCTAATATTCTTATGGAAGGAATAATGAGAAGAAGTTTAGATTTAATCTAAACTTTCTGGAGGAAAGAAAAAGAGCTAGCTCAAATTAGAGTAGTTATTTATCAAAATTGGACAACACGATATTACAACAAGAGAGTTATGGTTTGAGAATTCTCTGAATGGGAACTGGTCCTCAAGAAGGTAACGCCAACTACTAAAGATCTTATAAAAGAAAAATTGAGCCCAAATTAAAAAAGATTCGTATCAAATCAACTGAATGATAAGATGAGAAACCTACGTGCTCAACAAAATATACATAGAGCTTGCCAATAAGTGACTAGATTCAGTGGGATCTTTTTACTTCTCTCTCTTGAAATGATGTGAAATTTGAATTCAGCTAGAGGCATGGGATGGTGAACTATTGAAATCCATTTCATCTTGATTCTATCCTTATTTTCCATAAACATGTGAAAACATAAAATGAATCTTGCTGGATAATTTTAATCGAAAGATTCAAAAGGTCAATCAATATCTTGAGATTTTAATTTCGACTTTTATAAAATAATTGTGTTTTATTATTCAATGCACGTCATGATCTACGAGTAATCTGCATTAAGTTAAACTTGGGATTATAATTATTACTCCAAAAAACACAAAAAATTAGAGCGATAATCAAGATTAGTGTGTGACAACTTACATCTAGAAAATGATTAGACATTAATGATGGAGACTTTCCCTTTGTTCCTACAGAGTGACCACCAGCCACTGATGTAGTATATTAACTGTGAGCACTGAGCCCACTAGGCAGAAACCGAACCAACTTGCAAGGAACCAATCATGGCTGGCATGACGGTGGGTGGGACCCAAAAGGAGAATTCAATTAAGACAAGTAGCCTCCCTCTCTCTCTCTCTCTCTCTAGTGGGAATTAGCTGCTCTTTGTGTAGGCAAGGATAAGCATGAGGCCTTTCACTCTGAGGTCACTTGCAACTTACAACTGACCATTTTTATTTGCATTTTTTTGTTAGGTTTGGTCATCAAAGGCCACTAGTTGGCTTGAATTATTCCACATAATATGCCAAACTTTGCCGCTATGGATGTACGGTACAAATGAATCCAATTGAGTTGAGCATTAAATTATTCGAGATTGGTTAGTCTCAATCAATTTATTTGAGCTCGACTTGACTCGGGCTTGGTTGGATTCGTCCAACTGAAATTTTGCGTTCAAGTTTGTGATCAAACTTAAATCAAAGCTTAGACCCTTGTTCAAGATCAAATCCAACTCGTTAATTTATAGACGGCAAAAAAGCTCAATGTTAAATAAGCATATTTAAAAAAAAATATTAGGGTCGATTCT
>CM042200.1:1925972-1936744 GCA_023539305.1 Ilex asprella
CATGTTCATTCAATATTAATATTTAAAAAAATAACAATAGTAACATGTTCAACAAAAATAGTAACATGCTTAAAAAAAATAAATAACTTGTTCAACAAAAAAAAATGGCAATATGGAACATTGAACAAAATTGAAAATAAAAATAATAGTATTCAAACCCATAACCAGAGGAAGAAACCTCCAACTTTCAAAATTTTTATTATTTTTCTATTCCTAATTTCATAATGCGATTCATTGTTTCTAAATTAAATGATATAGGTTTCAATTTTTTGGATCTTTTATTGTGCAATACAATTGAAAAATACTTGATTGTGTTACTTGTGGAAAAAAAGTTGATGTTACTATGAGGAAAGAGAAAAATCATTTTTATACATTCAATGGTCTTGACATTTGCAAGTGGGGATGAGTATCCTAATTCAACTGATGATTATGTGCTACTACTCTAAATAATGTATTTTTTTTTATTTTTGAACCGTATTTTGTGAAAAATAAGAAAAAAATATTGTTATTGTGAAAAAAAAAATTCATTGATGTTACTATGTAAAAAAATATCTCATTAATGGAACTATGCAACATATATCCTCTCGAGTTTTGTTAAAACCGTTGTGTTGTTGTGCATAAAAAATTTGATGTTACTGTGCAAAAAAAATAGATGTTACATTATGGTTTGCATTTGTTATTGAGTGAGAAGATCTTCTTTTAACGAGAGAGGGAGAGAGAGTAAATAAATTTCAATTTTAATTTAGGAGTAAATTAAGAGATAATAATTTCTAATTTAATAAATTAATTTAAAACTATTTTAAGGTCCTTAATGTTACTATAATTGAACACAACAATACTGTTAAGCGTATTTTTAGAATTTAAAAAAATACTAGACTTAAGTATTTATTAATAAGATAAAAAACGGACTTATAATCAAATAAATTTTGTTGACGGACTCAAGTTATTATAAGTCCATCCAAAAGACTCAGCCACAATTTTCACTTTTTAAAAAACTCAACTCAAAGAGTAATTTTTTTGAATCGGGTTTGAGTTAGGTTTGAATTAGTCCGTCCAAGTTGCATCCGTACCATAAACATTACTTCCAGACAAAAAGAACTTGCATAAGGGATTTGTCTCTCAATTGAGACAAGGGCAATTGATCAAAAAAAAAATTAAGACAAGGGCCACTAAGGCTTATTCAAATCCCATTGAAATAAATTAGACCAAAGTAATTATGTCAAAAGTTGAAGGGCATTTTCGATACTTGACACGTGAGGCCGAACGTAGTACCGAAGGCAGAGAGAATTGTGGACCGAGGAAAGTGGGCCCCATATTTTTGCTCATCCAAGGCCTATCTCTGACCGACTCAAGGGGCCCATTTCAGATTTAAGATAAGGCCTTTTAGTACTAAATCTGTCACCTCCAGTGTCCTTTTTAGCTTGCTGAGCGTGGATTCCGTTGTGTTATGTTATGTTTGAACTATATTAATTAAAATATATATTATTTGCATATCGAATTTGTACTATTTTTGTATAATCCATGAACGTATGAAACACAAATATTTTGTCAAGGTGTATCGGATACAATACTCGTCGGATACTCGATGATATGTATCGGATACACATTATTCGTATCCGATAATTATTAAAATATATGAATAATTCGCAGATACTTCTAAACATGGAGTAAGATGTACAATTTTCAATTTGAAGTTATACCCCTTCTTTGGAATTCGCATACAATATAAAATATCAACAAAATTCCATCTGATTTTGAAGACACAAGTGTTTTTTGAGTATTATCTATTATTATATGTTAAGAAAGTATATAAAAAAATGAGTCTCTTATACTATACTACTTTAAAAATAAATACTTGTAAAATTAAGTAGTTAAATGTGGTTATGATTCCTTTAATTGGTCATGCTCATTTTATGAATATATCATAATGAGACAATATTGCATCATTTTCATATTAAAAAATTCTAATTTTATTTATTAATGTTAAAGAATTATTAAAAAATTATAATTTCTAAGTCATTAAATAATAGTAAAATATAAAATATATTTATGCTATAGACGTATCCTGGCGGTACTCGTATCCTGTTTTTTTAAGTTTTGCCGTATCGCCATATCCATATTATATCGCACGCGTGTCACGTATCCGTATCCGTACTTCCTAGCCATGAACCAAAAAAATGTAGAGATAAAAACCCCTTGATTTTCGAATAAATCCACCACACATAATGTCTCATCAATTAAAAACTCAATCGATCTATAGTCTAGTAAAATTAAACAAAAATTGCTTATTTTTACGAAAATTCATACAGTAATGTATGAAAATAAAAGAATAAAACAAAAAAATTAGATATTTTCTTCTTGTGATACTTGTCACAGTTAAATTATTCGTGTTTAACACTAATATAACCCGTTAATATCCCATTTTCATTGTCGTGTAATTTTCTAGTTTGCTTCGTATGGTGTCAAAATTCAATTTTTTGGGCCATGGACTTTTTCTTTTATTTCTTTTGGGTCTAGACCTGGCTGACCCTTAGTTTTGTAGAGGAGACTCCTCTTGAATTCCATTACATAATAGGCTATAGAAAGGCCCAAGGACAATCAACTTCAACCCATCTGTGATGTGGTCCTATCTCCTTAGAGCTTTTGTAAAGGCCCAACCTTTGAAAGACCCTAATTATCAATCTGCACGTAAGATTGCACGAACGTAGCAAAGTGGGTTTGTCCGAGTGATTAAGAAGCTACCTACGCATCAGAAGCATAGTGGCTTCATTTCCTCTTCCCATGAAGAGTAGGCGAGAATGCGAACCAATATTCTTAATATTTTGATCCGAAATTTTCGGGCCGACCCGAGATGGCATTGAGCATGGGATAGAATTAGGACTGTTAATCAAGCCGAGCTTGAACACTATTTTAAACTTGTTTATGAGTAAATAGTTAAACACCCCTCGGTAGAACTATGCCATATAAACAAAAAACCAATCCTATACATAAAGTGTGTACAAATTGCAAATAGATCTCAGTTTTTTAAGAGAGCAAGTAGAGCAATTGAAAAAAATGGCATTCTAGGGATGGCCCAAAAAACTAATATAATGGACGAAATTGGGCTTACAAGTTGAGCAGGCATGAACCAAAAAATCTTAGGTCCCCTGTCGCTGACAATTGCGTGTGGCATTCCATGCAATATCGTCAAAGATCAGTACATGGTTGAGACAGCGAAAAAAAATGGGCATATTTTGTTTGTGAGTCGGTCCACCTCTAGGGCTGATAATCCAGCATAGCTTTTGGAGCTCGAATCGAGTTTATTGAGCTCATTTTTTTAAATAAATTTAAAAAACTATTTAAATTTAGGTTGTTTAAAAAATAAGTCGAGTTCAAGCTGAGCCCAAAATGAGTCAAACCCAAGTAACTCAACTATTTTAAAAGTAAACGAGTCGAGATTTGCGAGCTCGAGTCGAGCTTTTTAGGCTCATTTTCTAAACAAGTCTAAAAAATTGTTCAAACTTTGTTCGTTTAGAGTAGAACAGAGCTTGAGTCGAGTCCTATTCGAGTCGAACCTGAGTAACTCGTCTCAATTATCAGCTCTATCCACCACTAATTGTGGCTTGTTTGGTAACTCGACTCGGTTTGAATGTATGTACACATACACACACAAATCATACGTATATATATACTAATAATGCACGATATGCGTTACACGTGAATATATTTAAATAATATTTTTGGCATAAAAATTTAAATTATATGTGCAATTAAATCAAATAATAAATTATATAGTTTTAATTAATTTTTATTTTAATTATTGTCAAACCTAATTATTAATTTATTCTATCCCTCTTCGAGTATCTAATATGTTATTTGTTTAGGTATCTCTCTGACTACTTAGATATTTTTTTCTTTTGTTTATATGAATTTTTATTGTAATTATATTATAAATTTATTACATTTTTTGTTAAAGAAATTGATTAAATTGCAATACTATTGTTTGTATTGTAATAATATGATATTGTTGTATACCAAAAAATCAACTATAACATATATTGGCCTATAGAATAATAAAATATAGATTGGATTTTATTTATTCATATAAATATAGAAATAAATCGATAATTGTATGTAATTTTACAACTAATAAATAAGTTCAAAAAATTTTAAAAATCCTTATAAAAGAGTCCAAAACAAGTTGAAAGTCAAATAAGTGTTAAAAAAAATATATGAAAGTATATAAATGAGTATAATTGACTTTATTATAATAATTAATGATAAAATAAAAAATCAAAAGTTGCAGATGCTGACATTTATAAGTAGTGTATGTATATATATACATACATACATACATATATAGAGAGAGAAATGGAAAAAAAATGAGAAAAAGTCCTCTACTTTAAGTGGCCTATAGTGTTATAATAAAACATAGAATTACTAGTTATTTCTCGTGCCTGAAGGCATGTAGCAATAAAAAAAATGATCAATAATAAAGATATTTGTATTTACATCCAAAATTAAATCACAAACATAGAGGAGAGAGAAAAAAATTTAAGCACCGATTGTAGTGGGGTGAGCGGTGGTAGTGGTGGCGGGGTAGTAATGGTGATAGTGAGAGACAGTGATGATTGTAGTGAGTGGCAACGACCGTGGTGGTGGTAACAGTCATAGGTGACATCAGTAATGGCGGTGGTAGTGGTGAATTTTGGGTGACGATTGTGATAATGAGTTGTGGGTGATGACGGTAGTGGTGGTGGGTGTGGGTGTAGGTGGTAGTGGACTACATTGATGATAGTTAGCAGTGGTAGTGGTAGGGCGACGACAGTGGTGGTGATGGGCAGTGACGATGGTGGTGATGGGCGACGATGAGTGCTTCTAGATGACAGTGTAATAGGTAGTGGCGAATAACAACGGTGGTGGTGAGGGGTGGGTGATAATTGGTGGCTGCAAAGG
This sequence comes from Ilex asprella, assembly GCA_023539305.1. Classification (NCBI taxonomy): domain Eukaryota; kingdom Viridiplantae; phylum Streptophyta; class Magnoliopsida; order Aquifoliales; family Aquifoliaceae; genus Ilex; species Ilex asprella. The sequence goes on from CM042200.1 coordinate 1,930,908, forward strand.
TGGGCGACAATGGGTGGTGGTGGGTTGTGCTAGTAGGTGACGATGGACAACAATGATGTTTGTTGGTGCTGATGGTGGTAGTGGGATGATGATGATAATGATAATAAATATAAGAAAAAGATAAAGATGGTGGTGAGTGATAGGTGATGGCGGAGGTGAGGCAGTGGGGTTAAGGTGGGATGGGGGTGAAGGTGAAGGTGGGACAGTGGCGACAGCGGTGGCAGGGTGGCAACGATGGTGGTGGTGGTTGTAAGGGTGATGGTGGGGCAGTGACGGTGGTGGTAGGGTGCTGCAACAACAGATGGTGGTGGTGGTGGGGAGGTGGATGTGGTAGGGTGACGATATTGGTGGTGATGGTGGTGCTGGTGATGGTGGAGGTGGAGGTGGAGGTGGAGGTGGAGCGGTTCCAAATATTATTTTTTAAAAAAAATATTTATGAGAAAAAATTCTATAAATATTTTTAAAAAGTTACTCTAACACACACCCTTAGGGACCCATTTTCTCTATTAAATTTGGGGGTTAATATTCGCTGTCGAATTACATTTAAAATAAAATTTAAATAAATATCAACCGTAAAAATCAAAAATTATTTTTTTTATCTTTTGAAATTTGAATTGTATTTTACTTTATTATATAGATTCATTCCGGGGCCGAATTTTTGGTTCAAACACACTATAAGGAGTCATGCTGAACAATTTATATATGTACCAGTTTGAATCTATAATATAAAATAGAGCGGCTTAAATCCCAAGACTTCAACATCCAACGGTCACAAATCAATTAAGGCTTCAACATCCAACGGTCTCAAGTCAATCTAGGCTTCAACATCCAACGACCTTCATTCATCAAAGGTTTCAACAAGCCGATCCTACGGTCTCAAATTCACTCATCAAATGTTAAAAAATTTATAATTTTTTTTTTTAATATTTTCTCTTAAAAAAAGTCAACAATTGCAGCTGAACTTCTAATACATCCTATGGTCTCAAATTCATTCATCCAACGACCAAGAAATTATAATTTTTTTCCTTAATATTTCTCTTTTCAAAAAGTCAACAATTACAACTGATCTTAAAATACATCATACGGTTTCAAATTCATTCATCCAACGGTTAAGAAAATATTATTTTTTCCTCCCAACAGGTCAACAATTACTGTTGATATTAGAATACATGATTTTCTCTAACATAATAATTAAATTGATCAAATTTGTCATTAATATCATCTATGTAGTGTAATGTTTTGAATTTGTATAAGACACAATGAGATTAAAAAAAACTCCTCAATTTAAGATTAAAAAAAATAAGGGCGTTGCTTAACACATTTATATTGAATATAATTAATTTTAATTTTATTTAATTAATTATATCAAACTAACATGTCTTACACATATCTTAAATCAAAAGTTCAAGATTAAATTTTTTTATCTCTTAAGAAAACTCAACGCTAATATATTCTTATAAATTAAAAATTTTATAATAGCTTGTACTAATTAAAAAATAAAAATATTTTATAAATGATATTTGTAAATAATTTTTTGATATAAAATATTTTGGCGATATGCTCTTTGATAAATTAAATTTTTATTTTCTATCAAATTAAAATATTTTGGAGATATAAATTAATATATTTTTAAGTCAGTTTGTAATATAAAATAAGGGGGCTTCAATAAATCAATTCTACGGTCTCAAATTCATTTATTCATCGGTCAAGAAATTATAATTTTTGTCTCTAATATTTTTTCCTAAAAAATTAACGATTATGACTTATCTTGGAACAAATCCTACAGTCTCAAATTCATTTATCCAATGATCAAGAAATTATAATTTTTTTCCTTAATATTTTCTCTTCAAATAGATCAACGATTATGACTCATCTTGAAACACAAGATTTTTTTTGACATAATAATTAAATTGGTCAAATTTATCATTAAAATCATCTGTATAGTATAACATTTTGAATTTGTATAAGATACAATGATATTATTTTAATTAAAAAATCTCATCGCTTTAAGATTTAAAAAAAAAATAGTTTTATCTATAATGCTTAAAAACTAACTCCAACACTATCATTAAATTGTCAATCTAATTGTCACAATACATTAAAATTTTAAATTATGTCTCAATAGCATTGGTGAAAAAAAAATTAATTGAGTCAAACAAATTGGATATTAGAACCAAAAAATAAAATCAAAAAGTCCATACCAAATCTGTTAAAATTAGAAAATTAAACTTGATTCTTTAGAATATTAGTATGATTTGTTGAAATCTCATTTGGTTAAAAGATTATGGAATATATAGCCAAAAATGACTAAAATGTGAAATTTGTAAGAAGATTAAAAATTATAGAATATTACTTCTATTAGTGTCAAATAAATTATATAATTGATTTTTAATGTATAGATGTTATCATACTAATTTTTTTCAAATAAACTATTTTTATGTTTAATGAATTTTTAAGTATCAAATTCGATATAAAAATATATTACATTATTTTTATTTATTATACTTAAAGTGTGTCCATCCTATATCAAATTTTTGTTCCGCCACTGTTATAAGAGATCTTCACTTCTCACTTCTCCAAATTAATCAGTTGGTTTACGTTGCACTGTGCCTTCAGGCACAGGTTATCCCTAGTGTAACATAATACATAGAACTTGAACGAGAACATGATTTAGTTAATAAATCCCAAATAGTTGGGACAACAATTTAATAATTTGAGTTGAACATTTTAGTACGAGTCGTCGAGTTTTTTTTTTTTTGTTATTTAAAAAGTGGAGGAGAAACCAATAGGTTGTAACCCTCTGGGTGTGAACATGAGAATTTCTCTATTGTAAAATGTCAGATTGTGCCATAATTATTAATTTGGAAGGACAACTCGTCACTATAACACTATCAAAACTAAGCAATAAATCGTGTTACTTCCGTGAATCAAACTCTATCCGATAATCACATAAGAATTAGAGATGACATTAAACGGATACGACTTATCTTTAGACCATCAGCTCGGATGGTAGTCGTGGAGTCTTTTGCAAACTATCTAAATAATCTAATTTTCATATGCCTATGGTTTCTATTTCTGGGCAGCTTTGAACAGGAAGTCCATTGAAATGAACACAAGAAATTTGATGGATCATCTCGGAACTTGGGTAACCATGCGAGAGACCTTAAGTTCAATCGTGTGATAAATTGGGCCTACGATAATTGAAAATTTTGATTGTTGTCTGCAATTCCCCTTTCCCTTGTTGGCCATTTTCATTGGAGGAAATATTTTTATTTTCATGAGAATCAAAATGAATCATCGATTAAATATCGATTTTTTTTTATTTTGTGGTGTTTTAGAATGTTTCGGTTAGATTCGACCACTGTTTTTTAACTATATTTTGGAAATATTTTTTTTTAATTTTTTTAATTATTATTATTTAATTTTTAAAACGTTTTCGTTTCTTAAGTGATCGAAATAATTCAATGAAACGAAATTTTGATTATTGTTTACTTTGTTATTAAATTTCTTAAATACTATATAATCCAGCAGAGGATGTAGATAACTTATCTGAGTTATTTCAGAACACCACATTCATCTTTTATCATTTTAAATAAGGTATGACTAAATTAGAGATTTTAATTGGGAGATAACTTATTTGATTAAAATATTGGGCAATTGAAAAAAAAGTTGAATAAATAAGGGACCAACCCTAAAGCACAAACAATTAGGGTGGTAATTTTCAACACAACACGACTATTCGACATGAACTTAGCAAATTAATGTTGATTAATTTTTGACACAAACTCAAAAATAACACAACTTGCGACATGAATTACAAAAACAGGTATTGATCGGATTCCACCTGTGGAATTTAAAATCGACACAAGTGACTCCTTTACGCAATCATGTCGACACAAATACGAAATTGATCCGCCAATAATCCGAACACGACATGTTAGTTGCAATACGAAAATGACCTAGCCCATTTATCTTATTTTGCAGCTACTCCCTAACCCTAGCCACTTTTAGGTTCTCTCATTCCTCTCTCTCTCTCTCACACACACACACTCACTCTTTCGTCTCACATCTCAAACTTCACTACCTACGGCTACTGATCTCTCTCATGCCTGTCAAATCTTTTTTCATGGCTTAACCCGAACCATAACCCCTTTCTGGTTTCAATTTCACCATCACTCAAATTGGTTGAGATTGGGATTTGGTTGGATGGATGATAGATGACATGGATAAATATGTAGTTATTTATGTTAGAAATGTTACGGCGACATGTTTAAAAAATTGTGCAGGTTGTGTACATGTTGAATCAAACATATCACATGAGTTGTGCTCAAGTTATTCTTGGTAGAAGTGAGGCGTGTTCTTGTTAGGTTATTCAACATGATTAATTAAACACTTTGTGTTAGAGTTGAGAAGTTTTTGACATAAATTTAAAATAACATGACTTGGACATGACACGATTGCCAATCTCTACCAGCATGGTTAACTCTCTACCCCTCCCCATAGCCTCCTTCCTCCACTTCTCATGGCAGTCTCTCCCCAGCCTTTTTCATCGCCAATTGCCCCTCATTTGTCAACCACACATGACTACGTCTAGTGTGGCGAGTTTGTACAACTATAATTAACATGTGAAAATTTAGAAATCAATCTGAAATCATATTAAACTAATTGAATTTGATTTTTTTTTAATCAAAGTTTGATAAGTATATGCTATATCCACATGCCAATGTGGAGAAAGAGAAGAAGAAGAAGAAGATGGAGAAGAAAGAGGAGTGAGTGTTTGGACATGATATCATTCCAAAGGAGACTAATCTCATTCTAGTGAGAAATAAGTTTAAAAATGTGGTCGTTTTGTTCAAATGTGTGGAATAAAAGGGGTAATGTTGGCATTTCTTATAGTTTTTTTTGTTGATTAAGCTTTGATGGCGATGGATTAGATTTTCTAATTATAATTTATTAAATGTAAGAGATTCCCATATCATTTTAGAAATACCAAAGCGTGACCATTGACATAAATTAGGAGATATCAATATAATTTTTATTTGTAAATATTATTTGTGTTACCCTAAGATTGCTCTCATGCCCATATGATATGATATCACATGAAGACTAAGTCAATAACAATTTTAGTCTAAGGTGTTAAATAGCCTCACAAAGTCTATGCCAATATGGTCTTACCAAATACATTTCTATTTTCTTGTAAAACTCATAATTCTTAACCACGTTTTGAAGAATGGAACATCATAATCATTGCCTAGAACATAGTATTCCACATGAAAATTATATAAATCGTACTTTCTAATAAATCCTAGTTATTGAAAATGAATAGGAATGATACATTATTTATAATATAAAATATGACAGACTTTAATAAGTTCATTCAATGGTCTTAAATAGACTTATCCAACGGCCACTAACATCTCTACGAAAACCATTCACATTGTATTATACCTTCAAACACGAGATACCCCTAATATAAAAATAAAGAATGTCATTAAGAATAATGACATATATTGGTTAGGATCTTGTATCTTTATTTTTTCACATAAAATAATGACTTTAGCAATATTTAATTAGTTTCCTGAGAACAAATGTCAAAGTGTTGTGGATTCATATCAATGCTAAAAAAAAAATTGTTAGAATTGTGGCCATTCTGACAGTACATAACTGCATGCTGACCATATACATTACCACAAATAATATTAATCATATGTTGCTTTATTTATTTGTCAACATCTAGCATCATACAACCAAGAAATATTCTTATTTCATCTCTCTCTTTCCCTCCCTCCCTCTCTCTCTCTCTCTCTCTCACACACACACACACACACACATACATA
>CM042200.1:1946744-2034914 GCA_023539305.1 Ilex asprella
TTATTAAACTTTTTATTTATTATAATTAAAAAATTATTAATGTAATATTATATTAATTTTATTTAAACGAGTGATAAATAAATTGACATATTTCATCTGAACCCGATCCGTTTATTAAACGGATCTAATGAGTTCACCCATTTATCATCCGCACTAGTTAAGACCTCACATAAACTCACTTAATTCTATGACAATTAATCGTATCATGTCACATTTTGACATGTCACATGTGGCATGTGTGATGTGAGGCAGTTAAATTTTTAGGGGAAAAAGTGCAATTAGTAACAATTGTCAAAGGTAAGTGTCATTGTGATGTCTTTGTAGACAGAAAAACATAACGACCATTTTGCATTAGGATGCATGACTATATTTTTTAGAATTAAAGGGGTAGTGTATAATTTTTTTAATCTTTAAGCGCATACGAGAATTAGAATTTAGTTTCGTTTTATTGTTTTAATCACATAAAAAATGAAAGCATTTCAAAAAGAGAATTAAAAAACGGACAAAAAAATTGAAGATTTATCTTCAAAACATACGAAAACACCTTAAAATATCTCGAAATTAATCGAAACATTAGTAGGAACATAACGAAACATCTCCAAACATTTAAATTTTGATTTAATCATTGATTTATTCATGTCAATTTTAATACGAGGCGTTACAGTAATTTTGAACCAAAATTTTAATCGTTGAGGGGGTAAAATACAACTTTTAAAAGTTTTAGAAGAGCCAATTGTATTTGCCATATGGATTTGTAAGATTTTACATGATTCAAACATGGATTCAGATTCATTTTCAATACTATATTGTCTCAATCTCCCAAGGAATAAATGAATAAAAAATGGACATGAGGATAAATCAAATCAAAATATATGATCAAAAAGAAATAAATGGACATTAGAGTATGTTTGTCAACGAATCAGATTTGAATCGGATTCTAACTGATTAGAATTCGAATCCAACTCAAAAGTCCAATATGAATCCTATAATCCACCGTCTTTTGTTTTCGTAATTCATATCTGAATTCGTTAACAATCTGAAATTCGATCCAATCCGAATCACTTAATTATCTAAATTTTAACAAATTATACATAAATTTCTTTAATGTTTATATAAATAAATTATTTAGATCGGATCATAATTGGATCAGATATAAGTATATCCAAATTCAAATATGTGAAAAATAAGATATTAAATTTGAATTCAAATTCAAATTATCGATAAAAAAAATATTAATCCATGTTCAACTGATTAAATTCGAATCAAAATTCAATCAATTCATAAGCATACATCTGAGTGGAGGTGTTTTTTTTTGAGAGCAATCTGAGTGGAGGTTGACTGATACAATCATGTATGCCACTAGTAGATTTAAATGCACTCACTCAGTATCCAAATAAGTAGATATGATTAAGATTGGATATTAATTTTCATGCTCAGTCAATAAAAGAACCCACCAACTAAGTTGTTATCACAATCAATTTTGGAACATTCTTCAATTAATTGACAGCCCTAATTATTATAGCACACTTAATTACTTGCCAAATCTTAAAACAAAGCCCATAGTACCATTGATTAACCAAAAATGACTTGCAGACAAGAAAGTTTATATTTGATAAACCAGTGGGATGGCTGACTATAGCCCAAAAAGGGCAAAAAATATTATATTATATCTTAATATGTCAGGTAGATATTTTTTTTGGATAAATTACACTGACACCCCAGACATTTGGTTTTATTGCATGGACACTCCATCACGTTTCCAAAATTACACAAACAAAAATGAAAGCTGACAAAATGAAACCCGTTAATTGCACAAATAAAAAGACCATTTTACCCTCACCTTAACTATCCATTAAGACCTAAGATCCAAGACCCAAGACCCCTCCCCCCCCCACACACACTCTCTCACGATGAATCAAACTCTCAAGCATCTTCATCTCTCTCTCAAGACGTATCAAACCCCCTTAACAACTGGCGCCAACACCCAACGGTGCAACCACCGCCATTGGGTTTCAAAATCCATCCATCTACCATCACCGCCTATTTTCACCAGCATCCAGTGGCGTAAACAAACAAATCTTTACCTAGGGTTTGTGATCTCCATCTCTTTCTCCTGTCTCTCTGCGATCGATACCTTAGGCAGTAGAATCGGTGGTAATGGGTGGATTTTGCAAGTGGTGGTTGAAAGTGAATTTTGAAACCCTAACCCCTGCGATGCAGTGGTGTTGGTTGATGATAAGTTTGGTCCAGGTGATGGTGGAGGTAGGGGTGGTTTTAATGAATTGTGGTTTTAGTCTCTCATCTCTCTCACTTTGTGTGTGTGTGCGTGCTGCTGATAGTGGTGAGTCTGGTTGGGTTTAAAATTTTTGGTGGGTATGGCTGGGTTTGAAAGTTTTGGTGGCTTTAGGTGGTGGAACTAGTGGTGATGGGTGAGTTTAAGTGGTGGAACCAATGGTGATGGGTGGTAGGAGTAAGAATTTATGTAATTAGATAAATAATAAATAAAAATAATATTAATATGGTATAATTGGATAGGTAATTATTAAGATTTAAAAAATTGATTATTTTTTAAATTGTACTAATAATCCCAAATATTATTTAATAAACAAAAAAATTTAAAAATTAACTTATTAATGTAATAGATTAAAAATTAAACATTTTAGTGTTAAATTTTAAATTATATATAAAATATATGGATTAAAAAAAATAAGAGGTTGGATAAATTTGTAAGGTAAGAAAAATATTTATTTGAATTCTTAAACTTAATTTGGAGGATATTTTTGGTATTTTAGGAATCATTGTTGATGACATCAGTTTTGACTATGAATAATTTCAACGTCCGTTAGTTAGATGGGGTATGGTTGTTACAAGTATTAAATGTCAAGGGGTTTGAAAATGTAAGGGGTGTATGTGTAATAAAATCAAATATTAGGGAATGTTAATATAATTTACCCTCCTTTTTTTTTCGGCTATTGAAAAAGTATAGAGGGGATGACCGTGTGTAAAAGTTTTGTCAAGACTCGACTATAATAACCTTTTTCCATTGCGGGCCTTCAGAGAGTCCCTAAGAGCGACCTAAGCTATTGTGAGACTGTAACGTCAAGAAATCGTCAGAAATAACTCAACAACTTACTCTTTGAATTGACGGGCCTTTGATTTAATGATATCTATTATCTTATAAAGATTTGATAGTCTTAAAGTCGAGAGTTCAAGTCCATTAGACAATAAATGTGTTGTTAATTGGTAAAATGAACATCAGTTACTTTGACGAATCGTATCCATGTCTTTGTTGCGGCTCGCATCCTGATTTAACTAGTGCATAGATTAAGGGACCGATTCATGCATCCGGTATTTACTTTCAATCCTATTCAAACTCACAAAACTAAGCAATATAAACGCGTCTCTACTCGTCGAAGACAGACCAGAAATTTTGTCCCATTACTCAAAAAAAAATGTGACATATTACTTCCAAGTTCAAAAAAAAAATAAGAATATACTATCCCAAAAAAAAAAAAACAATGAAAACACCACTAATAAAATCTCATCTAAAGTTTTTTGTTTTATGTGCTTGCATCGACATGTTGCCTGTGGAATCTTCCATCCCATGTACTGAAAATCCTAAAACAAGAGGAGAAATTAAAAGAGCATCATATAGAGACTGGAAAATGACATTTTGACCCTCTAATTGTTTTCGAGCATCACATTATTCTCTCAATCACAATTTTAACATTATATTTTCAACTACAATTATTTGTATCACATTGCCTCAATTCTAAATGTGCATTAGAAATTGAATGAAAAATATCCACGTGCTATAGGGTATAAAATCAATTAGCAATGTTCGAGATGGCTGATATGACATGCATTTTCACCGTTCTTTATAACAAATATAATAAGGTGAATTACATTTTGAGCTCTCAAAAAATAAATTTCTCATATTACATCTTTAATATATTAAAAGCATTGTAATGTGACTCTTCGTTTAGCTTTGTTGCTATGGCTGATAATTAAGTCAATATTTGCGAGTTTGAGCCGAGTTCGAACCATGCTGAGTCTGAGTAGCTCTACTATTTTACATATAAACGAACAAAATTTTGCGAGTTTGAGCCGAACCTTTAGGCTTGTTTAAAAAATTGTTCAAGATCAGCTAGTTTAGAAAACCAACCAACAAAAAATGAGTCTAAAAAATTATCAACCCTATCTGTTGCTCATTTTTTCAATATTAATTGGGCAATTTTTTTTTACGGAATAAACAATGAAAGCTAACAGAATAGTTACATTTATTACAATTTTAATACATGGACATAATTGGAAAGAGTATATCTGCTGTTTCGAGTATTTTTGCGAAGGTGACTGCTATGAGGCCTGCTTACTTGCTAGTGTCTGTCACCTTCGATTTTGCACAATTGAGAGTGATAATCAAGAGGTTATCAAGCTCAGCTCAATCGAGGAAGTTCCGCCTTGGAAGATAAGTGTTTTTGTAAAAGATATCAGATTTTATGCTAGAAACCTAGATATTAGGTTTTTACGCAAGTCAAGAACCCTTAACAGGGTAGCTCATTGGATGACAGCAACGACACTGTCCAATTCTCTTCCTGTAAATTGGGTCAGTTGTCTCTCGTTAGAGTTTAAGGCTTTTTTTTTGCGTCTTACTGTAATCAACGTTTCCTCTACTTGAATGGAATTTGCTATATTTCATATCAAAAAAAGGTGTAATATGAAATTTTTAATTTTTAAAGGTACAAAATAAATTTTTTTAATCTTTTTGAGTGGAAAGTATAATTCCCCCAATGTAATAATCGATAGTATTTGCCTCAAATGTAAAGGCAATTTACTTACTCCAGCATTGAATGAAATAAAATGGGATTAGAAGGTTGGAATATTTATATAGAGCAATGCTACATATCCCAAATTTGCATCCCAAATTAATGGGAACCATTAGATGAGTGGGTCCTACTAAATTTTTTTATTGAGACCCACTCATCTAATGGTTCCTATTAATTTAGAATGCACTTTTAATATACAAAGCATTACTCATTTATATAACTGGCCGCATAGGAAGTGATAGATTGCTCATTTTAATCCCTTAAAACTAGGTAATCACTCACTTAGATTGGACAATTAGACCAAGAAAAACGAAAGATCATTCAACTACTTCGAATGCCCGTCTTCTCTTATTTTAGAAACCAATCATCAATCCTTCCCTTTTTTTTTGAGAAGCGGATTATCTTCGCGGAGTATATAAATTATTATTTATTAAATTTTTTTTTGTCCGTATGAACAAACCGATCAAGCTAAGAATAATTTTATTTTTTGATTTTATTCTATTGAACATCAAATTTTCTGTTAAATTATAAATTATAATATTTCTTTACCATCTCACTTAAAATGAATTTTGATTGAGTAAAACAAATCCCCAGTATCAAAATGAAATTTAAAAAAAAAAAAAAAAAAAAAGAAGATAAGTACAAGCCTGTACTATGATGTCCATTGTCATCACTCATCCCTACGAGATTTTATGAGTAAATGCAATCTTTTCTCAAAAAGTTATTTATATTTGCTCCGTGAAAGGTTATTCAACTAGGGCGGCTGCGAGGGTTTTCCTTTACACATTTAAATTAAAAAGTTCATTGTAAAAATCTGTCTACATAGATTTATAATAAATTTATTTTAACCAACTTTATAGTTGAATAATTACATTGAAACCTACCATAATATTTGATATTTATAGAGACTACCCATCCTAATTTTTAATATTATACTATAATCCTATAATAAAATGTTGATTGAAATAGCTAACGAGTTTTTTTTTTAATTTGCAATTTTTTCTTCAAGCTTTGAATATAATTCTAGTTTTACTCTCAATTATTCAAATATATGTTTTTAATTGAGTAATTAGTTGAACTTCTCTCTCGCAACCAATTGTGATGGCCTTTGTCGACTGAGGTAGAGAAAGACAATTTGATTATGGGAAATGTTTTCTTGTAATTCTCCAAAAAAATATTATATAAAAAATTATTCTTTCCAAAAATTAAGTCTGACAATTGTGTCAAGTGGAATGGTTTCGTGTTGGGTGAAACGAGTTTGTGTAAAAAAAGCCTACATCTATACTTCATTTGTTTATATAAACGAGTCTAACTATCATACTCATAGATAAATCGTTTATTAGACGTGTTACCGGATACAACACGTTTGTCACTCACTAAATAAGAGAATAGGTTAGAGTATTTCGAGTTCACACGAAAAATCATTAACTTATTACACATTACACATGTTTGATATGTTCACCATAACAATAAATCATAGCTGAACAAAAAAATAAATACAAAAAATAAACATTAAGTGATTACTAAATTTAAATGAGTTTAAGAGATGGGAAGTGTGAAATGAGGTGAAGGCTGAGATACTTAACTTTTTTAAAAAAGTTATAGTACAATTGTTAACGGATTAAACGGGTTGAAACGAGTTTATGAGTTAAATACGAAGCCGATTCATTTATTTCACGAATCTATCGAGTTAATTTGTTGACCACTCTAACCCGTTAAGACTACACCTAAACCCGCTAAATTCGTATTAAAGTCGCGTTAATTATACGATCGTGTCTAAAATTATCAGACCTATAAAAAATGTTGTGTCGGAGACAATTTTTTGCATATGATGACGATAAGATTTGGCTATCAGATTTAGGGGATAGCGAGTCATTTGAGATTAGGAGAGGAGTTGACCATCAAAGTTGGGTGGACCTTGTCGGGTGGGGGATTGTTGCGAGTCGGTATTTGGTATTGAACTATTGATGGGGCTAACCGTTCGAGTTTTCTATCTCTTATTATTATTCAAAATTTTTATGTTATCTTCTTTTTTATGTGATTATGAAAAAATATTATTAATATTTCTTTCATGTTTTAGAAGAGTAAAATGGGTATTTTCAAGAAAAAATTACGATGACTTCAGGATATTCTCTTAATCGACTCAACAGTCAACACACAAACTAGAAAGGGGTAGAGTATAGTTTTAGAAACAATGATGGGGCGTTCCTTAAATATTAGAAACTACAAGGACTATTATTGTAATTATTTTTATTAAATCGTTTGGTGTGGTCACGCTTTTTTCCCCTTATGATTTTGACCCACATTAAACGACAATTGACTTGTGCCCCAAGTCCGAACTCCTCATTCGCGGACGCCAACTCTTTGTTCTATTTCACCTTAATCAACATTCACGTCCACCCGCGCTCACGCGTACTCACCGCTTTTACCAGTTACCTTAAACCTCCTTATTACCTAACCGGTAATAATCGGACCTTTTCATCTCCCCCAACCGGTTACCAAATTCCTAATATATAATTAATCTCGAGTAATGTTACACTACAACCTGGGCCATGGGCCTTCTTATCACCCATTCATTCAAAAAGCCGAAATTAAAAAAAATCGTTTAGTGTGTCTTTCAAAAAGTCAATTTTTTCTTATATAATATATAAGCCCTTCCTTTTTTTTTTTTTTAATACTGATAGAAGTTTTTTTTACCCAATAAGTTGATAAAAGGACTATCCCACATCATATAGTTTTGAGTGTGTGTTACTATATATATTTTTATTGGTTCTGAACTTGTTAAGTTCAGTAGTTAGGATTTGATCAAAAAAATCATGTACTCTAATATGGGGTGTTCGGTGTTGGGCTGAAATCCCACACTTAGGGCCAGAGGCCTGCTGTAATGATAATCAAAGCGGGGGTGTTGGGGGACTAGGCTATCCCACATCGGATAGCTTTGGGTGTATGTATTACTATATATATCTTTCCTGATTCTGAACCTGTTAGGTTCAGTAGTTAGAATTTGATAAAAAAAAAATAAATTGATAGAAATGCTGCCCAAATAAACTTGGGTCCAAATGAATTAAACTTCTTTTTTTCTTAATGCTCAAAAAGCTGAAGTTTTCAACCAATTCAAAACATGTCAATTATTATTATAATTGTGTTGTTGGTCCGAATTTTGTGCATTTGAAATTTAAATTTTTTATTATCACATCATTTTGTCTAATTTTTATCTCATTTTTTAATTAGTTTAGCATTACTCGACTAAAAAATATAGCCAAATAATGTGACAATTGATATTAATAATATAAAATATGGTAGGCTTCAATAAGTTCATTTGATGGTCTTAAATAGGTTAATCTAACAACTACCAACATCCTTCTTAAATTTTTTTCGTGCTTTCAGGCTCAGGATATCCCTAATAATAAATAAATGTGGAATATTAAATGATTAAAATTGGGATCAAAAAATAAGATTATTAAAAGCACCACATCATCTAATCGGTTTTTGATCTCAGTAATCTTAGGACCACCTATCAACTGACGTGTCAGGATTTTATTGGACCCTTATAGGCTAAAAGTGTCTTTAGTGGGCTTTCTCATGGCTTTACGGTAAATTCATTAAATACAAACGGAATATCATTTAATAATGTTTTGACACGTAATCAAGTTGTAGGTAGGTTGTAATAATTGGATGTATTAGATTCCTGTCTTCCGCAATTTAACTTTCTTGTGGAGTGAATTTGGGTGAATTTCTATGGAATTTGACGTAGAACGGACGGTTCAAATTTCAACCGAAGTGTTCGATGGTTTTTATCCTCTGCTTACCGAAACTAGCCATCACGCTACTATTTACCATGTACCCCTGCCATGTCATGAAAACTACATTTACTAAAAAAAAATTAATTTTTAATATCTAAAAAATTAAAAAGAAGCTAATTCCAAAGACTTCCAAGATACTTTTGACATTCAATTTGTTTTTACTAGACAATGGCATCTTAAATGTGTTACAAAACTCGTTAGCTTGGCTTTCAGCAGATCGAAGAGGAAATTAACTGGGATGTGTGCAAATTAGTCTCGACACTCTCAATTTATTCAATGGAAAAAACTTCAATTTTTTTGAGGATAAAATTGAATTAATTTGAATCGAGTTTTAAGTTATTTGTTTGCGTCCTGCTTTTAGAACGAGAATTCAGAATCTAGTTCAAGGGTATGCCTTGTTATGAATTTACATACATACCCATTATGATATACGCAACATATTACATGTGGTATTCATTTGTTCGTGAATTGAACGAGTAGAATAAATTATTGTTCGGATTCTACTCATTTAGTAAACGACTTTAAAATTAAGTATTAAGTTCGAAGCGGATCCATTCTACAGATGAACAAACATTAATCCATCTTAAATCACTCAAATAAAAATAAAAATAAACTTTATACCTTTTTTTCTCTATTAACTTACCAAAAAAAACTTTTTTATTTTATTTTATTACGTGGCATTGTTCTCTTAACAAATGTAGAAAAGAGCTAAGCTCTAGGGTGGACACGATCAAAACTCAATATTAAATTAATTTTTTTTATTTGCTTTAATTGCAACTTAGTCCACTAGCTTTTCTAATTTATAATATGCATCGCGATATCTATTGGATGGGCGTTTTCTTCAACAAAATAAAAGCACAGAAAAAAGAAATAATTATATACTGATCAGTCGCGAGGGGGAGAGAGAGAGAGAGAGAGAGAGAGCATAGGAAATGGCGAAAAAGCAAGAAGAAAAAGAAGCAGTTCTTCTTGTCTTCCTTCTACTCACCTCTTCACAACGCTCCTGCTGTATTCTTTCCTCATTCTTCTCTCTTTCTCTCTCTACTTTCTCTTTCTAGATCTCCAGACACACTCCCATATCTCTCTGTCTCTCTCTGTAGAATGGAGATGCGTGTCTTGCTTTGGTCTTTCTATGACAACACATGAAACTCCGGTAAGATTTTAGCTTACCTCAAATCATTTACAACAATATGTGTAGACCAAAACCCTTTTGGCATGAACATGGGTTTTGGGTATAAACATGTATATCAGACATATATAGTCATCTATATTCAAGTGCATACTTGTATAGACCCATCTGCACATCAAGTTTGATCATTGATTCTGTTTAGTTGATTTGATTTTTCTCTTCAGTTCTTTACAGACTTATGCATGGTTACTTTCTTCTATTCATTTATTCTTTTGAAATTTATTGAATGCTTTAAAAAGCTGAGGCTTTTGACTATAGATTCTTTGGGGTTGGATGAAGAACTTTTTTCTAGGTTTTTTTTTTTTTTTTGGTGTGTGTATATGTTGTTTTGATAACACTGCTTTGTTTATTATATTAAGAACATTAATTTCTCTATTGCCTAAAAATCTGGTCTTCAAGTCTCTGTATTTTGTAATATTTGTTGAGAGTTAGCTTTGATATTATTGACCTTATCCCATTTCTATGTTGATTCTTTTATTGTTGACTCATGTCCTTATTACCTCCGATTTTATGAATGATGTGTTTAAAACATTGTTGTTTTGTTGTCCAAATTTAGTCCGACTCTAGAACAGCTTCTCTCTCTCCAAATCTGTTCAACAATTTATCCTTGTTCCAGTTTTGGGTGACTAACAATTTAATATCTTTCCTCTTATATTTTCCATTAATACCAGAAAATTTTCTATTTACTACAAAATTGCAACCTAGCTTTATTTTTGAAATATTCCAATATTTGCTAAATGCATTTCTGTGTTTCTTTGTATTTGGGTCATTCATGATTGGAGATTGATTTTTATCTGTTGGTTAGTAATCAGTATGTAGGCTGATATGTATTGATCTTTTAGTATGAGATTAATGTTTCTTTCAAGTTGATTGTAAATATTGGGGGTTTTGTTTTCAGTTGGTTTTTTGGCAAATGAAAGCATGTGTTGTGGCTCAGAACGATTGAAACTGAGATCGTCTTCGCCTCCATCATCCCCTTTTTCGATTGACAGGACTAGGCCTACTAAGATGAACATGAATCACTTAACTGTTGAAACTGAAGATGCTTTTGGCAGTTTGCTTGAACTTGCTGCTAGTAATGACATTGATGGATTCAAGAGATCGATTGATCGTGATCCATCTGATATTGATGAGGTTGGACTGTGGTATGGACGCCAAAAGGGCTCAAAGCAAATGGTTCTTGAGCATAGAACCCCTTTAATGGTTGCTGCTACATATGGTAGTATGGATGTTCTGAAACTGATTCTTTCTCTGTCTGAAGCTGATGTGAATCGGTCATCTGGCCTTGATAAGAGCACTGCTCTTCACTGTGCTGCATCAGGTGGATCAATGAATTCTGTTGAAGCTGTGAAATTGCTATTAATGGCAGGTGCTGATTCTAATTTGATCGATGCTAATGGCCATCGTCCTGTTGACGTTATTTTTGTCTCTCCAAAGCTCCAAGAGATGAAATACACCCTTGAAGAACTTCTTGCAACCAATGGTTCAGTTGGTGAGGGCAATCTCCAGGTGTCAACAGCAACTTCGAATTCAAATTCTCCACCACTTTCTCCATCCCCGGAAAACAGATCCCCATCATCTGATTCTGATTCAGCATCTTCTCCTAAGTGTTTGAAGTTTAATGATGTCCCAGTGTCCTGTGCATCAGACAGAAAAGAATACCCCATTGATCCATCCTTGCCCGACATCAAGAATAGCATTTATTCAACTGATGAGTTTAGAATGTTTTCTTTTAAGGTCCGACCTTGTTCTCGTGCCTACTCACACGACTGGACAGAGTGCCCTTTTGTCCATCCTGGGGAAAATGCTCGAAGAAGAGATCCAAGGAAGTACCATTACAGTTGTGTTCCTTGTCCCGAGTTTCGCAAAGGGGCTTGTCGAAGAGGGGATATGTGCGAATATGCACATGGGGTATTTGAGTGCTGGCTCCACCCTGCTCAATATAGGACCCGGCTTTGCAAGGATGGTACAAATTGCAACAGAAGAGTGTGTTTCTTTGCCCACACACAAGAGGAACTCCGACCCCTATACGTCTCGACTGGTTCTGCAGTTCCCTCCCCTCGCTCAAGTTCGTCTGCAGCTAATGCCATGGATTTTGCCACTGCCATGAATTTGTTACCTGGATCTCCTTCATCAGTCCCTCTCATGTCCCCTTCACCCTTCACTCCACCTATATCTCCATCTGCCAATAGCATTTCGAACATGGGTTGGCCCCCATCAAATGTCCCAACATTGCATCTCCCTGGAAGTAATCTTCAGTCTAGTCGCTTGCGTTCATCTCTTAATGCAAGAGATATCAATGCAGGAGACTTGAATATGTTGCCAGATTTTGATGTGCAACACCAGCAACTCTTAAATGAACTATCATGGATTTCTCAACAGAGTATTAATACCAATTCTTTGAATCGTTCTGGTCGTTCAAAACCCTTAACTCCTTCAAATCTTGAGGATCTTTTTTCTGCAGAGAGCTCATCTCCTCGTTATTCTGATCAAGCACTGGCTTCAGCTGTTTTCTCCCCCACGCACAAATCAGCGATTCTCAATCAATTCCAGCAGCAGCAGCAGAGCATGTTATCTCCAATCAACACAAATTTCTCACCAAAGAATATTGATCACCCTTTGCTGCAAGCATCCTATGGGGTTCCATCTTCAGGGAGGATGTCTCCCAGAAGTGCAGAGCTAGATCCAATCTCACCACTAAGCTCCCGCGTTTCACTGCTTGCTCAGCGCGAGAAGCAGCTACAACACTTTCGAAGTATGAGCTCACGAGATCTTGGCTCTAAGTCTGATGTCATTGTTGGCTCCCCAAGTGATTCTTGGTCAAAATGGGGATCATCCAATGGGAAGCCGGACTGGGCTGTTAATGCTGATGAATTTGGTAGGCTTAAGAGATCATCGTCATTTGAGCTTGGGAACAATGGTGAGGAGCCTGATCTATCATGGGTTCAATCTCTTGTCAAGGAATCTCCGCAAGACATGAAGGAAAAGTATGCAGTACATGTTTCCGGTATTGCTAGTGGTTCTGCTGCTGCGTCTTCGGGCTTGGGATCAAACTTGAACTCCCAGGTTGATTCTAATGATCAATCAGCTCTGGGCACATGGCTTGAGCAAATGCAGCTTGATCTCTGTTGAACTGAAAATGGTTCTCAATGAATCTTTAGGTTGAAAAAAATTCATTTGGTTTTGTTAAGAGTAAATATTTCTCTTCATTTTGGAAATTGTTGGTGGTGGGTTAGGATGGGAGAAGGTGAAATATTCGGAAGGAAAACCATTTTCTGGTATTCAAAATTCATAGTAAAAGCTAGAAAGGGTGAGAAAATCTCTTGGTTTACTGCAGAACAAAGTCCAGATTAGGTAATTCTTCTCCAATTACCAATATTTTAGATTTTTGGTCTCTTTAGTTGTCATTTTTTTCCTTCAACTAATGATCCTAATGTATCCTTGAAATGGGAGTACTTGTAATCCTGAAGAAAATGAGAATGTTAATGAAGTTTTTACATTGAACAGTTTACTTTGGTACATGTTTATTTTTGGTGGATAAGAGCAACTCCTACCGCTCGGTAAAAGTCATTTTTTAGCTGTTTTGAAGAGCCAATCCCAAAATAATTTCTCCAACCGGCTCTCTAGCCCATCAACCATTTTCACTCGCCATTTCTAGCGAGTGAGGCTCCGTCACTATTTGCTCTTTGCGCCAACTTTCGTGGTTGGTCTTCTTGTGTGTGATTTCATTGTCTTCATCAGAGCTCGTCTTCACCCCAAGGTATGGATCTCTCTCTCTCTGTGTGCTTGAATCGACAGAAACCCTAATGCCCAAATAGAAGCCTGAGATGATTTTGATATCTCATATGATGAAAGCAAGAACTCGGAAGACCACCGTGGTTTGTTCTGCAATGTAGAAGACCACTGTGGTCTGTTCTACACAGGGAGGTGAAGAGTTTTACTAATAAGGTTTCTATGATATTCCAGATTGGGAGAAGGAAATGTGTTCAGTTTTCATTTTTTCTGAAATTTTTCTAGTTTTTTGGTTTGGCAATGAAATGACAATCTAAGGAAATGGTTCAACTAAAAACACGATCTAATTTGCATTGATCCTAAAATTTCCATGTTTGATCAAATATTAGGTTGACACGTATTATTGAAAGTTAGTTAAAATTAGTTGAAATAGTTAATTAAAATAGAGAATATGGTTGGAGTAAACTTATAAAAAGAATTAGCTAAAGTAGATAATATAATATTTAAATATATTTTAGCCTTTTTAGATATCCATTTTGGAGAACTGAGATGGAGTTGTTCTAAGAAAGAGGATGTTTATGTGATAGGTCACTGTCTATATTTGGAGTCTGTTGTAAATATTTTTTTCTCGAGTCTCGGTAAAGCATTCAACTCAAAATTAATCGACAATGAATGGAGAGGTTCTTGGATATGTAAATCAATCTTGGGCAGACTAAATCATTTGATTTTTTTTGCACCTTCTCTTATGTGAGATCGGAGTTGTGCATTAAAAAATAAATAAATAAATATGTATACCGAAAAATGTAAATGGGTAAGAGATTGGACTCACTTATCATTCAAAGTCCAACTTTGATACTATGTGAAAACATTTAACTCAAAATTAATTAACAATGAGTGAAATATTTCGTCAAATGTATAAATTAATCTCGGGTGGTCACAATCATTTGATATGGAATAGAAACTTTTTTTTCATATTTTTTACGCAGGGTTTGTACGTCAGGTTAAAAAATAAATAAACAAACATAAATAACGAAAAATACAAGTGGATAAAAGAGTTGGTCCATTTATCACTCAAGGCTTTGCTTTGATACTATAATAAATTATTCAATTCAAAATTAATTGACAATCTTCCATAATTTTAATCATTCAACCTTAAAAAACAAGTTTGATCTAATTTGAAGTGAATAAGAGAGTGTATGAAAGTGGAGAGGAAAAGATGAAAGGACTTTAATCATTCATGTAACAACAAACTAAATTGCTCTGTTATTCGTGTAGAGATTTTTTTTTTCTTTCCTTGCTTTTATTGATGGGAAAAGTTTTATTGCACCCTCGACCATACTGATACTAAAAATTATAATTTTTTAAGATTAAATTATAATTTTAAAGAATATGATCGATCATTGAATGTTAAAATTGATACTATATTTTTCATAATCGATCATGGGTGTCTGTGATTGATCACGACCTCTTTTGAACGATTGTAATTTCTCTTTTTAAAATTTACAATTTTATCATACAAACAAGTCATCGATGGTATCTCAATTCGATACCCCAAAAAAAAAAGTTGTACGGTAGAGTTTGCCTTTATTCATATTATCTCCTATAAGTGTCTTTGTAGGTTCCACTTTCCAGGTGTTCTATTTCTATTTCTATATTCCAAGAAGATAAGTGGATTATTAAGAAGGAATTGGTACCTGTGAGTGATGTGGTGGATTCCAAATCCAAAAAAGTTTGATTTTTTTGAGTTGGTGGAGAATATGGGATGTGGGGAAAAAAGGCTATTTATTGGGATTCTACTAATCTTTATAGAGATCTGATGCTAGGTGAAAAATATAATGGGGGTGGGGGGATAATCTAGGTAGGCATCTCTAGTAAGTTATTATATCCTAAATGATACAACACCATAGTTAATGTGTAAATATGTCACATTTGCCCATGTGATATTTGGGTACAAAGTTAAGAAAATGAAAAATATTATTTGAACTTAATTTGGAGATCTAATTAGGGCTGTTAATCAAATTGAGTTACTTGAATTTGGCTCGTTCAAGCTCGGTTCATTTTCTAAATGAGCCTAAACTTGAACAAGTTTTTAGATTCGTTTAAAAAATAAGCTCTATAAGTTTGGCTCAAACTCGACATACTAGACTTGTCTATGTATAAATACTCGAATTCGGCTTGAGCTCGACTTATTTTTAGCTTATTCAGCTAAAAATAATTTCTTAGACTCGATTAAAAAACAAGTTTTTTTAGCTCGGCTTGAGCTCGTTCGACTAACAGTCTTAAATCTAATTCAATATAATCATTGAATTAGTAGTAGACTCCATCTAATATAAAAATTAACAACTAATTCAATAGTTGCATTGAAATCCCGCCCTTTTACTTTCATGTTGAATCACGTCCTTGTACTCCATCTGCACACGTTAACCACACTGGACATAGGGTGTTTAGAGTCGCGCGAGGATTATATAGACCTTGACCCTTAACTTCTTAATCATCATTGATCCGACAACCGATCTCATAGATCCTTAAAATACTATGAAGGATATATGGTCTAATCATATAGGATCAATTAACAATTAGATCAGATAATATGATGGCAAATGTCTCTTCAAATAATTTTTTGGGTCAAGAATTATTTTTTGAGAATAACCTAATTTCAATGTAGATGACATGTTTTTTATCGAACGAGAGATAAATTAGTCGAAGTGCGCGTAAATTAGTTCGAACATTCTTGATCGTTGAACAAAAAACAATAACTCTTAAAATTTTGATTTGTAGTGATGGTTAATTTTCGTCCCTTTAATAGTCTGCTATTTAATATACAAAATAGTCTACGGTATCAAAAAAAATAATAATTTCGATACCATATTGTCATATACAACTTTTGTGAATGTTTTCATTTTAGGATTAACCGTAAGTTACCAGAAAAATGAAAAAAATAATAACCAAAAAATTAGTAAAAAACCAATAAAAGTTGTAAAATTATAAAATTTAGAGGTTTGGTACTGATTTTTTTTTTCAAGTACCTTAGTCTTCTCCTTAATATACATGAGGGGAATTCCACAGTACAAAAAAAAAAAATTGGTACAAGTATCGCCGGTTACTATTTATATAGTAAAATTACAATTTTGAAAAAAAAAGTTACAATTATCCAAGGGAGATCATGATCGATCATGAAAAATGCGGTATTGATCCCAACATTCTATGATCAATCATGACCTATGAAATTGTGACTTACACTTAAAAAAAATTATAACATAACTTTAAAAAATAGTACTTTTCAGTACCAATACCGTAGAATTCCCCTATGCATGATATGGGATTCATTGTATATTAAAGGTAAGTTTGTTGTAATCCATTGTACATTAATTTACAAAATTAATGGGGGGCAAATATTATTTTTGAGAAAAACAACTCAATATATAATGAGAAAATATTCAATGCAACAGTTGTATCACGGAGGCATTGTAACTATCCATAATCAATAAAATGGGGCTTACCTTATCCATTTATTATTTTATTATTAAATAGTAATACTACGTAATAATTTTAACATGATACCACCATTACACTTATTATTTATTCCTCAATATTGCTATTTGTCATCTCTATCATGTTTTTGTAAAAACGATATTATGTTTTCAGCTATTATGTTTTCACATTGCACCTTTAACTATGTGATTTGTTTCACACGCCCCAATTATTAATGTTTGTTAAAAATTAAAAAATATATATTTTATTTTGTCCCAGAATTATATGATTTTTTCACATTGCAACAAAAATTGATAATTTCTATTCAAAAAGATAGTGGACATTTGTTTTTTGGGTAATGTAAAATAATTCAAGTAGTTGAGGGAAGGATGTGTAAAATTCAGTAGTTCAAGGGATAAAGTGAAAATGAGTCCATAGTTAAGGGCACCAAATTGTAATTTGTACAAAAAGAAATAAGTTAATGTGAAATAACAATTTTATTTTATTTTTTTGGTACAAAGTGTCCAGGCTTACGCCCACTACTTCCTCGAACTCATCAACTGTGGCCACCATGGCTTGAAATAGCGGTTTCTATTTGCCTTAATAAACAAATGAAAATTGATAGGAAACGTTCATGTATTTTTAGGAAATTAAAATGATACCCCTATGATATTCTACAAGTAGTGACTATAATTGACCTATGATTTTAATGCCCAATAATAATGAATCAAACTTTCGACTATATGATAGTAATTTTTTGAAAATGACTGATTTTTGGTTCCAACAAGGGTGAAAAATCTGATGCTTCTAAAACCCTCTCTCTCCTCCCTCCAACATAATTAAAAAAAAAGATTCTGAGGTGATTTTATTCTTATGTTAAATGGACAAATAAAAAATGACTATGATTTGGACAATAAGTTTGTTACAAAAGTCTATTAATTCTTAATCAAAGCAAAAATCCTAAAAATAATAATTTAGTGCATGCTATTTGGAGTTATAAAGTTATCTGAGATGAACTGGCTTTGATTTGATTGTTAACAAATTCCTAATAATAAGATTTTGATCCACTGTTTAATTGTCCCTTTTATTTTCATTTTTGGTTCAGCGGTCAAGAATGTTAAGGTCAACTTACTCAAATCTCGATTAATTCTTTCTTCAATCCGGTCAAAAGCAGGTCATATACAACACCTGGATTAGGGTATTCATGAAAGATAAATCCATAATGACTTGATTCCAATGAATTGCCAAGATTTGAATCTAGAACGTTTGAGTTTACAACTCGTTCCTATTACCATTTGAACTACCCCTTAAGATTAATTGTCCCTCTTATTTTCAACACAAGTATGTACTCATAAAAACAAACTCAAAAAATGTAGAAAATACAGGATAGCAATCATTATTCAGTGTCACAATTATATCATGTCAATACTGACACGTGATGTCATAATCTAATAATACTATATTACATGTGCACGATGTATCAAATTTAATGACTTCATTGAAAGTCATTACATTTAATGACTACCACGTATGCAAATGTGGTTTATCCTTTATTTCCTAACATGTTATCACCATAATATTGAATATTTGGGCATGATGGGGAAGTTTTTTCTCTTTGTTACCATTTCAAAGTTAGGTTTTTGGCATCTGACATGTACCAAGTGAGTCATATTCAAAAAAAATATTGGGGCCACTCTATGTATAATTTCAATTTGTGGGGCATATTGTTGGTGAAGTGTCATTAATCAACAGTTCATAAACTGAGCAAGAAGATTGCCAAATTGGGTTAGTTTTAAATGACCCTTAAAGTGTATTCTCTCATACTTAGATGGTGAAATGCAGTTCAAAATTGCCATTTGAAGGAAATATGCTTTAATGGAAGAGTTAATACTTGTGGAGCTCAAGTTTAAGCTGATTTGGGTCATTTTTTAATTCATTGAAAGTACAAATTGTGTTACTTATCGGATTTGAATCCGAGAGCTTAAGGGTCAACTTAGTTGTTAGAGAATGACTGTACGTAGTCCATCACTTGGATTCGAAACTTCTATCCCTATACTAATTCCCGATGTAATGATGTTCTTACTATTTCTCCAAAACCAAAAAAAAAAGAAATATCTTGTACTTCGTTCCAAATTTTGAGCCCTATTTGAGGTACTTATGGATTGGATGAATTGTAAAGTGTTCAATTCATGTACATTTATGTTGCATATACTTGATGGAAAAGTATACATCATAAGAATGGGAAACTCTAGGGGAACAGGAAAAAAATATTCAGTACTAATACCGTCAACTACTATTTTTTATGGGAAAATTACAATTTTGAAAGGAGAAGTTACAATTGATCAAGTAAAGTCTATAATTGATCACAGACACCCATAATCGATCATGAATCTCAGTATCGATCTCAACATTCTATGATCAATCATATCCTTTAAAATTGTAACTTACATTTTTAAAAAAATTATAACTTTACCTTAAAAACTTATAAATTTCAGTACCAACACCACTGTGGTATCGTATCTTTTCCCATAAGAAATATATATCTTTGGCCATTAGGACTAAGGGTGGGGTAGGGTTTGGTATGTTTGGTTAGGCATGACTAAACCAATGATCACGAGGTCTGACCCATGAACTACATCATGAGTTCAGGGGGACATTTATATGGTTTTGGTAGCTGAAAACAACTACATTTAGCTAATAGAATATTGGTGCTGATCAACTTGAATAAATAAAGCAATTGCTGACTCACAAACTTACTATATTTATTAATGGGTTGAGTTCTTTATTGCATTATTTTTAATATCCATCCTGAAATTAATTTGATTTGTTAGTGACAAAGGCTCGATCGTTCAATTAACAAGAGGTAAGTGTTAAGTGATAGATAGTTTTATTTTTATTTTGAAGAGTCTGATTCTCGAACTCAAATACACAATTACTGTTTCGGCGAAAAACATTTATCATTGCTCTATGTCCGATTTTAAATAAAAATATTTTAATTAAAACTATATATAGACATTTGAGTTATTTACATGCAAAACTATACCAAAAACTTTGGTTTGTGGAGTATAATAATTGAAGTTAGGTTGCTTTTGTCAATGTTAAGTTTGGGAGAGAGATATTTCCTTTTTATAGTAAGAGACCAAATAAGGAGCCCCACCGTGCGTAGTCATATTTAGTTGTAAAAGCATAGTAATGAGTCATAGGTCATTAACAAGTGTTAGTACTCATCCTTTATGATCCTATTCTATACATTAAATGTGGATGTAACATCCTGCAGATCCATTTTATCTGTATCTATACATATAGTAATGGTAGTTAATGGGTACCCTAATTCTATTTTGATTGAATTATTTTTGGCAAAGAATGCACATACAAATTTAGGGCTAATAATGGAACCGAACTTTGCAAGTTCAAGCCCAATCTGTCGATTTTGTTTTTTTAAACGAGCCTAAAAAATTGTTCGAGTCAAGTCCTACACGAATCGAATCCGAACTAAGTCCAAGTAATTCGGTTTGATTATCAACCCTACATACAATAATGCAATGCACCTCTATCGCTTTGTTTTATGTTATGTTCCAAGCATATATTAGGGATCATACCTAATTTTCTACTTGGGTGTCATACAAAAGATTATAATTAAATGTGGTCAAATATAACTCAATAGAATTATTTAATGTTGACCCTAAATAATTAAAATCAACAACAAGTTTCTAGGATTGGCCCCAACACTTTTAGGATCGACCCCCAAAAACAATGAGATATTTAGGCATTTAAGGCATGGTAATGAGTCATAGGTTATTAACAAGTGGGGGTACCCATCCTTTATATGTTCCTTTTCTATTTTATCTGTACTCATGCATATGGTAATGGTAGCTAAGGGGGTATCATAATTTTCTTTTTGCTTTGCTTATTTTTGGCAAAGAAAACACATTACTAGATGCAATGCACCTCTAATGTTTTGCTTTGTGCTATGTACCAAGCATATATTGTGACCCACACCTTTCTACTTCATGGGTTTTTTATTTTCGAAAAGAAAGGGATCAAATTGAGTCAATTTACAATTGAAATAGAATCCGATAATCAAACTTAGCTTTTTATGGTCCTATTCTGTTTCAAATGTGCATCAATCTTTTTGTTAGAACCATTTTATCTGTAGCTATACATGTCAATGGTACTGATTGGGTAACATTATTTTATTTTTTCCTTTTTACTATTTTTGACCCCAAAAAAAAAGTACATTAATAAGATGCAATATACCTCTAATGTTTTCCTTTATACTCTGTGCCATATCTTTAGATATTTGGTGGTATTGAATGACAAAAGTAACCCTAAATATAATTACATCAAAGTTGTAATTTTCAAAAATTAAGTGAAAACTTGGGGTACTTTTGTCTTGTTTAACTGATGAAGATAATGGTCATGATGTTGCAATGGCTATTCTAGGGTATGTTTGGATGTGTGGGGCAGCAAGGGGAAGAGGAAGGGAATGAGGTTGGAACCCACAATCATCTGTAGACAAAAGTGAAGCCTTATCATGGGGCCAATATCTCACCTCCTTCAATAGCAATTAATATCTATCTATATTGTACTTTCAGAAAGTACACAAATGAGAGAGTTTTTTTTTTTTTTTTCTGTAGAATAG
This sequence comes from Ilex asprella, assembly GCA_023539305.1. Classification (NCBI taxonomy): domain Eukaryota; kingdom Viridiplantae; phylum Streptophyta; class Magnoliopsida; order Aquifoliales; family Aquifoliaceae; genus Ilex; species Ilex asprella. The sequence goes on from CM042200.1 coordinate 1,968,408, forward strand.
CACAACACAAACAATATAATTGATGTATCAAAGGGATCAAACATGATCAAATACCACACCCCCCCCCCCACACACACACACAAAAAATGTCATTCTTGAATCAAATGAAAGCTCTGTTTAGAGATAATACATAAAAGTGATTATGAAGCACTAGACAAACAAATAACTTAAACCACAAAGAAAGCTAGACCTTCTACAAATAATTTCATAATCCGACTTGGTCACTGTTAATCGAGGGTGCTAGAATGGATAGAATGAATTCAAACATAACTTTTGACATTATTTGAACAATATAATTGTCCTCAAATTCAAATGATATGTTCATCAGCACAAATAATAATCATTGGATTTCTATTTTCCTGAGCTCAGATTTAAGCGAAGTCAATGTTAAAATGCCAGCACTATTTGAATAAGTTATCTAAAGAACAAAATCAAAAGTCACAAGTTTGCATGTCTGACCTTAGATTGCACAAGGTATTCGGAAGTACAATGTTCTTCTGAAGTTGTCTGGAAGCAAATTCGATTCGCAACCCAATTTTGGAAGTGGGAACACACATTCAGTTCAAGGTTATGTACCCCCTAAAACAAATTCTCAAAGATGTACAATAAAAGGCAATATTCACACACCATTTGTTCCAGCAAATTCAAAACACATCCTAAAAAATGAAATTCATTGATGTCCCTGGGTGCATTTTCCCGCAGATCGCCCTCCCACAAAGGGAAGAAGGTTTTATGCTTTTCAATTGAAAATTAAGAACCTTTACTGAGGATCTTGCTAGAACACGACAATCTTCTTGTGCCACAAGCATCAAAAATCCAAAAAATGTGTACAGCTTACTAGATTTACTTTTCCTTGATGAGTGTTAAAATGAAATAATCCAAATTCTCATGAGGCAATCAACGATATTGGTGTCAACTGAAAAAATCAATTAAAATTCCAGTTTAACAGATGATACGATGATTAAAATAGAATATTAACAGGTTTCTTATAAATACCTAACTGAACAAGTACTATTGCAAGTAAAGCAAGCGTTCAGCAACCCTCCATGCATCTGGGTATATATTCTAATCTAACACATCCACCAATTTTCCCCTTTCCGTACTATGATATTGTATGGAGACAACTAGAAATTTGAAAAAGAAAAAAGAAAAGAATATGTAAATAACCAAGTAAGAATTTTTACACTGCAATCATCGTTTGAGAAAGCCCCAAGGTCCTGTTCTAGTCCCCATCCTGCACATGCAAGTGTTAAAATGTTACAGAAAGTTTGGATTACATTCAAACAGCCCTTAGAGGGGTTAATTTATAACAATGAAAAAAATGCAGTGTCCTATATTTATGTGTAACAAGGAAATGAACAAAACATAGAGGTAAGAAAGTGGCTTGCTCATATTCAAAAAATGCAACACTATTTGCTCCGGCCTAAGAAAATAAGAAATGAATAATTGGCATATTACCTCAAACAGCCCGCTAATGCCCGCAAACTCATGAAAATTGATAAAGCAACCCAGATGCCCACAAAACCATGGCTTGAGAATAGAACATACAAGCATAGGATGCTCACTATTGCCACCGAAACCTGTAGGGAAAAACTCGGATTTGATTTAAAAGCTCCAAGAAATTGCCAAGTAGGAGAAGCCAACAAATGAAAACAAAACAAATGGCTGTCAGATTATAGAATCTCTTTACTTCAATAACCCAGTACCAAGTGAATCCTTACAGGAAAGTAAAGGAAGAAAATAACCTTTAAAAACTTGTAAAAAATATGCATCGCAGGAAAAAAGTTATGAACTTGCCATGGAGTAGGCAGAATAAGCAAAATCAGATGCTCCGAAGTTGATTCCATCAAAAACAAATGCCAGAGAATTAATTGGTTGGGTCACTGCAACAAACTGATGAGCAAAAACAAGAAAATTTTAAGTTCTAAATTTATCGGAATTTGCAGTAACCAAAAAGTATGGCAGTTATTTTGTTTAGAAAGAAAGAGACATATACCGGGATGCCTAAACTCAAATGGCGTAGAACATGTACATCCTTTGTGAATAGTCCAGATGCAAAATGTAATAGAATTGCAACAATGACAGAGAGAACTAGACCCAAAACTAAACCCATCTGCAAGATGGAGCCATCATCAGTGTAGAACAAGACATAAAACAAGAAAAAACAGGAAGAAAATAATGAACAGTGTAATGCTTGGTGAATTGAATTAATGAGTAAAAGTGCACCTGCAATACACGAGAAGCAGTGGCCTTGACCTTGTCATGATCGTTCTTTGCAAATGCACTTGCAAGAATAGCCTGAAAATTTGGTCATGTTACCGATTAGCAATCTAGGTATAACAAAACATAAAACACCAATTTGAATAATTTGATCAGGTCATAACAGGATTAAGAAAAGTATTTAACTGCTAAAGACTGGACTCATCACATATACTTGGAACAAAACAATTTGTTCAATCAGTCATAAATATAAAAATGGTTAATACTGCTCAAAATCCAAAAGCAATATTTGAGATTATACGCCTCCGAATCAAGGGCCAAAATTTTGTTTCATTACATAGTTTCAGTCAACTTGGAAACATAAATGTTTCAGGAATGTTATAAGAAAACATTTCTAAAACAGAATGGAACCGAGAAAAAATATAGAAATGTGTTTTTGAAACAATGGTCGAAACATCTTGAAATATAAGAATTTTAATATTCAACCACTAATTCATTTTGATTTTTAGGAAAACCGAAGCATTTCAATTCTTTCAGTGGGAAACAAATAAAATCTTAATCCTTCCTCAAAATGATTGTAAATTTTACCTTCCAACTATAGAGTCATTTAGAGCCTATGTTCATACTATTACCAATTAGCACATCTCAACAAATTTCAGCTGAAGGTGATCCTAGTAGCTCAAGTTTGCTATGTCTACCCGAATTTTGCTTTTCGGGAAATCTACTTAATACAATATTGAACAAACCACAAGTTCCCTAGTCTGGAGCAAGAAATACAAGTGAGGTGGAAATTTAGTGCATTCTTCCACCCAAAGTATGATGCTCAAGCTCTAGAGTGCAAGGACCAAAATTTCGTTTCGTGCCCACCAACATTTCAATCGAAAGACTCAACAACGGTGAAGAAGAAAACAAACCAGTGATAGGAAACCGAATTTCTCATTTTCGGTATGTTTCGGGACATTTCAAGACGTTTCGGAGTGTTTCAGAATCAAAATTTCAATATTTTATCTATTCCCATTCTCTTTCTCAATGATTTCCAAAACATTATCAAAACGTTTTAGTTTCTGAGTTGACCGAAACTATGCATTGGAAAAGAAACTTTAATACATGCCATATAGATATATTCCAACAAATAGGAAATTTTAGTACTACAATGTAGACAAAGCAGAACCTCACAAGTGCCTCTCAGTCACTAATTTGAGGGAAAGTCTATCCGACTCAAATCTACACCTACAAGGAACCCTTTAAGCATTAATGCTATATTTTGCACAAAGTATACTCCTAAAGTGGAAATAAAGTAGAAAAGCAACAAATCGAGAATCAACAGATTCCTCCAAATTCATATTTTCATATCTTTAAGTTCAACCATGAACCCTATTTTTATCTTAAAATAATTATGAATGAGGTCCTACATGTGATCAAATAATCCTCCTACTTTCAAGATTCAGACCATGAATAAAAGTTAACATCATGAAAATTTCAAGTAGTTGGCAGTGAATTGCACTTCTTCTATGGATAGTTGTGTTAAGCTGATGACATAAATTACCTTGAAGGTTATTAAAGTTACAAAAGAAGAAATAAAAAGCATTTCTTACTTGTCCAGCCACAGCCAACCCGTCTGCAAGCAAAGAGGTTGCCAGCCAAACCTGCAAGCAAACCTGAAAGGCAGCCATAGACGTAGATCCCAGCCTCGCAGCCAATGACGCTGCCAGCGTTACACAGAATGTTGCTGCTATTACCCTCATTAATAGCAGAGAACCTGAGTCAAAGCATATGAAACAATGTTGCACATCAGTGACTGTGATTTCATGGATTAAAAACACCAGCTAGAAAGGCTAAAGAGGATTACATTGCTGAAGATTGACAGAAAAACACCAATCTTCAAAAAAAAATCGAAATTGAAGAGTTCTAGCACGGAATTTTGAGTACACATTCAAAGCAGCGCAACTTAAAGATGTAAAAACTGATAGTTGGATACTTGGATAGACATGAACCATTTATCCATAAAAAATGTAAGGATAAATGTAGGATATTAGGTTATTTCAATAAAGGGCATTATTGTAATCGTTCCTTTATTATGAATTAATATAAGTATGGATAATGAGGAGAGACTGGTTACTCTCATACTTCTTAACCCTATTTCCTTGTCTTCTCTTTCTCTTCGTCTTTCTCTTGCCTCCTCTCCACTCTAAACCCTAAATCTTAATTTCAACTCGGTGGTCCTATGTTTGAATCTTGCCGCAATCCTAATTATTAAAAAAAAATCACATGCTAGGCCCAAAATCTGGTCTGCACGTGAGAGGGGCGTGTCGAAATATAAATACTTGAGTTACACCTTCTCCAAAAGTTTAAACTTTTGGAGTACAAGGTTTTTTAATATGGTATCAAGTAAATGACCCAAATATTTGGTTAGATTACCCAGATACCTGATACCCTTGACGTTTTATTATGGGAAAATGTCAATTTACCCCTTATGGTTAGGTCCATTTGCACATCACCACCTTACTTTGAAAAAAATCAACATAACCCTCAAGTAGTTTCTAGACTAAAATAATACCACCAACCCCGTTAAAAGACCTTAACACACCTTCCTTTCTTTTTCTTATCGTAGGATATCACTAATAGATCATCCTTGAACCAGAGGCTGCAGTCATCATCCTTAGTGTATGGACAACAATCTGTGGCTTATTTTCCATATCAAGAGCTCTTTCCTTTTGCTTCGTGGAGGCTATTGATATTTGATAACATATTTGACTTTTGTCACTAAAAAACTCTTGGCATCCACCACCATTTTCCCTCTCAGTCCTTCATTAATGGTCCATTAATCAGGACTAAAATGGGTTTATTTCTATTATTCGTATAGGTAGGCAAGGATTAAATTGCAGCAAAACTGCTTAATTTCAGTCACGTCAAAAATGAAAGCGTTTCGGAAATACTTCTAAAACATTACAAAACAAAATGGAAACAAAGAAAAAAAAAATCAAAATTTGTTTCCGAGACATATGTCCAAACATCTCGAAACATAGGAATTTCAATACTCATTCATTTCAGCCTCCAAGGAAACCTATAACGTTTCAGTCGTTTCGACTGAAACAAAACAAAATTTTGATCCTTGTGGCTAGAGAGTTGATGTTCATTAGTTGATCTATAATAGTTCAATGCTCAGACATTATAATTTTGTCCATTCTGAAGTACAATGTGCAACATATCCATCCAAAGTATTTAGGTTATATCTATACAATTGTAAGGTCCATTGTTAACAAGCCTTCAACATAAGCAATCAAACTAGGGTGAAATAGTAGTAGCATAAGATATTTCAATCATGCAACACGAAGGCCAATTATTCTAACGGAAAAAATGATATAGCATAAGGAGTTATTACATTTTAAAAGCACTTACCGTTCTTAAGAAACCGACCAAGTTGTAGATCTTTAACACTTGGAGGTAAGAGATAAACTTGATCCATTAGTCTCCACATGAGTATCAGGGAGATAATGTACCTATGATTGTCATAGGTCAAACAAGAACAGCAGTAGCATCAATGAACATGATGACAGCAAATCACAGTTTTGGTAGAGAAGTTCTAGTTATAAATATGGAGCACTGTCAGACTTACTGGGAAATAACATGGGCAATAGCAGCACCACTAACACCCATACTGAATAGGAAAATAAATATAGGGTCCAAAATGATGTTCGCGATGTCTCCAGCCACTACATTGCAACAAATACAACTAAACAATGTGAGTTATGAAAATGAACATTCCATTTACATTGAAAGGGGAAAATGGGACTTATTTGTGTTGAATTGAAGTATTTAGCTTTGCATTATAAAGTTTTAATGCATGTAGCATTCATTCATATAATATACAAGTACATGCAAGCATAGACATACATTTACATGTGTATGTGTAACGTATTGAAGCAAATGCAAAAATATTTGCACCATAGCCTCTAGCATATACCTCAAACTGCTCTTCTATATATAGCATAATCTTGTCCCGAAAGTGTTCATGTTTTTTGTGTGATGTTATCATGTAATTATTTCAACTTGAGTCTTCATTAGGATGGTGCCCATCAATTCACGGTTATGTAGTCGATAATTTTTGCATGCATACATGATAATCAATGGTTATACAATGTACCAACATGTGATATAGAACACAATTCCACAAGTTGGTGAGAATCCCTATCCTGCAACTGACCAAAAATTAAGAATATAGCAATTATAGTAAGAACAGAATCATCATGAAATATTGAGCTTTCTTTGAATTTGATGGGGGTAAAAGAGAGAAACTCTCTCTCTCTCTCTCTGTGTGTCTTGTGTGTGTGCAGTGTGCACACACGTGTGTATATACACATCCACCAATATTGCAAAGTAGTTCATTTCGACACAATACCAAAAGGCAAAAACAATTGATTTCAACGGTAAGAAATTTTTTTAAAAGCTTGGATTAACCAACTAAACCTAACAATAAATAAGAAACAACAAAGCACTTGATGAAGCATAACACTGATAATATGCAAAATTAATTTAAGAAAAATGCCGATATACAGAAAACTAATGATTTAAGAACTTGTTTCCCGCTTCTTAGAACATCTGCTATACAAAACCATAGAACCCCACGGTAATTAAAGTTAGTTAATGCTTATGACTGTCCATAAGCAGAATCTTCGTAAGGAATTGAACATTTAATGGTTAAATCATCTAATAAAGTTGGTTGTCCATCAAATTTGAATATGGATCGGTGTTACAAAATCCAGGTTGCAAAACTTAAAGGCCATTTAAGTTGAAGCAGTAGTCAGGTTGCTCTAGTGTCACCTGCGCATCAAGGGTTCAAGTCGCAAAAACAGTCTCTCCACATGCAAGAGTAAGACTATGTATATCTAACCCTCCCTAGATCCTAGGGTGACAAGAGCCTCGTGCACTAGGCCACCCTTTTAGATACTGCCTCACAATTAGCAAACCCCAACAAAATCTAGCAAACTACTTTCCTGCGCCATTAAACCCCACCCCGAGAGGGGACCGTTCACTAGATCAAGCAAGATTCCAAAAAACATGGCTACTTTGGTGGATTTTGAGCCATTTAAAATTTAAATCAATGCAATTATTTTACGCTTGAAGTTGAAAGAGAATCTTGAGAACTATACATGACATCATGACCCGAAGATTATCTAATCCACTTCATAATTAATTTGCTTTTCTTAGTTGGTTCCACTTTTTTATCCTACGTATCTGAAGCAAAAAACTGACCCCCTGTAACCCATAGAACATGGTAAAAAATGAAACAGAATTTTTCATGAAAACCCAGTTGTTCCATGGCAACAAATTAAGAAATAAAATTGCAAGGCCCCTGCTGGCCGGCCAAACACAAAGAGTGACTTTATTCCAATGTGATATATATTAAGACACTATCACAAGTCAGGTTAGTTTGCCCACCAGCACATAAAAGATAACGGATATATGATAGTACTAGGAAAATCAAAGGAAAGCTTGCCCGCTGTCCAACAAAAGAAACAAGTTGAAAAGAATAAAGTAAATGAAATGCTTGCTTACTGGTGGCGTATAGAGGAGTTTTTGTATCCTTAAATCCTCGGAAGACCCCTTGCATGGCCAAAGAGAGAAGAACAGCAGGGGCACCAAGCGACCTTAGTATTAAGTATTGTTGTGCTGGCTTGAGCATAGGTGAATCCTACATGGAAGAAAATTGGCAAAATGATAGTTTCATTTCCTGATGGTAAAAAGTAGTTGTCGTAAAAGACACTCATCATAGACACCAGATGCAAGGTATAAGAAAAACTTTAAACTTTGACTTCACGTTAAAGTTCCGTAACTTTAAAGATGTTTTACAACTCCTAAAATGAAATGTCCACATGAGAGTGCAATATTTTATACTGCAACTTCAAATTTAGCATGTTCTCTATGTAAAGAGAACTTATACTCCAAGTTGAAAATATTTATGTCACCCAAGGTTAATTCATATAATTGAAAGGTCTCTCCCCCCTTGCCAATTAATTGGGAATGGATGGTTTAACATGGTATCAGAGTTGGCCTTGCGTGGTCAACGAGCCAAGAATCCCACCTATTTAAACTTCTCGATATTTATCTTTGACTGTTTGTTTGTTAGCTCACATATGAGTCTGGGTCCCACACGAGAGAAATTGTGCAAAGAGTTTGTATGCCATGTCGAAAGATTATATTGTCAGACATAGTTTGTCTGTAGTATTATCTTCTTGATCATGCTGTTAGACATAGTTGATATTCCAAACCTTGCAAAATCACAAAAGTCATTTCTTTAGAAACCCTACCCTGTGTACTTTTTAAGTTCATAAGTAGGATATTTTGACATATTCCTTCTTATCATTAAATCTTTGGAGCGATTGCCAAAATTATATTTTTCTATCTTTTGTTGACCACATCCATGATATCAAGACAAAGGATTTCAACATGGTAACTTTATAAATATAGTTTTTCTAGAGAAGCATATACATGTCCATGTTATTTGTCTGAAAATGATAAGCCCCCTTAGTCATAATAGGGTAAGGCAAATACAATCACTTTTCTTTAACCCAGCTAACGAAAGTATTAGAAGTGTTTCTTCATGGGCCAAACAATTCTATCGGTTGAAAAGTAATTCTACATTTTAGGAAATATTTGAGATCTCCAGTGTTGAACTCATGTTAAATGATAATAAAAGGTACTTATCCAACTACCCATCTGAAGCTAATGGAAATTAAAGAAATTTGGACAATATGACAAACAAATTTTATAAGTGATGCACCCAAATTGCATTTGTAAAAAAAGCAAAACTGCCAAGTAAAGTAGGGCTTGGCCAAATTGTATCTAATATCGTAAAGATCACACACCAGGAAAAAAAAAACTAATATACCCAAGGGAAAGTTATCCTAACAAATTTAACCACCCAATGGCAATCTTACAGAGATAAGCTTAAATTTAATATAAAGTGACCAATAAAGCATATATTTTGCATCCAGAAAAAGTTCCTATTAATATGAGCAAATTCTAAAGCTATTTCATCATCAAGAAACATGAAAAAGGTTAAGGAAAAAATTAAGAAACCAAAATAAGAAAGAAAACTTACAGATTTTACACCCATGTAGTTCAATATTGGTTCTGATGCAAAAATGAGAAATAAAGCTTGGATGAGGCCAAGCACACTTCCAATCACTAATGCTGATGAAGCTGAAGAAACATGCCTTTTCTGATGCCTGCCTTCAGATAATTTTATGTGACTACTGATGGTGGGCGACACCTTGTTTGTAAACCCTGCACAAGGCCAAGATGTAGAAAGTGTTAGAAAGACATTCGGGAAACTATTTTTGAACATATAAAGTAAGAACCGCAGTTACGACCTACTTTCTGCAAGACTACAAAGAAACATTTCATTACAAAAAGTCAATGCAGTCCTTCAACTAGCACAAAAGGAAAATATAAGCAAAACTTACCAAGTTTTGGTATCAGCGCTTCCTTTTCATCATCTACAGTGGAACCCTTTTCCATTAATTCAATTTCCTTTGCTTCACCACTCAAACTGACAGCAGTATCTTCCTCAGCAACAAAAGAAGTTGTAATACTAACAAGTGGGAATATCGCAATCTTTGATACTTGATTAAAAATGGCAATAGCAACTCCAACAGCAGCAAGCTCCACAGGACCTGCATGGATCAAGGAGAAATAAAACCAAGACAGTTTCAAAGATATGAGCATCTGGCAATAAATCAGGTACGAACAAAAAACCAATTTCCCAAAAACTCTATTCCAGCAAGCATATGAATTAAAACCAGCTGGGTAGACAATAAGCGTCAATGCCAATCACTTAGAGAGTTGCAACTAAGTGCTTGGTGAGACCTATGTACTTTTGTGTGTTTGTTAAAGTAGTAGTAGAAAAAGAGAAGGGAATGGAATGGAAGCAAGGATGAATTTTTAGTATGCATCCCATTTTATGGTCCGGTTTAAAGAGCAGATATAATAAGAAAGTGTCATGGTCGGAAGAATAAAACACCCTTGCAGACCCATCAGAACTATACAACATAACTGTGGGATTTTGGAGCAATCTAGATTCAAGACTTCAGTAAATTTTTGTGAGTTGTGTATGAGTGCATTGTATAAAGGCTTGCAAGAGACCTTCCTTTTTCTCCGATTCCTCTCCCCAAAAACAAACTGATGAGTCTTATAAAGCCTTCTCTCTCTGTCTCTCCCCTTTATTAGTTAAGAAACCAAATGCGCTAAAGCAAGAGAAATTACACGTCTTTGGGACATCGAAGTTAATACCCAAGCTTTTTAAATCATAAAACCCCAAATCTAAACAAGTATCTCCATCGGTTTTTTATACAAATAGAGAATAATATTTAGGAGGTTAGCAATGGAAGCTAAATACTTACCCAAAAAAACTACGTAAAGAGAAAACAAGTGGTCTTCAAATGTATTTATAAATCTATAGAAGACCTATAATAGAGTCCCTAGAGATATAATATGGTGGGTTTTAGAGAAAAATACATACAAAGAAGTATATTGAAATGTTAAAAAATATGTGTTTCGTGAGTGACTAGCTGGGCGAGCTTTAGTGCAACAACAAGTTTACTCCATTGGACATGAGCGTCAAGGATTCGAATCGTGGAAACAACCTCTCCGCATGCAAGGGTAAGGTTGTGTATATCTAACCCTCCCCAAACCCTGCAATACTAAGAGCTTGTGAAATGGGCTCTCTTTTTAGTGTTTTGAGCGACTATAGGGAGAACTATTGCATAAGAAAATTAGTTAATCCTCAATAAGAGTATGCAGTCTTAAGGCCATATATTTTTGCTTTGGTTATGGATAATTAACCAAACACATTAAATATAAGTTGACATCATATACGTTATTTGTTAAATAGTGTTGATCAACTAAAAAAATGCTGGAATTCATACAAGACTAGAAATTTAGAGAGAAGCTTTAAAATTAAGAAGATCTAGAATAAGCATACCTAAAACAAAATATATGAAATATCTTTAGTGAAAGTATAAATCCAATTAGAAAGGTAATAAAGATTGACGATCAAGTGATACCAAAACGTGACCAATTTTAATATTTGAGTTCGATTGTACATAGGATATTGAAGCTTAGCCTTATTCAAAGAATTAAAGTATGATGGATTAAGTGAAGTAGTGAATCAAGTATATTATGCAATGATTGTATATATTTACAAGATATGTTCTACATAACAACCAAAAGGCCAGCCATGAGGACTAAGAAACAACACATTCTACAAATTAAGTGTGATGAAATGTAATATTTGGATTGATGTGTTGTAAAATAAGAAGAGATACAGTTAGAATAAATATATTATTGAAACGTAAAATTTAATACAAATTGGGAGATAAAATTAAAAGAGAATCGCCTAAATCACCAATGAATAAAAGTCATTTAATACCTATTAGCAGCAATGCCACTGGTAAATAAAAATTAAGCTTACAGAAAGAGTTAAAAAATATGTTAATTTATGATTTAACCGAAAATGTAGCTGGAGAAATTAGAATTCATATAGTCGAAACCAAATAGTTCAAATAAAAATTTAATTGAATTGAGTATTTTAATGGGAGCCTTGTCACAATAATTTTGGAAACTTAATGTAACTCTAGATAATGATAGAATTGATTGTTGGTGAAATGGTGTTAGAATTCTTATTTTCTATACTAGACATAAGTTAATTAGTGTAGCGTAATATTGTAATTATCTTAATGAAATCCTTCTACAGTTTGATAAACGTATTAAAATACTTTGTCATGATAATACCCTAAAGTATGTACAATCTTTTATGCATACATTTTGTGTTGTTTATAGTATCATTCATCAGACTAGATGATCACATACATCCCAGAAAAATAGTATTGCAAAATACAAATTAGATGTTGCTTGTATCCTCATGTTTAACATGCAAGTACCCAAGCTTTATTGAGTAGACGTTGTTCCTGCTACAGTCTATCTTATTAATCGGATGTCTTCCCCCATCTTCTCTGTTCTCCTAACTTTATCCTGATACATCACCTTTTGGTTTAACTCCACGTGTCTTTAGCTGTGTTGCATTTGTTCACTTTCTTGGTTAGGTCGGGTTGAACTTTCACTTCGCTCGGTTAAGTGTGTCTTTTTGGGACACTCTCGTAATCAAAAAGGGTTTCATTGTTATGACCTTGCCTCTCGCCGGTATTTTGTAGTGTTGATGTCACCTTTTTTAAGTTATCTTCCTTTTTCTTTGACTTTAAGAATTACTCTTTCTTAAAATTTAATCTTTACTTGACCAGGGGAGGTCATATTGCCTCTTGTACCAGATTATATGTCTTCTCCCTCGTGGGCTTCTGACCCTCCATTGTAGATTTATCATCGTTCCACGGATAGACAGGTTGTTTCATATGCTCCAGCTCCCTGGCCAATGCCTGATTCTACTGATGTCCTTCCTCCTGAGCCGTCTACTGTATCATCCTCGTCTAATTTGCCTATCGCATTGCAGAAAGGTACTCATACTTGTACTCAGCATCTCATTTCCAATTTTATTTCTTTGCATCGACTTTTCTCACTCTTTCATTGTTTTGCATCAATCTTATTTTCTGTATTTGTTCCTAACTCTTTGAAATGGACATTAACATCCCTTCAATGGAAACTGGTTACAGATGAGCAAATTAAGGTTCTTAACGAAAATTATACTTGGTATGTCATTTCTCTTCCGTCTTGTAAGTAGCCTATTAGTTATCGCAGGGTCTACGTTGTGAAATATAATCCTAATTGTTTTGCTGAGTGTCTTAAGGCATGATTGGTTGCTAAGAGTTACACCAAAACATATGGTGTAGATTACTATGAGACTTTATCCCCTGTTGCTCATATTAACTTTGTTAGATTTCTTATTTCTATTGTAGTCAGTTCTAACTGGCTCTTGTATCAATTGGGCAAAAAAAATACCTTCTCACATGGAGATATTCAAGATGAGGTATATATAATTCAACCTCTAGATTATGTTGTTACATGTCAAAACAATTAATGTATTGTTTGAGGAAAGTATTGTATGGCTTGAAACAATCACCACGTGCTTGGTTTGATAAGTTCAATATTGTGGTACTTCAGTTTGTTTTTCACCGCTTTAACTCGAATCATTCAATTTTCATTCGTCGGTATTCTGCATTGCTATTGTGTATGTCAATGACATTATAATCAGTTGTAATAACTCAGATAGTATTGCCTACTACAAAGCCTACTTGGGAAAGCAATTTCATACCAAAGACTTAGGTCTCCTTCAGTACTTCCTTGGGATTAAGTTTGTTTAATCAAATGAACATATCAGCTTGTGCCAACATTAGTATTACTAAACTTACTATCTAAAATTAGTACTCTTGGTGCACGTCCAACTGATACACCTATAGACCCTACAGTTAAATTAGGGCCTAAGAGTGGTGAATTCTTTGATGATATAAGGTGCTATTAGAGATTGGTTTATAAACTGATTTATCTTACAATTACACGTCCTCATATTATATTTGTTGGTGTGGTTAACCAATTCATTCATGACCCTCGTAAGTCTCATTGGGAGGTTGTTTGTCGTATACTTCGATATCTGAAAGGCGCTCCTAGAAAAGCATTATTATATCATTAATCATCATCTATAAATGTCATTGGGTTTTCTGACACTAACTAGACTGATAGTCAAGTGTGATAGACAATATACTTCTGACTGTTGTACATTTGTTAGTGGTAAACTTATTCTTGGCGTAGTAAGAAGCAAAACATGGTTGCATATTCTAGTGTAGAGGTTGAATATCGTACAATAACACTTACTACTTATGCAATGTTATGAGTTCGTTCTTCACTTCGTGATATAAGACTTGATGTGCCTTTCCCCATCAATAATTCAAGATGCCTTATGACAACCAAGCAGATATTTTCATCGCAAGAAATCTGGGATTTCATGAGCATACCAAACACAAAGGTTGATTGTCATTTCATTTGAGATCTCTTTGGTGCAAAAAGATATCATGACTTCATATATTAAGTCCGGTTATTAATTGGGACATATTCTTACCAAGCCATTAGTTTGATCTGCCTTCAATAGTTTATGTTTGAAGTTTAGCATTTTTTATCTTTATGCTCTAGCTTGAGATAGAGTGTTAGAGTTCTTATTTTCTATATTAGACATAAGTTAATTAGTGTAGAGTAATATTGTAATTAGTCTAATGTTACTCAAATATTAATAAGAGAGTATAGGGCAACCTAACCTACAATACTGATTATTCTCTCTTTCTTTACCTCTCCTTATTTTCTCTACTCTCCTTCTCTCCTAATCTGAATATTACTTTTAGTACTTCAACTTATTAGAATAAGCAAAAATTTCATGAAATGAAACACTAGGAGTGTTGAAGAATATTTTAGTACATATTCCACGCTCAACACGAAAAAGATGAATAGTTATGAGCAACAAAATAAGAATTAAGTTACTTCACTCTCTACAAAATCTTCATGCATTGGCTCACTGTCTCACTCATGACGGAGAGTTTTGGCCACAAATGTGAGAAGGTGTGTTGATGCTGAGAAAAAAGAGGTTACACAGCTCTCTTAAAGCCTTTTTTAAGTAATAGTTGTTAACAGTATGAACACACTTGATGGTCAAAAAGCATAAATATTTAAGCAAGGTGAATGTTAAAGAAAAGTGTAGGAGACACAACTTTAAGAGAGAAAGAGAGATTATGAAGACATAACTAAGGGTCATTGGTGGAGTTCATAATGGTGCATTAAAGTCTTGATGAAATGTCAACAATCAAAAAAAGACCAAAAAATCTTTCTTCGTAGCAGATTTTTCATAATGAGACCTCCACCTTCTCAATTCACGAAGAATCAGGTATCTTATTTTGATATTTTAATTATTGTTTTTAAGGGCTTGCAAAAAATTACTGTTTTATGGTTCTTGATGGTGCTGTCTACTTTACTTCAGGTTGGGACACTAGTTTTACCCCATTGAGCTTTCTAACTTTCACCAACCTTAACTTCGTACCCAGTTAATACTTAGCTACTCGTAACTCTGACAGTCCAAATTTTTATCCTTTTACTCAGTTTCTAGTTAATTGAACAGAGAAATACATATTCAATTCTGAATGAAATCTGCTTTTCTAGATAAGATAATATACTAGACAAAGAAAAATAGCTTGCTCACGCTTTTGCACCATCCATCATCATAAGCAACTCAATTAATGATCAATTGATATAGTATATGAAAAACAAGATAGACAAACCTATATGGCCAATGAAAGCTGTGTCAACTAGAGAAGCAATGGGGTCTGCTGTTAAAGCCAGTGCTGCAGGGAATGCAATCTGTGATATCTCCAAACCCAACTCATCCTTCTTGAAAACATTCCTAGTCAAAACCATTTTGAAACCAACCATCAGCTATTGTGCATCATTAATACTTGTAATTTCTCTTAGAGAAAATATAATAAAGACAAAAGAGAATGGTATAAAGAAAAATTGTAAACTTTAATGAAAAAAAGCTAAGTCCAGTTGACAAATAAAACTAAAATTACTGTATTTCTGCATTAAGTTTGCATAATATGATTCACATTAACCCAGAATTGGTTCTTCAAAAAACATAAAATTTTGAAATTGATACTACCTTGTGTCCTTGAGGAAACACCACAAGGGCATGGCCACATTCCTCCACACACCCAAAACGGCATCTACAGTCATGATTGTAGAAATGCCTCCCAAATGCAGCAATTAAACTCCAAATTTTCAGAGTCAACCTCTCTATTCTACAAGACCATGGTGATCACCATCTCTGACCTCGGTAGAAAGTGGGAAAAGGGTATTAGAATAGACCTTTGCAATAGAAACCTTAACTCAAAAGGAACAAAAATAATCCATAAGAAAGAAGATCAATGATTACCCAGAAACATAACTTCCAAAAAAGAGATACCCAGGAACAAATTTCACAAAAGATTAGAATAATCAGACGAGAAAATAATTCTTACAACCCAAATTCTACACATCTAGATATAAATATACAAATACGTACTTATAGATGTAATGGAGTGTCAGCCACCCATTTTTTACCCCAATTGACCAGGTAAACCTCCCCTAGGAGAGTACACCCCTGAATCTTGTTTGACTTCAAATTTAAAGCCAACATCAGAAGAATTTGATTATTGTAATTGTTTCAAAGCTTTCCACCTTCCAAGAAGCCCCCCTGATTTTGTCTGGAATGTGATCAAAAAAAAAATTCTTCTCTGGGACCAGATTGGACCATTTGAGAGCGGGAGGGACCCCACCCACCCAAAACGAGTGGCGGTGCACGCTGAGTACCATGCTGGTGCGTCTGCTTGTGATTCGGAAAGTTGATGGCCACCCTTTGGTGGGACTTTGTTTGAAAATGCGTCTGGTCCTGTTTCTCTCTGGTTGACGACTAATGGAGTCAATATAGTTAGACTACCTATTTTTCCTCCACTACTTTATATTATTTGTATCAATCAAGTTTATGAATTAAATTTTATGTCAATTTTATTTATGAATTATACAATCTGGCTCAGTATGATCTTTCCATCAAAATTTGTTATTAACTTTTATAAGAATCCTCATGTGCACATCATTTGCCTTCTAAATTATACTCTAATTATGATAATCCGTACTTAAAAGCACAATACAATATAAGTGATAAGTAATGAATTTAAAAGAGAAGAAATTCAATGTGAATTATTTTGAGAGAGATATTGGTGATCATTTAGTGAATCTATTTGATACCGTCAAATAAATTTATTGAAATCTGCTCTATTTTATATTATTGATTATTATGGATATCTGACTCACGTGATGTGCACATGATAATTTTTGTTAAAGTTAATTGAAAATTTAGAGGGAATGACTACATTGAGTTAAATTACATAATTCAAGAATAAATTGTTAAAAAACATAATTTAGCGGTTTAATTGATGCAAATTGTATCTTTTAGATTAAATAAATAATTAACTCATATATTTAACTAGATTAGCGCACCTTGCTTTCTGATTTAGGTTTTTGGGATTTAAACCAAATTATCTATACTATAATTTTACGGTGGTGTCCTCCCTCTTAATTAATAATTGCTAATTACGAATCGTGCACACACACGGATAAAATTTATTTTTGATCACTCAATTTTACGTTTTTTGTTAGTTTAGTCACTAAATTTTCAATTGTATCACTTTACTTTCTCGGGTTTTCAATTTCTATCATTCTGTCAAAAATTTAATTGAAAGCAAAAAGTTCATATAGTTTTGGTTCTGCAAAAAATCTGCGTATCCATATGTGTTTAGCCATTAAAAACACCCCTAGACATGTAGCAATCATACTAGGCCTGACAAATTTAAAAACAACTCGTGAAAATCGACACAGATCCGACACAAATTTAGTGGGTTTAAGTGTAGTCTTAACAGGTTCAAGTGGTTAATGAGTTAACTTGGCAGAACTGTGAAATAAATGAACTGGTTTCGTGCTTAACCCATAAATTTGTTTTAACCTGTTAACAATTGTACTATAATTTTTTTTTAAAAAAGTTAGGTCTTTGAGCTTCTACCTCATCTCACACATCCCATCCCTTAGATTCATTCAAATTTAGTAGTCATTTAATGTTTATTTTTGTCTTTATTTTTTTGCTCAGCCATGATTTATTGTTATAGTAAACAAGTCAAACATGTAATGTGTAGCAACTTAATGATTTTTCATGTGTATTCGAAATATTCTAACCTATTCTCTTCTTTAGCAGGTGACACACGAATTGTATCAAGTAACTCGTCTAATAAATATTTCGTGTATAAGTGTGATTGATAATACCAAGGATAAATTCCAAGTATGAGCTCGATAAGGGAGGTCAACCAAGAGCTCCAGTGTTCAGGCCCAGACCTCAAGCTTCCCCCAAGAGCAAACAATCAGGAAAGCGAGAAGGAAACAACAGTATAACGAAAGACACTCCCGAATCAATAGTCAAATTATATTCAAGGCGCAAAACTCTCAATTGACCAAGATCATCTCTCAAAATCAATGGAGATCTCACGGATGCAAGACAAGGATCTCGCTGCATATCCCTTAGGTATGAGAATTTCATTATAAATATTATACAAAGCCTCCATGGAAGGGAGCATATCCATTTTTGTATCAGAAAAACATACTATAAAACATACACACCATGAGTATAGATACAAGGAGCAAGAGTCTCCATTGAAGAGTGGAGTAGCCGAGCTCCCGAGTTGGTGAATCATTATATGTTCATTGGATAATCATCCCCTGTCCCTAAAAATCTCCTCCTTAATGCTTACGAGCCCTATAACTCAGATCTATACTTATTAACACATCAATACGCTGTGCTCATCCATGTAAAAAGTAACATCATCAGTGATAATTGGACTCGTTTATATAAACGAATGAGATATGAATGAAAGATTTTTTGACACAAACTCGTTTCATCTAACATGAAACCGTTCCACTCGACACGATTATTAAGCCTAAATCATACTAAGGATTTATAATTTATCATATGCACTCCTCCGATAGTTTATTGTGGCAAAGTCTTAGCGGAACAATGAGGTTTCTACATTGCGACTGGTTTGACTCGTATAGACAGTGACCAATATGAGCCATTGTGTGTTGTTTTTTTTGCAGACGTTGATAGTACCCTTACTAGATGTCTGAAAATTTTATGTCATTTTCTGCGTATAATCATATTCTACGGAGAATTGTAGGCGAGGTTAAGCAATTAAGAGGGGGGGGGGGGTAGAGAAGCAATGAAGATAAGTTGGTAAGTTGGCAAAACAGTGATGAACTGTAAACACAGACGTCCTGAGTCAGATATAAGCTTATTCGAACACTCCAGACCGTTGAAAAAAAAATGTAATATAATACGGCTGCCACGATCCGTAGAAAAAGTGTGGCCAATTTAGTATCACATCCACAAGTTACAACTATAGGAAGTGGTGGGGTTCCTTTGAGTACTACTCCTGGATAAGCAAGCCATGACCAAGGCACCAACTACCAGTTCCCCTATACAGAATTCATGTTTAGACATAGAGAAAAACCAAAATTGCAGATCAGAACTGCCAAGAAAAACCCATTTTGTAAGCAAAACACAGTGAATTATGTGCCTAAAATTTGATGAACTATGAAATATGCGAGTTGAGTCAATTGAATTATATATCAACAACACAAAATCACTGCAATCCTAGGCATAATGGAGATAGTTGGTCAGCAGTTGTCCCTGCACCAGGGTACTAATCAAACAGGATGGAGAAGTTGAAAATAGGTCAAACTTGATATGGTTGAGCTTCTTGGTAACACACCAATATTTCGTAACCGGTTTTTGGATCCAGAAATGGCTTTGGTTATGCATGAGCAATGCATCTAAAGCTGTATATAATTTTGACATTTACTTTACAGTTTCACATTCAATTCTTTAAATTCCATCATGAAACAAAAATCATATCCCCTTAAGATAATGCACCTCACTAAAAACTATTGAAGACAAAAAATCACCTTCATAGATCGACAAAAAGGAAAAGACTGGATAGGATCTTCTTCGTTATCTCTTCCTTGTAACTACTGCATGAATATGGATCAATCCTATGAGTTTGTTCCAAATCAATTGTTGAAGGTCATCATGAGAAATTTTCTTCATTACACGGTTGTGTTAAATAAAAAATGGACAAGGTAAATAAATTGCTTATGATTGAATCACCAATAGTCACCACATGAGCATTTCCCATTCTCAAACCGGTGAAATCTGTTGTTATCTCTCACAATAATTACTCTTCCAGAGCACTTGGACATAAACTTAATTGCAATGTGACAATCGCCACAAACACGCAAGTTCTTCATTACTCTAATTGGCCGTTCAGGTGGAATGGTAATAAGTGCAAATGCAATGGCTAGCCTTTCACTGTGGTACCTAATTGCCTGATTTTTCTCATCACCATCTACTTGTCGCAACACAAAACTAGTGTCGCCAATATAACCGGCTCGCTCCATTTCTTCCCCCAATTCCTCCAATTTCTTATAAATCTCTCTGGATTTTGAGTGACGCCTATCCCCAGCAGCAAATGTGTGAACCTTATTTCCCTCTTCAACCCAACTCAAACCTGTTTCCTTTTTCACCCCTCGGTCTCTCAACATCTTCCTGGCTTTGGCTGCATCTTCGTATCTTCCAGCAGCTGCATAAGCGTTAGATAATAGCACGTGCAGGCCTGAGCTTATAGCACCTAGCTCAAAGACCCTATCAGCTGCATAAGCTGCCAATTCCGTGTCCTTATGTATACGACAACCAGTTAGTAGAGCTCCCCACACAGATTCTGTCGGTTGCATAGGCATTTCCTGGATGACTGAAACTGCATCCTGCAACTTCCCAGCACGGCCAAGCAAGTCCACCATGGAAGCATAATGCTGATCACCTGGTTCAATCCCACACTCCTTCATTAGCTCAAAATAATACTTTCCCTCTTTGACTAGCCCCGCATGGCTACAAGCATAAAGCATACACAAAAATGTGATAAAATTTGGTTCCATCCCAATGCGTTCCATCTGTTTAAACAAATCAAACACTTTGCTAGTATGAGCATGCTGAGCACAAGCAATAAGCATTGCATTCCACATGCCAAGATTCCTAATGGGCACCTCATCAAAAACCAGATAAGCTCCTTCGATAACTCCACACTTGGAATACAAAGAAATCAAAGAACTCCCAACAAAACTCATGGAATTATAGCTCATTTTCAAGCACAACCCATGTATTTGTTTCCCCAGTTCAAGCAACGTCGAATTCCCACATACCCGAATCACACTCGAAAAAGTAAAATCATTAACATCCAAATCCTCAACCAAGGCCTGCTTAAATAACCTCAAAGCCTCCTCATCCTCACCCATTTGAGCATAACCATATATCATTCCACTCCAAGAAACCACGTTTCTGTCTGGCATTTCATCAAACATTTTCCGAGAATCCCGAATTTCACCGCATTTTGCATACATATCAACAATTGAACTCCCCACAAATACATCAGAGTCATACCCAGTTTTCATTGCAAGACAATGTATTGATTGCCCAACGTTATTCTTAGAAAGAATCGCACACGCTTTCGTGGCGCTCGGAAATATATGATCATCTGGTTGAACCCCATTGTCGAGCATTCGGCGAAAGGAGTCCAGAGCAAGCAAAGGCAGCTCATTTTGGGCAAACGAAGAGATAATGGAGCTCCAAGTAGTCGAAGACTTTACGGGGGCTTCGTCGAATATTTGGCGGGAATCAAGTGGCCGTTGGGATTTTGAATAGAAGTTGATGAGATGGTGGGATATGAGTGGGATTATCTGAATTCCTGACTTGATGATGTGGGCGTGTAAGGTCTGGCCCTTGAAGAGAGATCTTGAGTGGGTTAGAGAGACAAGGTGATTGCATATGTTTCTGTAGTTTTGTTCAAAGCTGAATTGGTTTACTTGGTTTTGTGTGGTTTTGGGAAAGAGTAGAGATGGTAGGTTCGTGGAGAAAGAGAGTTGTGTTGGTTCTTGGAATGGGTCTTTAAGTTGGTGAAGCATTAGACGTTTTGGCACTACACTACAAATGTTTGAGACTGGAGTGTTTGAACTTTTTGGGACATTGGCCTCAATTAAACGGCACTGTCATAGGTTCTCAGGGCTTAAAACTAAATAAAATAAGAGGATAAACAAATTTTTATTAAGTCTTTAATTATCGTATTTCAATAGTCTCGACATTGTCCTATCATATTTTTCTTTTAATCTCTATTCAAACTCCTTTTTAGATTCAGAAAAAACATATAATTTCGTTAAGCTCGAATCATTTATTAATACTATTGTTTTTAAATTTCAAAATTTAACAATTAAAGATTGGGTATTTTTGCATTTTGAAAGAAAACTATTGAACTAATAGGACATGGAAATGAATCATTAATTTATTTATAAAATTATATTGGTTGAAATTTAAATTTGGGGAAAACAAAAAGTGCTTTTTGAGGGAAAAAAATATAAAAATAGTAGGTGAAAATTGTTTATAAAAAAAAAATGTCAAACATCGACTTTAAGAAAAATATGATTTTTTTTAAATTAAATGAAAATTTTGAGTTCATTTATTAGAATGTTTAGGATAAAATTAAGGAGTAATATTATTTGGACAAAAAATACTGACATAATTTGTTGACATAATGATGTGGCTACATTATAACCATTAGATCAACACCAAGTTTCAAAGCTTGATGGCCGCCACAACCAATCAAAATATTATAGTGAATTAGATCAGTAAATTAAGTTCCAATAGCACCGCTCAAATTAAGATTTTAATAAACCTTATAAAAGTTTTAGGAGTAAATTACATAGATAACCCTTAAACTATACCATTTGTGTTAATTAAGTTCTTATATTAATTTGTATCAATTCAACTCTTCAATTATGTAATTTGACTAAATATGATTAACTTTAATAAATCGCCTCACACATATGAGTTTAATTAGTCTAATATTTGACTCACATGATGTACTGTTAAAATTAAATATAAATTTGAATGGACGGCTATATTGAGCTAGATTATATAGTCGAGGGATTAAATTGACACAAAAAAATAATTCAGGGCTGAAATGATACAAATGACATAGTTTAGGGCCATTTATGTAGTTAACCCTAAGTTTCCGTAACCGAACTTTAGTGAAGTCGCGCTAATTCCAGAGATACCCCGACCGCCTTAGGCTCCTAGCCGCATCTCGTCTTTGAGTAAAGTCGCGCTAATTGGATTTCATTCCAATTCGAATTGTTATTGGAAAAAAACTAGGGTTTAATCCAGAGCTCAAGCTATTGTGCGTTTGAGCAATGGAAGAAGAAGAGAATATGATTATGTGGAAACCATTATCCTCATCATCGCCATTGAAGTCGGATTCGATGCTTTCGTTAACTGTTGGCCGAGTGATGACCACTCTGCTTAGTGCTCGCCCCAAGAAGCTACAGAATGCTATTTCTCGTCTCGATTCTGCTCCCAAATTAGCCCCAATTGGTGGTGAGTTTTCACACACAGTTTCACCGAGTTTGTTAGAGAAAAGGAATAGTTTTTAAGAAGGGTTTTAGAGGGAGAGATTAAAGATTGAGTTCAGTACATTTAGATAGAGGAAAAAGAATCATGTCCATGTTTAGGGGGGAAAAGTCAGAAAAACAAACCCATTGACAGATACCCAGTAGCAGAAAACAGAGGACTTATTTTCCTTTGAAGTTCTGAATATTGTTGTTTTTTTTTTTTTTTTTGGGTTTTTGGTCAGACTGATTATTATTGTTTACTGTGTTGAATATTATCATCGCAATCTTATTTTGATTTTTGCTTTGTAGTTTCTTTGGAACAATCACTGTGGTTTCTTCACAAGTACGTTAGAGATGCAATTGAAAAGGAGGAGTCTTTGGACCAAGTTTTCGTTCCCATGATTGAGCATGTACGAAAATATGAATGATTTTCTCCCTTGTAATTTTCAGGTTCATTTACCTTCAAATGGCATCAAATTTATTTGTTTATATCAATTATTTTTCCTACATGACAGGAAAATCTAAGAATATCAGCGGGGGAATAAGTTTATGGGTAAAAATAAGGATGGAGGAATAAGTTGATGTATATCAATATTATGAGGGTCAAATTTTTTTGGTGAACTTCTTATAGGGAAAAAAGAAATTGTGGTGAACACAATAATTTCTGAGTGCAAGTCTGTTTCTGAATAAATTTTTGAGTTTGTGTTGTTTGAAAATTACGTGGAATAATTTGCCAGGCGAGAATATATAGGTCATATGCAATCTATTCCCTCACAGAAAAGAAAAAGATTTTAAAAAAGCTATTCGTGGCTTTTCCCGTACTCCACCATATGCACTTTGTCTGAAGTTATATTTGGAGTGAGAATGAGTTTCTTTTTAATTCCTATTAAATTCATATATGTCTAGAACTTATGTGATAAGGAGAGAGAGACAATGAGAGAGAGGTTTAATGGAGAAAAGATGGTAGGATAAAAAATCTTGGCCGAGAAAGATTAGTTCTTTGTTTATTTTTTGGTTGGGGGGGGTGTTTGTTTTGTTTTCTTTTCCAATAAGAAACAACAATTTATTGATAATCAAAAGAAGTCATTAAAAGAACACCACATCAGAGGTGGACAAGGAGTCCACACAATGACAGGTCATGAAAGCATACAAATAGTAGGGAAAATTACAATCCATATGGAGCTTTCCAACTTGTTCTAATGCCAAAAGAGGGGTATATCTTCAAACTCTTTGGACGTGGAAGTCCAAAAAGTGGAGTCTATTGCATAATTTTGTGAACTGTTTACAGTTGTCCTAAAAAATTATTGCATTAATTTCCTTCCAAATCACTCATAATGTTGCAAAGAATGCACTATACAAAATGATCTTCCATTTTGTATTTCCCCTACACCCCCACATCATCCAAACAAAACAGAGAGACTATAGCCCTTGCTGCAACCAGACAAGGGTCCACAAGATTAAAAAGCTTATTCCATAATTTTTTTATGACCAATTATCCATGCACAAACTTGCACTTTTAAAGGTACTTTGGCCTTCCAAGTCTTCAATGGTGGTTAAAAAAATAAAAGTGAAGAATCATCAATTAAATACTCAAAAAAAGATTTACAAGAGAATGCACCCGTTTGATATCTAATCCAATACCTTCTATCCTATGAATTTTGAGTGAACATAACATTTTCAAGTATAGAAAGAAGACTCATCAATTCCAAGTTTTCCCTTTCATTAAGATTCTTATGGAAACCCAAATCCCAATAAATCGGAACCATAGATGCAATATAAGAATTGTGATAACAATAGACACACTACAAGCTTGAGAAGAGACTAGAAAAGGAGGACTCTCCAACCCAAATTTTCTCCCGAAATCGCACTCTGGTTACATCTCTCACAATAAACTTGATTTTCTGAGAAAAGTAAGATAACCCCTGACAAATGAACTTCTATGGACTCCAAAAAGTACCCCTTTCAACCTTATTAGCATCTCATCCATTAGCCAGTTACCCATACCTACTTCTAATAACAACATGTCACAATGAATCTTACTCCAAATAAATGCAAATAAAACCTCCGGAGCCATTTTTCAACCCGAGGCTACATTCATTTTCACCAAATTTTCAATCGAAAGCCCTTCCTTATCTTTTGACTTACTCAACACCTCTCAATGAATCATGTGATCCTTCCTACCCCTCGGCCACTCCTTCCAATAAGAACTCTATCATCAAGCCTCCAATTTTCCTAACTACCAACCCAGGCATTTTAAGGAACATGTTTTGTCTGAAGAACTAAGAAGTAGAAGTGGATGTAACTTGTTTACTTCTGGAAGTAGAAGCTAGAAGTTGATACAAGAACAGCTATGCTATAACTCCCAAAGTTACCATTCCAAACACACTTGAAATATCTTCTGTGTAATTTTTTTGTTCCTTTTAATCATTTATGACATCTGAAACCTTCACTCATTGACATTTGGTCTGTCCTTTTCAATCCTCTTTCATTTTGCCTTGTGTTCATTTGCATGTCCCTGAAAGTAATGATCCAGTTATTTTCCTTGGTAGTAATTATAGAACTATTCCATCTCTCTCCAGTCACTGAAATGCAAGGAGTCAAAGCATGGCAACCAGGGGATGATACTTCTTAATTGGCTCTTTCAAGATCAACTTCTTTTCGAACCTCTTGCAATCAACTTTGCTGGCATTATTTTGAGAAAAGAGGACCGCTATATTGCCTTGGGCTGGTGTATCCTTGCACGTGGTCTTATAGAATATGAGATCACTATGAACAACCTCATAGCACATGGTAACATGGCTTTTTCTATATTCTGTTCCTTCATGAACTATCTGCCATTGCTTAAATGCCATTTTACCAATTTTATGCAGCAAATTCAGATTAATTTAATATCTTTCTTGGAAATTTCAACTTGAATTTTTGGGGATGGGGCTTGTCTCTCCAATCCTCTGTTAGCCCAAATCTAGGACAAAAACCTGTTGCAGCAATTATGGTTTTGACACTCGGTCTCCTTTTGTAAGTATTGCAGAAAAATTGAACTTGATGAATGACAAATGTTGGTAGCTTTTTATTGGAGCAGGGTGCTTCCTTGGGGTGCTGATGCTTTTCACTGCTAACATTCTTCAGATGTGGATTATAAATTTACTTTAAAACCACTTCTATTTGAGAGCCATGTGAAGTTGATGGAATTACTCTTTTTGTTATCTTATCAAAAAAATAAAAAGAAGAAGAGGCAAATTACAATTTGTCGTTAAGATTTAGAATAGCCTAAATAACCTGGAATTTAACTATAGCTTCTTTAACTTTGTTCCCACATAAAAACACTACTGAAGATTGGGTGCTCTAATCTTAAAAATGAGAATGTCATTCTCCCATTTCCATGTATACCAATAGGGAAGAAATAGTTCTTAGTTCTTACATATATATATTTTTTTCTTTTGAATATTCCATCATGAACTTTTAGAAAATTAATGTGAATGGGGATGGTTCTGAATGACTGAATGGACTTCCAGCCTGGATTTAATTTATATTGCTACAAAGCTATCCCATCCCATTCATGCAGTGATTACTTTGTCTTAAGGTATCTTAATTCTTAATAGTGTTGGGGTTTGGGTTGGATACCTGATCTACTGGTTAATCTCCTTTTCCTATCCTGTCCTTATCTGTGTCTGTGTATGTGTATGCGCAGTATTTGTAATTTGAGTTGGAAGCCAGTATTTTCATCTGTCTGCGTGAGAGGCAAGCAATTTTATCTTGAAGTGTTAGCGTTTTCCCCTTATGCTTGTTTCTGTATTTGGGAACATTGAATGGCATCTTTTGTCATGTTCTGTATTGATGGCAAATTCATTAAACAAGGAATACTTGGTATTGTTTATGTCATGTCATTCTATTCAGTGCTTTTGTCTCCTGTATTTTTCCGTGGTACTTCTCATGCTTAAGAAATTGTGGGTTCTCCTAATTGTTCCTTAGAGATGCTTTATGCTAACAACACTATAAGTTTCCAAAATTTGAGATGCCTACCTTCCACAGTTGTTTTCTTAAAAGGGATTGAGGACTAATGTATGTTAGCCATATCCATAGGCAGATGTAGCCTTCTTCCTTTGACCCTGTTGAAGCATGCTTTGTATGTTAGTGGACATGGAAGTGTGAGCAAGCGGATTTTTGATTGGAGTATGTATGTAATGACTTTTTAAAGTATGGGGTGATGCTTTTGTGCAAGTCCCTGGGAATCTCAAAAGAAATTTATTGTGTACGAATTAGTACTTTGGAGAGATGGCTGTTTGGCATGTCTGGTAGCATATCGATCCTTTGCCATACAATTTTGGAGATGGGAATCCTATGTTGTTGTGGTGGATAAGAATGTTGTATTAATGGGCTTCTTTTAAGTTAGAGTTAAGATAGGAACTCGAATTTGGCCTTTTGAGGAACTCGGAGGTTTGAGAAATGGAAGCGTCTTATTCATTTTATATTTTTTTTTATATTTTTTTGGGGAAAAGTTGCTGAGGAATGTACAAAACTTGTTGAGATGGAGTTGAACTGAAGTTGCTTGGTGAGACTATTCCATTTTTCTGATCTCATCATTTTGATATCTCATCATTTTGATATTTTAGATTGTGGAGGATGAGAGTTCTTTAGGAATGGCATATGTGATAGTTTATGGTGTAGATGCTATGAAGTGAGATATCCTTGATGAGGTCAGGTGGTAATATCACTTTAATCAAAGAAAGGTTGCTTGCAACACGTGTGTCTACCCATGTGTTGATTTGGTCTTGTATACTTCTGGCAGATCACCCCCACCCCCTCCAAAACCACCCACAACCCTCCAAAACCACACAAAAAAGAGAAGTGCCAGGTTGTATATTTCTCTAAACTATTGTTCCTTTCTTAGTTCTTAATTTGGCAACTATTCTAGCTTAATTTTGCAATCTAAGGTGTTTTTTGAAGTCAAAACCTTGCCTGAATGTTGGCCCACGAAGAGGTGACTACCTATGATTTAGATCAAATCTTTATGCCATGAAATGAACTAGTTTTCTCTAGCAGGCATTATTGTGTAGTCCTTGGACATATTATTTCAAGTTTGGGTGTAGGTGTTTTCGGCAGGTGCATATGGCGCTTTGAGCTGATTTATTCCAGTGGTCATTCGGTTTTATGATGCGTAAGAGGCAATTAGTTCTTTGATGGTTGGAGACAATTAAATATGCCACCTTTGATTTAGTACATTTTTAACTTTTAGCTTTAAATAAGCGTTTTTGTGATGTTTGTTGCAGCTTATTGGAACTTAAGTTGAAAATTGCTTATTTGGAAACTGCTTATACTTTTGGAAAGCTGCAACAAACATGACCTAAGAGATGCTGAAAATGTGAGGGTTTTCTTCCAGATGTGGTCCTTGTTCTTTTATGCTTGAAATTTGTGCTTTTTAATAGCCATTCATCTGAATTGGCTATGTGTGTTGTTCAGATGTTTATTAAGATCCAAGTACGGAGGGAAGTCCATTTATTCACAAGAATCTTTTGTTTATAGTTGCCTATCCTTTCTAGGAGGCTGTAATTGAAGGAGCGGTAGTTCTTTCTTTGATAGGTCCTCAAATGGTTTGCCATTGCATCTTACCACTTCGTGTCAACAGAGTTTTCCCATTAATTTTAATTGGGCAGTCACATGTGCTGCAAAGCCTCTAGAGATGTTGTCATGTGTTAGAAAAATTCAATATTTTGATTTTCTGTAAGCTCTGTGTGTGTGTACACACACACACACACACACATATATTAATTGTGAAATGGAAAGACTGGTGTCCTTGGGAACACCTATTGGCCATTTTTGATTGCAAGTGATTAATCCGGGGTGTTGGGAGGAGTAGAGTAGACAAGATATCTGCATAATCTTTGGTTTCATTTACACCTGAGATGGCTGTCATCAGACTCAAATGCTTGTTTTCCATACTTGGCAGCTTAAGCTTTAAATGGGCAATGACACATTTTGAAATAACTTTGTGAATTTTATGTTTCTTGTGCATTGATTGTGTTCTACTCTTCTAGACACTAGTTGGTTTGTTGCTTGCTTTTTTTTTTTTTTTTTTGTAATTATGAGTTCTTTCGCTGTAAATGGGCTTTGTTTTTTCTGAATTGTAATTTTTCTTTGTATTAATAATTTTTTTGTAATTTGAAGAATGACACAAATTTGAATCGGGGATTGTATAGATATAAGCTCTGAAATGAATAAAGTCTATTTCTGATTCAAAATGGCCACTATGGTTGAGTTTCTGATCTTTTGATAAAAAAATTCTTCATTCGAATGAGTCTAGGGTTGCCACGTTTAGGTTGATTCATTTACTGAAAAGTGGAACACAAAGCTATAGTGGAAATATTATTTTTGTACATTTTGATGTCGGAAGACTTCCAGTAACGTGATCCTTGGTGTTGGGTTGGTATCTTCAATTCTTATTTCTCAAAAAAAAAAAAAAAAAAAACTAAGCTGTGTACCTTCATGTGTACAACGATACGGCCGCCTCTGGCACATTATTTGGTATCTTTGCTTGAAAACTTAAAAGAAAAATAAAACTGTTTATGCTTTTTAGTCTTGGATTTTTGGTCTTTGTAAGTGTACTTCTAATTTGACATTCTCTTGAGTCTCGAAAGTTCTTTCCTTTTCTTCTCCCCCTCCTTTTTTCCAAGTAACAAAAATAATGAATAGTGATTGAGTTTCGCTTTTCTTTTTCTTAATGTAGGAATAAGGGAGAAGTACAATGCACTATTGAAGATCCTTTGTTCATGTGTCACACATCTTCTATCTATCGTATCTAGTGGGAGGTATATGCCTTTTCATGTTGATTTGCCCTATGTCTCTATGTAAGTACGCATTTAACAACTGTGATTCTTGCAAAACCAAAATCAATCACACAAAGATATTCAGAAAGAAAGTCCTAGTCTTGCAAAACAATCATAATCAATTGTTAAGATGTATTTTTTAGGGTTGAATCCTTCTGGGACCTTGATGTTCTTTGATGGGTCGCCATCTTGAACAATGGTCAACAAACTCCAAGCATACATATCAACAATTTTCCGAGACCCTAAAAACTCTATTTCATGCATTTGGTCAGGGGCCCAAAAACTCGAGGCCCAAACCCAAGTACTGCTCAAATTTTAGTTGGGCTGTGACTTTCTTGCTGAAGCCCGACCCATATACTTAGGATATTCATCCAAATTTTAAATTTTTCGTGTTGGGTTCAGGTTGGACCACCTAAGTTGCTCCCCTATAGGTCACTCTAAAATACTTTTATGTTCCACTATGGGGACACAGGTGGCTTAACTAGTGGAGGCATAGCTTTTTGGTACCACGTCCTTTGGTTCATCCCATCCTTTGCTCAAAAGTGAGTGGACTTCATGTCTTTTAAATAATTAATTGATGAGGCTTCTCACTTTCTCTACATTTAGGTTAGTTTTGAGCTTAATTTACTGAAGGAATCTAACCTCATCATCAGAATTAAATCACAATTATTTGAGATTATTCCAGTTTCCCTTGTTGACATAACCTGGACAGCATAAGGTAAACTGTAATTTGTGTTTCTGTGTTGCATATTTGTTTGATTATGCTGAGTTCCTTCATGTAAATGCTGAGTTCTTTATGTAATTTATGTTCCTTGATTGTGCTGAGTTCTGATCTTTGTAATGCTTTGTGAGTATTTGTTCCGTTGATATATTGTGAATACTGAATATCTTTATGCCAAATTCTCGAGAAAGTGAAAGAGTGGCTTAATACCTGTTCTGAATAGTGTTCAACCTCTTGCATTTGAAGCGTTTCGCAGGGGGGATTTGAGTTGCCAACCCGCCTTTCGGTGGCTGGTGCTGATTTTATTTTAGCTCTCACTGTAGCACTAGCAAGAAAGGATCCGGTTTTGAATGTCTCAGATAACAAGCCGAAATTATCTCATTCTAATGCACCAAACCTGCCAATTAGCTTTGTACCTGCTGTTATAAGTGAGAAGAAAATGAAATCGACGAGTAAATCTGTCGAAGTCTCGGATAACATGGAGATGAAATTGTTGCTTTGGGATCATCAAGAGGAACTCGGTAATCTTGTGCAGAGACTGATTTCTGTACGTTCTGCAATCATTCTATATATGTATTCTGAATCTTTTTTGGGTTTTATTCAATTAAGTCCTACATCTACTATGAATTTTCAGGGGGCTCAGTTTGATGTTCTTTTATACTTTTGGTGTCCATGTAAAGACAACTTGTAGCTTACATAGAATGAGTAGGGCCATTCCAGGTTGATTTATATTGCCAAGGGGCCTCTCCACTTGATGCCAGTTGGTTTTGAGTAGGATGTTTTAACGGTGTCAATCTGGGTCTTGTTGGTTAATGGACCAAGGCTCTTGCATATTTGAATTCCCTGGTATGTATACTTGTATGTTTGTTTGTTAGTGACACTTTTGAGCCCGCATCCCAAGTAATGGAAGGTGTAAACGGAGTTTGTATCCAACATTAGATGGTTTGGGTTGACCAAGGTTGGTTTATATGGTTAAGCAACCTCTCCACTCTTTTTCAATTGGTTTTGAGTTGGATGCTTGAACAATCTGTGATTATATCTTCATTGAAAGAGCATGCAAATAATAGAAATGGAACGATTGATAAGATGAGCAATTTGAAAAAAGTGGCTGAGAGTGAGAATGCGTGTTTTCAGCATATTAGATAAATTTACACTGTAAATGTGGGCAGAAGTTGAACATGTTTATCAATATGTATATCTATGCATGTGCATATAAGAATCAAGCTCGTAAAATTCCTTCATTTTAGTGAAAGATATAAAGCATTTTGTTATCCCCTCTATTTTTTCCTATTGTTTAAACCAGTTTTTTTCTCCAACATTCTCCAGTTATTTGTGTTCAAGCTTCACGAACCAGTCCTAATTTCCAAATGCTTGTCACCAGAGTGGATTTGAAATAAATTTGTAGACTCCAATTCTTGGAAACTCAGGTTTACAATGGATTAGTGGTGAACTGTGCCAAAAAAGCTTAAATTGTTATTTTCCTTAAAACTTGAAAATTGCTGCTGATATTATTGTGGTTTGATCATGTAGACACACATTTATACCTACAAGAAATTTTTAGACGATACGGAAGGTGAATTGGGTAGTGAAAAAGAGGCTCAAGGTGTAAATTGGAATGCTGCTTGTCTTTTCCCTTCTCTTTCCTCTTCCTTAACTTCCTACCAATTGAAAGGAACTTAATAGATTCTACCTGGTACAAGAAAGGCAAAACCAAGAAAAATAGAGCAGCTAAATTACAAACAGATGAAGGAAATGCACAATGGCTTGAAGGAAGAACAAGAGATAAAGGTTTCTATGCTTAAAGAGACCCTGAAGAGGGCTTTAATAGGATTCAACAAGAACAGAATTGCCCTAATTACTGAAAAGGAATTATGCTCTGACTTGACTGATGCAGAAGATGAAAATTGGAGAATGATACTAAAGTACATTACTAACACAACACAGGACTGAACAGTTGACACAAAAAGAACCAGCCCTAGATAATCAGGTCACCTGGACAGAACAGCCTTGCTAGGCCTCTTGGATGCTCCCGCATCACCACCTCTTTTAATGGAAGGAAAAGGGAGAAATAAAAGGGATGGCGATGTGGAAGCATCTAATAGTCCTAGCTGGATCTTTTTGGCGCTTCTTAGCTGGGTCTTCTTCTCAGCTGGTCCCTTCGAGGATTTGAAGACATCATGCTCAGGCCTTTCCCTTATTCATTCTTATGTAGTCAGCTTGCATATTTGTCTTACTTTTTTTAAAAAAATTTCCCCTATAATTAGATAGCATCGAGGGGTAAGGTACATAAGTCCCCCTAGGTGTAATTCATTTTAAAAATCAATAAAATTCCCCCTAGGTGTAATTCGTAAAAAAAAGAAAAAAAAAGTCTAAAAGTCCTAGCAAGGCTCTGTCCAGCTAAGCTGAATATCTTGTGCTTGTTCTGTTTATGTTCAATCTTTTGTTGTTTATGTAATGTTCTTTAGTATGGACCTATATGACAAGAGGCGCAGAGGAAGGAATGTTAATTGAGTGGACCTGTATGACGAAGTGAAGAGGAAGGAAAATTTGCGTCATTTTCCCCAGAGAGTTCTATTTGGGAACTCTTCCTTCTCGAACACTGACGAATGTTTTAGGGAGGTGGGGGTTTAAGTATACATTTTGGTGGAGTATTGAGGACATGGAAAGAGGTAACACTTTTGGTCGTCTTAGACAATTTATTCTAGTAATCTCCTATCAGTGATTTTTGACTAGCTTTAGATTTCCTCAGATAATGCCCAACTATTTCTCCGGTTTGAAACAGTTATAATATCCAGTTTCTTGTATCTTATTTGATCTTCAAGTCTGATGGGCAGCAGGCTCGTGTTTTTAAATATCCCCAGAAAACGAAAGATGTCTTTGTTCCATCTCTGCAAAAAATTAACATCATTCGAAGATTACACTCAGCTTGGATCTAGTTACTCTCTTATCCAGGAAATTAATACTCGTAAGATTAGGAAGAATATGCACAGCATAAATTTATATAGTTGAGTTTGAAGTGATTGTGAAATATATGTAACTACTTTCTAATGTTGGCTTATCAATCTGTGAACTGCTGAAAACATCTAAGTTAAATAACTTTTCAATCTATTTTTGCTATGCAGTGGAACAGGAAAAGTCGGTCTTTGCATACAAAAGGATTGGAGAGAGTGCTTAAGTGGTTGCAAGGGACAAAACAACATTATGGTTGCTTTCAGAAAAAGGCAGGTGTGATTACTGTCACATGTTTTAAGCGTTCAGTAGATCCTTTTTGCCTCTAAGTTATGTGCATTGAATGTTATTGTTTTCCACATGGATCACAGGTCCAGAAATGCTGAAGACTGGAGCATTACTTCTCTCTTCTTGTTGGAAACATTATGGCATGCTCATGCACTTGGACAATTACAAATTTTCTCAGGATTACAAAGTATTGTTGGACGAGTACTTGTCTGGAATTCAGGTTAAGTTTACAAGATATTACTTTGAGTGAGATTATGTATTTTTTGTGGTATTCACCTCGAGTCTGAGAGATGCTGGGTGTTGCAATTTGATATTTCTTGGTTATGCACTTGTTGATATTCTGTTTTCTGTTTGTGAAACACAAATGTATGCAGCAATTTTTTTTTTGGTTTAGATGGTGTGATCGAAAAATGTTAGAACTTGGAAGATGTTTTGTTTTGAACTGGAACTTAGAAGATGCTAAAAATGAATCTTTTGGTATGTGACTGCAAGTAGATATGTGATGCAGCAAATTCTTAGATTTGCTGTAAATTGCTATTTAGACTAAGAATTAACACCTTTTAATGAATTTCCAATGAGAAGATAATATGAAAAAGCTTTAGAATCAAAGACGGAATAAGAATATATGAATTTCTAGGGCAAGAGACCCAAGAAAGACTGAAATTGTGAATTTTCTGGAATAGCAATAAGAAAAAACTGCTACAAAGACTCATAATGGTCACAACAGCCCTAGCATCTTTAGCCCTTGATCACCTTAATAACTCTTTAATCCTAGGCTTCCAAGATAATTAAAAACTCACAAGACAGTCACATGAATTTGTAAAAAGATTAGGACCATACATACCATCTATAAGACACATAAAATATAAAATGTTATAGAAAATAAAAAGATAACTAGAAAAATCTGCTAACTAGAGATTAAGCTAAGCCCATTAGTGGGCTCGCTTGTTCTTGATAAGACTCTTGGAGGCTCCTGGATCGACTCCTTTGGGTTGGAAGAAACTAGACTCTGGCGAGAAAGTCTCCACTAGTTCAGCGTAAACCCTTTCACTAGCTGATTTTGACCACTTAAAAATCAACTGCCTTCAGATATTTATGATTGGACTTATAATAGAACTGAAATTCCGTATAAACCTACATCACCTATATATTATGGTGTTGACCACTCCTTGATAGCTCTTGTAAGTCATTTGCTGAAACAATAAAGTGAAGAAACACAATTTTGTGGCACAAGAAAGAACACTTCTTTGTATTTATACAAAGGTTCTCCTTGCGAAGAACCTCCATGACTTGACGTAAATGGACTAAATGTTCCTCTCGAGTCTGAATATATATTAATATATCATTAAAGTAGACAACAACAAATAATCACAGGAAAGCTGTAAGTATTTCTGTCCTAACTTGGATAAATGTACTTGGAGTATTAGAGAGTTTGAATGGCACCACTCAAAGAGTCCATCCGGTGTCTTTTGAAAGTATTCTTCCACTCATTCTACTCTTCATTCGAATTTGATGATATCAACTCCTCAGATCTATCTTGGAATACACCTATGATTTAGCGAGCATTTCAAGCATGTCTTCCAAGCAAGGGATTGAAAAGCAGTACTTCACTGTTATCTTGGTTATGACACGACTATCCACACAAATTCTCCATGAACCATTTTTTTTGGGCATAAGTAAAGTTGGGCAGCACAAGGACATTTACTTTCATGCACCAAACTTTTGTCAAGCTACCCATCAACTTGTTTTTGCATTTCAGCCCTATGTGTTGGTGGCATTTTGTAAGCCGGTAGATTAGGTAAAGTTGCACCTTGTAGTAGATCAATGGCATGTTGAGTGCTCCTCACGGTAACTCATCACTGATCTACTCATCATCGGTGGCAAACCTCACGGTAATTCATCATTGATCAGCTCCTGAAAATCCTTTTTTAGTAGTTGAATTTCTAGTGGATAATCAAGAAATTCAATCAGTTGGGCCTTCTCCGTTACACTTCTACCTACCAGTGCATAGGTAATTCCCAATTCTACGCTCTCCACTTCAATTTTTTGGAAGTCAAAAATCTATTAACCTTGCTAGCATTAGGATAAACTGTAGCTTCTTCCTTAGAGGTTGCAAAGTTAGGTTTTTACAACCTCCCTTGAAGGAATAGGTATTGACTTTTGTATACTGAACCATGTCTTTATCATACAACTACATCTTCCCCAAAAGAACATGACATTCATCCATAGACACCACATCACACCAAGCTTTGTCATCAATATTATTGCCCTTAGTAAATTTAGCCTTGCAATGAGAAGTAACCGGTCCAATACCTCATTTCCTCTTCTTAACCACGCACCCTTTTAAGGATTAGGGTGCTTTTCGGTTGGCAACTTCAACTTCTCTACGGCCTCCTTTGAAACCATATTCTCATTGCTATCCCCATCAAGAATAACATTGCAAACTTTACCACCGCAAAAAACATGTGCACAAAAAATATCTTTTTTCATTCCTAAATATTCCTTGTGCTATTACTTTCCACCATTTGTTATCTATAATTGGATAAGATTTAATTCAGGTATATGTCTAAATCCCATGTTATATATATGTTTTGTTGAAACCTAAGGTGTGGACAAGATGGCCAGAATCCCACTTCAAGGAGGTGGATGTTTTGAGCTCAAGTTTTCTCTTTGGAGCTATTTCCTAGGCAAGAATCTGGCATATAGCTAGTGCATATGAAATTTGGGGACCATATGTGCCCTGATAGTTTGGCGGGTATGGTACTTTATCAGAGCTGAATATCTCCTTTTGAGCCATAAAAAATTATTGTAGGTTTTAACACGAAAAACTGAAAGCAAACTTGATAAAAAGAGAAGTTAATTGCATACACCGTCTCAATAATGCACATTTAATTGTTGAACAATGCTTGTCAAAAATGATGTATGAAGTTGAAATATTTGAATGTCAATGTTTCTGTTGCGACATAGAGGTGAAAGAGGAAGAGAAAACAATGTTCTAAAGACGTATGACATGAACTTTTGTTTGGCTCAGCCTAATTAAAATTCTTTCTTCATGTTGATTATGACATCAAGATCTAGAATCATATATTACAAAATAAAGAGATGGATTAGAAGCATAGAATAGAACACATAATCCGTGCCTATGGTTTGATATGTGATGCAAGG
Source organism: Ilex asprella (assembly GCA_023539305.1). Classification (NCBI taxonomy): domain Eukaryota; kingdom Viridiplantae; phylum Streptophyta; class Magnoliopsida; order Aquifoliales; family Aquifoliaceae; genus Ilex; species Ilex asprella. The sequence continues at coordinate 2,005,629 of CM042200.1, forward strand.
ATCAAAATTTTGTTTCGTTTACATCGAAACAACCTAAACAACGAATCAGTGATTAAAAATCAAACTTTCATATTTTTTGAGGTGTTTTGGGATGTTTTGATATTTATCGGAAGCAAATTTCCAAATTTCTAGGTTACCATTATGTTTTTGAAACATTTCGAAAACATTTTTGTTTTTGAGATGATCGAAATTATGCATTGATAAAAAATTTTGATCCTTGGTTCAATGCAGTATGTGTGGCAAAACTATGTTTTTGTTTTGTCCTTTCATCTATTTTTCTATTTGTCATCGGATTGGGAGTCTCAAATAGTCTACTCAAAAGATTAGAAGTTTTTCACTTGATAATTGTTGTTCTAGCATGCAAGCAAATATGGTGTATTTTCATGTGGTCAGCTGATATTTAGACCCAAGGATCAAAATATCGTGTCGAAACGTCCGAAACGTTTCGGAATTTCAACACACCGACACGAAACATGGGTTGAATCCCAAAATTCCAAAGTTTCGGTCGAAACGTCACTGTGTCGGACCGTTTCGGTCGAAACAGTATGTAGAACTAAAAATTTATGTGTTTTAATCATAGTGTATACAATGATTTTAATATTAATGAAATAATATTATTTATTAATTTGAAGACACAATTTAAATTAATAAATTAGTATTATAATAATATGCTGCACAAATTAGTATTATAATAATATATTTCACTTAGTATTATTAATTAGTAATTAGTATTATAATAAAATTGTATTATTAATTTGATAACATTCTAATTTAAATGATTTTCGCCTCATGTCTACCCTTTTTTTCCTCCCAATTTAAATTTATTCTTATATAAATGGATGTTAACCAAATAAATATGTTAAATTAATCAACTATTTAGCTTATCTTTATAAATAAATGGATTGTATTTGTATTTCTACATGTTTCCACGTGTTTTCATATTTTTTCTGCGTTTCCATTGTGTTTCCGAAACGTTTCCGTTTTTGAGCTGACCGAAACGGTGCTTCGAAACGATATTTCGATCCTTGTTTAGACCCTAAGCATTGTTAGAAGACTACAACCAGACGTCTACTCCATCTCACCTTTGGAACTAATGGCAGTGTCTGTAATTTATCTAATGAGGTATACATATACATCATTGTGGAACTCTTGTGACTTTGTCGTGTTTTGATTGGCTTCAATGTTTATATCTTTTCATTGGTCTTTTCTGGTGTCGGAGAGGAAACAAAGGCAAACAAAAGCTAACGCAGAACCACCTCATATATTCTGACCTTGTGGTAGATAATATGAAGTATAATTTTTCGGTTCCTTTTTTGGTCTAACTGTCTATTAGTCCTCTAAAGTAGGCAGGCAGGTAGCTTGGAGGTGTAGTTACTGTCACTTGTGTACTTCCGTTTTGTATTCATTTCAAGTTTAGTTTCTGAGCGACAACATATGCAGGTTTATGCAGACAACTATAGTGAACAACATACTGATCATAAAGACAGCGGGAGAGAGACCATGAAGTTTTTTCTAAATTGCTTATCCCTTTTATTGGGGCGTTTGGATGTCAAGCAATTTGATAATGCGATGGCAGAATATGCACCAAAGATATCCCAAGTTCTATTATCACAGGTAGCTGTGGTCCAGTTTATATAGAAATGCAGTTATCTACTTCTCTACCAGTCCTAAGGTGTATGTCAAGTTAATAGATATCAAAACTTCCAGCAAACAAATTTCTTTCTCTGGCTAAAAATCTAATTAGCTGAAAATTTGTTTGACCTGTTGTGGTTCTCTTTTGTTGTTTGTTGTGTGTTCTTATTCCATCCGGGTGATTGCAGCAATAGGTGAAGTCCATGTGAAATTTTTTGGGTACAGACATCATAATCCTACATTGTAGTGACCATGTCTAGTCATTTGAATGCTCGACAATTTTATGCAATATTTGTGACATTGAGAGTACTTAATATTTTTCCAGGTTTGGTTGAGCTATAACGATATTAAAGAAAGCATAATAGGTTTTTTGTAGTTATTTGAATTTTTTTAGTCTATTATATTTTACTTTTGGTTTTATGATCAAATTGTTCATTATTTCATAACCTACTTGTGGCAGATACAATTCATTATAGCTGAGGAGGAAGTTGATAGTGTTATGCTTCGTAATCCATGAGCATCCTAGAAAGGATGGTAGAATGCATTTAGAGGACGCTGTTGTATTGAGGTGGATGGACTAGTTTAAACATGACTTGCTAGAAAAAAGGATAGAATATGAGCAAACATAAATAGACATGTAGAGGAAGGCACCAAAATTAGCCGTTATTGTGCTCTTGTGCTTTATGCCTACCTTTTATATAGCGACCCAAACCCAGGTAAAGTAGGGTCAGATTAGGTTGTTGACAGTCACCATAAAACTTGTCAAATCTCTTATGAACATAAATTTCTGGAAGTATATGCGTAAATGCTAGGAAGGCAACAAAATTTGCAGATTTTATGGTCTATGTCGTGCTTTATGCCTACCTTTTATATAACAGCCCCAAGCCCGAGTAAAGTAGGGTTAGTCACCGTAAAACTTGTCCAATCTGTTAATAGACATAAATTTCTGGAAGTATATGCGTAAAGGTTGGGGCTGCATTGCACTGAACCCTATTAGAGAAATGGGCAAGGTACACCACATTTTAGTTAAATGTGCGAGAGCGTTACTTTGGACGAGCTTGAGTATAGAAACTAGTCTAGAACACCAATGTTGGTGAGCGAGAAATATAAGAACAGTAGTAGATAAAGAAATAGAGCTAGTTAAAACTATGATCATGAGAAAAACCAATGTAGGATGCGTACATAAAATTAAGAGAAAGTAAGAGAAATAGAAATTGTAAGTTATAAAATTTGTTATACTGGAAAAAAATAGGTGTAGAAGTAGAGTTGGAATAATAACAAATCAATATCTTAACCAAGAAGTCATAATTGTTTTAAGAAAACGAGATTGAAGAATATTAATTTAAGTTGTAATGGAAGAGAATGTAATTAATATTTTGATAATGCTTGTCCATCGTAAGCCTCCGTACCATGATTGTGGATATCAGAAGCGTTCACGAACTAAGGTCATACGATTCAAAAAGAGTGTTTTAGCGACCCAAATTTCTCATTTTTTTTTATCCCAAATTATAACTTAAACCCCAAATCAACCCATGATTCAAATAACCCCAAAGTGTAACTATTATAAGTTTTTATTTTATTTTTTGGTGATCTTTAAAATTTTATAGTTTGGTTTCTTTTGATTTTGATTTTTTTTTCTTCATAATATAAATATACTAGCTTTCATAATTTACAACCATTATGGGGGAGAGTTTTTTTTAATTGTGGTTTGCATTGGAACTCTTCTCAGAATTTTTTTTGTGTACATGGATATGTGATTACAAATAATTTCATTTAATAGAGAAAGAGATTCAAATAAGATTCACAAAGCGAACTACAACCGAAAATAGTGTTCTAAAGAAGTCTATCTCCATCGTGCAACGTATCAAAAAAAGTATCATCCTACCGGTGTGAGCGATTGCCTTGTACTCAGTTTCTTCACTAGACGGTGCTACCACCATTTGTTTCTTATTCTTCCATGCAACTAAATTACCTCCCAAAAAAGTACAATAACTTGTAGTCGATGATCTACTCGAGGAAGAGCTTGCCCAAATAACATCTGTGAACTTTTCCAATCTAAGATGCCCATGAAATCTATACAATAATCCAGTCCGGAAGCTTGTTTGAGATATCTGATAATACGAATAACAACATCCCAATGTGTTACTTGAGGAGCTTCCATAAATTTATTTATTACACTCACTTCATAAGATATATCTGGTCGGGTATAGTGGGATAATTTAACTTTCCAACTAATCGACGATATCATACATGATTTGAGAAACATTCACCTTCATTTTCTGAGAATTTATGATTTGGATCCATGGGGACATCAATTGGTCGACTACCTAGAAAACCCTTTCCTCCAAAAGGTCGTGCACATATTTTCTTTAGGACAAACTGATGCCATATTTTGATTTAGCAACTTTGATACCAAGGAAATAATAAAGTTTGTCTAGATCTTTAGTGTGAAATCAGTTTTGTGGAAATTGTTTCAACTTGACAATACCAACAGTCGTTGCCAGTAATCACAATATCATCGACATAAACAACAAGGATGATATTACCTGTATTAGTATGTACGATGGAGACCAAAATCCAATACCGCATCTGAGAACTTCCCAAATTATGCTCGTGGAGATTGTTTCAACACATACAATGCTTTCTATTACTTACTTACACTCTCCTAATATTGCCTTTGGTCAACAAACCTAAATGATTGTTCCATATAGATCTCGTCCACTAAATCACAATGTAAGAAAGTATCATTCACATCTAATTGAAATTAGGGTCAAGAAAGATTAGCTAGAGATATCAAAACCTGAATAGAAGTTATCTTGACCACCAGAGAAAAAGTCTCAGGATAGTGAACACATGGAGTGCGTGCATCTCTTCTTCCCTAGCTTGCCACTAATGTGGATCAAATAATACAGCTGAGATAGTCTTAGGCACATACATAGTATATAACTGAGAGGTAAAATAAGAGAATAAATGACATAATGATCGAGAAGAAACAAAGTTACCAACAGGCAACAGGATGGTTAGTAACACGAACAAATACCTTTATGAAGAACAATCATTAGAGTCTGAGGAAACTGAAGTAGTCAGATCCGAAGACAATGAGGAAGTTAGTGGTGGAATTGAATCTAATACTAGTAACCTTGATTGACAAGAGTAACTTGTAAGGGTGTGGTGGAAGGTACGGGAGGCGATACATAGGAGATGATTGGAATAAGAGTTGACAGAGTAAATAAAACAGGTAAAGGAGACGACTCATGGACACAAGTAAGAAGAATGTGTGGAGTACAGAAATAGGGGGTAGATTCTTAGAAGGTGATCAACACAGGTAAAGTATTGGTGTAGAGTAAGATTATAATAAAGGTGACCTTTTTGTGTGCTAGAATAACCATGAAAGATATGCATAGTAGCGCGTGGATCAAGTTTAAGTTGTTCAACAAAACCAGGACTAAGATTGTGAACATAGAAAACACAACCAAACACTTTCGGAGGAATAGAGAACAATAGATCTTGAGGAAATAACACAAAATGGGAAAGGACGTATTTAAGACCGTACAGGCAAAAACATAGTCAAAACAACATCACCCCAAAAACTGTTATGAACATGCATATAAAACTGGAGAGTATCCAATAAATGACGATTCTTTCACTCAACCACACTATTTTGTTGAAATATATGAACATAAGATGTCTGATGTATAATCCCTTTCAGTTGGAAGTAAGCTTGAAAGTGATTAGTCATATATTCTTTAGCATTGTTGGACCATAAAATATGAATATTGCAATCAAATTGGGTCTTAATTTGCTTATGGAGCAATTAAAAGATGAATAATTTTGAGCAATATTTCATTAAAAACGAGGTCATACGCAAATGATCATCAACAAACGTAACAGAATTATGAGATCTTGATCTCACTCAGAATTATTGAGTACTATTATTTTAGAAGGATAGGGAGGGCATTTCGGTGTAGTTTGTCAAATCTTGATCTTGGTGATAATATTCAGTGGCTAATTCATTTGAGCCCAAGTTTACTAAAGAGGAGTTTGTGTAGTTTACTTCTGCTTTGTTTACTAGCATGCAGAGTGCCCATACACTATCACACCTTCGTATTATACTAATAATCATGCTTTGGCACATATTGAACGTACTTAACAAATAAGAACATAATGATGAAACAAACAAACTGAGAATTGAACTACTACCTCCTGAAACCTATCTCTTAATATTATATTGAAGCATCCAACACCAAGCATTTGACAATGAATGGAGACGTCCATTTGACTGATATGCTAGTTTTGGTGGTCTTATGGACATAATTATCAAATCATATATCGTATCGTGTATCGTAAAATACGGTGCAATTTTAAATAAATAATAAAAAAATATATATACCTTTGAAAAAAAAATCACACAATCATAAAAACATAGCATTTCATTAATAATCCACCAACTGTTCAAGTCATCAACATAGTTTACTAATATTATAATACAAAGTTTATAACCATAGTTCACTAATTCAAACTTCAAACGCTAAAGAGACTGGGCTTTGTAAATAATTTAAAAAATTAACATTAATCAAGATTCAGAAATTTTGATACAAAAAAAAAAAAAAATTTGCCTTTGTAAATAAATTAACATAATTTCTTCCATTACATAGGACCACATGTTTGTTGGAGTACCTGCCTAGCCCAAAATGATGTCGTTCCGTTAAAAAAAAAAAAAAAAATCTTTGCACGTATCGTTTGTATCGTACCAATACGTGTTGTATCATAAAAACGTATCGTGTATCGGGCGATACAACGCAAAAACGATACAGAACTACGATATGTATCTTTTTAGCTGTGTAGCGTGACGTGTCGTACGTATCGCGTATTGTACGATACTAACAACTATGCTTATAGGTATAAGCGTTAAATTATAAAACTGAGAAGGTGGCTACCAAATATGTTGCAAATAACCCGTAATAGAATGAATCAACGTTCTGCCAATATAGTTTTTCACCCATCATACTCATTTATATGTAATTGTTGCTTTTTGTTTCTGATATCGTCATTGTGCTAGAGCAATTATATCTTTTTTGCCATACTCACGTCATGTGCCTTTTGTAGCTTCGCTGTGCCGACGAGGATGTGATTGATGGTGCTATATGCATCTTCAAAGCAGCTATTTTTAAAACAAATCATTCTTTGACTGGAACCAGTCTCACTGACACAAGGCAAATGGATGCTGTACTACCATTGCTTCTTCACCTTCTCGATGAGCGGGATGGCACTGCCAAAGCTGTTGTTATGCTTCTTGCAGAATATTGCTCCATGTATGTTTTACTCTGCACACTTACTGGACTTGCATTAATATTTCATGCCCTTTCATTAGGTTCAGAACTTGATTGCCATTTGTTGATTCATCAGAAGCTTAGACAGTGGGTGCCTTCAAGAAATTCTGAAGCGCCTTGCTTCTGGGAATGTTTCACAGAGGAGGAATGCCGTTGATGTAATTTCGGAACTTATCCTTATATCATTAGATTCCGTCAACCTAGATTCCCATCTGATGTGGTATGGAACTCCTTTTGATGGTTATTAAGTTTTTGTATATTTTACAGCGTAAAATGTTTGCATTTTAAGATATTGTATACTAATTAATATTGCAGGCAAGATATAGCAAACCAATTGCTGGAGTGCCTCAAAGATGAAGAATCAGTAATTCAAGCTCAAGCATCCAATTTGATTCCAATTATTGGTTAGTTTGAGAATTTGGAATTCTGATGCCTAGTTTTTGTGTGAGTGTCTTGTCTTGGAATAGTATATCGGATCTGAAATTAGTCAACAGTTATCAGGAGGAAATTACAGGAAAGCATATTTTGGTGACTATAGGGACTGCTTTAGTTGTCAGTGATTGAAATGTGCCCTAGTGCATGGATAATATCTGACATGAAGCCTTGTTGATGTTGCCTGTTCCACTAACACTACTCTTAGTTGAGCTGAGTTACTCCTGTTGTGGAATCCATACTTTTGTTATAGTGTACAATCTTTACTTTCTGTATCTAGTTTGCATAATTTGATTTTTGAGACGTCTGAGTTACGAACACAATTTGACGAAACAGTAAGGCTACTCAGTTTGTGTTTCTAAGCTAATTTTGTGGCGTGTCTGGATAATCTATCTAATATTATATAGCTAGGAAGTTGAATTCCCTACTTACAAAAACACAACAATGGTTAAAATTGATCTAATTTTTTATCTACTTTATTCCAATGTTACAAATTTGATCCCAGATTTTTTTTCCCGTCAGACGACTCTATCAATACACTCCCCAGTGTCAAACAAACTCATTAATGCACACTTACCTATATCTTTTCGCTCCTCTGCCTGCTCGAAATAAGTTTTATGTTGCCATATTTTAGGTTGTCATCTACTTTTTCTGACCTCATATAAAGAATTTTTTCTTGTCTGTCTTTTGTACAGATTGATGCACTCGATCCTATTACTTCCCTTTATTAACATTATTATTTGTTTTGCAGAGCCTTCATTAGTTTTGCCTGGATTAGTTCGCCTTATTTACTCCTCAGATGAAGGAATACAGTCGCCTGCTTGTAATTCACTGGTTGCAGTGCTGAAAAATAACAACCAAAAACCAGAGGTTATATGCTCACTGCTCGACTCTTTGAGGTACCGCGGCTGTCCAAATTTATAGGCTCATAGAACATAGAATCATTCCAACTATAGAACTCAAATATTTAGTTTACAAAAGTATCTTTTTTGTCCTGGGCCTCCCCAAGAGAACAGAATGACTTCATATGTTGAACTGTTTGCTTTCAGCTGCAATATAATTGGACTGAATTTTTTACTTGTGTACCTTTTTTACTACTGTTGTAATTTGCAGCAACCTCTGCCAAAGCCTAGACCTTCCAGAAGTTGCTGGTGGTAGAAGAGAAGGTGTGTTTTTATTGTTTTGACTTCAAAATTGTACATAAAACATGATACACTTTCTTCCCATTATTGCTGCTCAATGGCCATTTGAATTATGGAATGTTTGGTGGTGATTTTTTTTATCTTCTTCTTTACCCCTTTTTTGTGAGAGCAGATAGCAGACACTATCCTAGACATTTTCTCACAAAATCACATATATTACTGATTGCAAATGAACAGAAGAAAAATGAAACAAAGTTTTGAATTGTGCAACCAACTTTATTGTCCCAATGGTAGAAAGGTTCCAAAGAAAGCACCATTTACGTTCAATAGTTTGTCTTCAATGGTCTGAGGATACTGCTTTAACATACTTCTTCAATTTGGCCTGTTTTACATTGTTGCAGGATCAAAGTTGGACACTGATAGAGTACTCAAATTGATCCCAGAGTGGTCAAAAACGGTAAGCTTAATGTGTTCTACCTAACTAATTTGTTGGTGATTTGAAGTTTTGCAGCTATTTATGGTTTATCATGGGATCCTTGCATGCTTTTGGAACATATTTCAGTCTATATACTGTTACATACATCATGTGTTTCTGTGCAGCTCATTTCTTTTGCCTTTCAAAAGTACTAAAGTGCTTCTGTTGCATCGTACACTATAATTTACTCTCCCTATATTTTACTTGTCCTTAATATGTCTACATAATGTGTGACCTTGTTTGTAATCTGTCTACAAATATGTTATTTTGCAATGCATTTAATGTATAAATTTGTAGCTCCCTCCCACCTGCATATATGTAAAAAGATTGGGTAAAACAATCTGAGTCTCCATGGTGCATGTGTATTATCTTCAGTAATATTTTTTGGTTTGTGGATTGTTCCTTCAATTGCCTTTGCATTAGTCTTTTTGTGTGCTTACTTACACCGAGTGCGGTTAGATTGCACCTGATTTAGTTGCATTTTTTTGCCTGTATTACTCTAGGTTACAGATTGGAACTTGATAAGTGGACCATTGATCGACAAAATGTTTATGGAGCCATCAAATGCAATTTTTGTCAGGTTCCTAAGTTATATAAGTGAACACTTAGTGGAAGCTGCAGATGTCGTTTTCCATAGACTTCTTTTGCATGCCAGGCAGCAAAAAGAGTAAGTACATCTTATCAGCGGATGTTATATATCCAGTCTAATGTTGTACATAAAACTCATTCTTGTTTGTCTTTCTTAGCCCATTGCAAGTTGAAATCCTTTATCATATTAATTTACTGTTACTTGTCTGATTTTTTTTGGACTACTACTAGCTCGCCTATTTAGTTGCTGGTCGAATACTGTAAGAACATGAGCTAGGAGATAAGAGCTAGTCAAGCAACACGTGTAGCATCTTGGCCTGTTTGCCTTCGCAAAAGAACCTTTCCGACAAGCTGTTGGCCAAGCAATGGCTAGTTTAAGATTACTTGAACGGATCATTGGGCTGGCAAAGTGCACAAACTACAGAAAAGATGCTGCTTATTTTCAGGATTCCGAGACTCATGATTTACTTTTATGTGAAAGAAAATTAACGATGAATATCAAGTCTCACGGTTTTTTGAATCTCCACTGGATTCTTCTGGTGCATAGGCTCCTTCAATAAACCTCATTCTTGTTTTCTCCTCAGTCAATAAGCTTAGGTGATGTACTTTTGATGTTGGTGAAGTTGGGGGACTCGTGGAGGAAGAGGGAGCTGTTATGGACTTGGTGGTGTGCTACAGTTTCCCAGACGCAAAGAGAAAAAAAAATACTACAGCTTTAAGTGATGTTGATGTCTCAGTGCAATTCAACACATGAGCTGTCAATGTGCAGTTCCTTGAAAATTATCGTTCACATCTGACTCTGGGTTGGAAGCTTTCCCAGTATTATTAGGCATTAATACATGACTATAGGCATGCTTCTGTTTGGTGCTTGTCTTGTGTGTATGAATGCATCTACTACATGGAGCATCATATTTGACAAGAGCTTTTGTGTTCATTGACTAACATACTGTGTGCTTCCAGTGTGTTCCACCCTGGTTCATTTCTTCTAATATAATATCACCTGTCAAGTCTTCACTTTCTACCACAATGTTGTCATCTTATCCTTGCTCAACCTCAACTGGAGCACCATTATGATTTATGATACCGGATGTCAGGCAATAAAGAAACAACATATTCAAAGACTAAGTGTAGCCGAAATGTGGATGTTAAGATGGATATTTGGTATGACCAGAAATGATAGAATAGAAATGAATGTACTTGTGAAACTGCAGAAGTAGCACCAATAGCAGGTAAATTAAGAGATACTCAACTTAAGTGGTTATGAGATGTCCATAGGGACCCAGTTTTGCACCAGTGACTAATATTGATTTAATACATATCGATGGCAATGTAAGAGGTAGAGGTAGAGGCAGACTGAACTTTGAATGAGATAGGAAAAAAGGAAGATAGGATCATTAATAGAGCATAGTGGAGAAGCAGGATTCAATTAGTCATCCCCACATAGTTGGGATAAAGACTTCTTCGGTTTTAATTGCACACTGCCTTCAAAATTATTGTAGTAAAATGGTATCTACAATGTCTCGTCTAACAAATATTGTGTTGGTCATTTGAATAACAAATATTGACCAACACAATGGTGTATGTAATACAATCAATTTTTGGATGGGTAAGCAACCTCTTCTAATTGATTGATGAAAAGTTTCATTGGAGAACAACATATATGAGAATTCAAGCCCAACGAAGCATGCTGTAACTTTTGCCAATTTATTGTGAATAAGCACACTGTTGCCCCCCTCCTCCTCCAACAAACAGTTTTTTTTTCCTTTTTGATTATGGTCACATTTTCAAATCTTACTTTGAAATGCTTAACTTTTTTGGTGTTCACATGTGAATTGGATGCACTAACTTAATCAACATAACCTTTTCACTTTTCAGAAGCATTTACGTGGCCTTCATATATATATATATATATATGCTTGAACATATTTAAATATTTGTGTTCATAATCTTGTTTCTCATTTATCCATTTCATTTTGTCTTTCTTATCTAGCCTGTGCCAGTGGGCATCTGCTTTTTTTTTTTTTTTCTTCATTTTCATTAGATATACGTGGCACCATTAGAGAAAACTATATTCTTTTCCCATTCACGAGATTTTTCTACTAGCAGTTGACATCTTTACTAGAATCCAACAATGTTTCCTTTTCTATTTTGTTGGTGAAAATTATTATGTCTTCTGACACTTCTTTTCTTTGCCACAGAAACAGAATCTTAATTCCTTTTATGAACAAACTCAACCTGTTTTATATGATATGCCCATGACTTAGGCTTCAGAAAATTGGATAATTTGACCTGATGTTGATATTAGTTTATCCTTTTTTTGAACCAGAGAATTGGAAATTGGGTCTGCTGCTATTTTAATCCTATTTTAAGTGAACCTTTGTTTTATTTTGTTTTTTTGCATATCAGAATTGATGAAAGCTTCTTCACCGACCAGGAGTATAAAACCTATACAAGCGATGGTGCGGTGAAATTCCAAAGTTCTCTCTTTGATCGCCTGTGCCCATTGCTTATAATCAGGCTGCTTCCACTGAGAGTTTTCAATGAACTCAATTCTTCTCTTATGTATGGTGAACTTTCCAGCCGACGCACTATGCATGGTATGTTTGTTCTGTGCCTTCTAAGTATAACTGTAAGATAGATAATGGTTTGGAAATCTCTCTCTCTATGTATATATATATGTGTGTGTGTATAATATATTTCTCCCTCTCCAATTAAATTGTTTTGTTGGTGTATGCATGCTTTTATTTTTGCTTTTCCTCATCCTCCTTCCTTTTTATTACTGTGCCTGTGGTTTATTCCGGTGGGGTCAGGGTGGTTCATGTTGGTCTCTCTATTTCAGGATTGGTTACATTTGAGCATGATGTGAATTTTCCAAGTAATCAGAATGTCACAAAAATAATATGTTTTTGTGACTCTAGCTAGCATTGAGTTCAAGCTTTTAATTGGTTGGTAATGCCTTATCTTTAGGCTCTTTGCCTTTCGTTGTTCAATTTAAGCTTATAGACTATCATATTCCTCGTTTAGTTTAATTGTCATGTTAGCCACAAAACTTTTATATTGTGAAGCACCCAGGTCTGAAATTTGTAGTTTTTGTCAATGGATGATAACGTGGGGTCTCTCAAGACTGGTGTAAATATTTCAATGAAGGTGAATAATTTGTACTATGGAATTGACCAAATTAAGAAGGCTTTTTTGGGTTATTCAAGTTCTGACAGTTTAACTTTTTCTTGCAGTCTTTTGTTTTTTGCCTTTGAGGTAAGGGTATCAATCGATTCATAATGTCGTAAGTGTTTCGTGTCAATTAGTAATCAACCATAATCCATCCACAGCCACCACGCACCTTGGAACACAACAATTTGCACTCTGCACAGAACACTATCTCTTGAATACAATTTCTTTTTGATTTGATTTGACTTTGAACAAAAAATGCTCTGGTTTCCTATCACCGCAAGAATAGAATTGTTCTTGATGCTACTCAGGGTCTGTTTCTCCAACTCTCTCTCTCTCCCTCTCCTACACACACATATATTTTTTTTATAAGAAACATAGCTTTCATTAAAACGAGAAATATAGTACAAAGTGTAGTGGACAAGGAATCCACCCCATGAAAGGATGACAATTATCAAATGAAAGGAAAATACATCTGGAAATGTCAAGTCAAAATGGGACTTTTTTTTTTATGAAGACATGACTTAAGAAAATGTTCATCTAACTAAAAGCTGCTATTCAATCAAGGTTAAGGGCAAACAAAGGTACATCCACAAACTCTTTAATATATGATGCCCTACCATTCAATGACTGCTTTGAAATCCCCATGAAGACACCCCCTGTTATTTCTAATCCACTCCATCCACACGAAAAAAAAAACTTGCTCTGTATTTCCTGAAAAATCCAGACAACATAACAGCATTGTTCAGGGTTGGGAGGGTCACCCCCCAACCATTTTTCACAGTCACCAGGGATCAGAAACTCAAAGTTTAACTTTCCATCTCTCATCACCTCTGTAAGCGTGCATTGCTCCCACCGAAAACCATCTGCTTTCAATTCCAATCACGAATCTTCTATTGGAATGATGCTTCATCTATTCTATTAAACCTTTCACTAACAAGACAATACTAAACTCCACTCAGTACAAGGAGTGGATGATTGGAAGAAATGGAAGACAGGAGAGATGAAAGAGGTATTCCATCATTTTTCAAAGTAGTGGATCATGGATGGTTACTTCGCTGTCTCGATACCACTTTGTACACCCACTCCTGCAGATGCATCTTTTTCTGTTTGTTCACACACACACACACACATATCTGTGGTTTAATGGCGAGACATCTACATAATCACTGCAATTTTCATGTGGTTATGATTTTTCCAGTGTTTTTAGGTTATATTTGATCATTGTCAGTGAGTCTTGAGGGATAATTTTTGGTGGTCGATTTTTTGTTGAACTTATGGATTGTTTTTGTGTCACACATTTTGCAGAGAGAGCAATTGAGTTGTGGCAACAAGTAGACTTTAGGGTATTAAAGTAATTTAATCATTTCCGTTAATGGTGTTGGTTGTGCGAATTTGTCTACAAACACCTGTAAGTTGTGTGGTAATTTTTAACTATAGTGGGTGAAGTGCTATTGGCTCAAACCAAAAGAGGGTAAGATGGTTTTTGCCCATTTCTTTCTTACAGCTATAGAGGTTTTTCCAATATTTAATTTGAAATGAGCGATCATGGATCTTTATGTTAATGGATCCATGGTGAAATTTGGTGAGCTCCAGTAGCCAAAAAAGTGAAACAATACAAGATAAAAGAAAAAGCAGAGTGAAAAGACAAGTGGTCATGGCTTTGTAGTGCATGGTTCAAGTAAGGTTGTTTCAATTTTTGTTTTCAACATGGATGGATAGAATGGTGTTCTCACTTTTTTCTGCCCCTTGTGGTAAAGGTAAAATCCAAGAATTTTAAAGCCTAAACACTTCAGAGCACGATGTTTTCTCCAGTAGAGGGAAAACAATGCAGACCATAGGAGGAACAAGATACATTTAATCACACACGTGATGTGGGGTGTTCTCACATTTTTCTGCCCCTTGTGTTAAAGGTAAAATGCAAGAATTTTAAAGCCTAAACACTTCAGGGCATGGTGTTTTCTGCAGTAGAGGGAGAACAATGCAGATCATAGGAGGAACAAGATACATTTAATCACACATGTAATGCGAGCTTGCATCTTCTTCTGGGCATGGGTCCCAATAATATAGGCGTGCTTGCCCACGTCTTTCTTCATTGTAGAGTAAGAATTTTCACATTTTCCAATGAAGTATATGACCACAGTTTATCCTCTTTTCGCCCCTTCTCTGTTATCTTCCACCTATCAATTTCTTTGCCCTTTTTCATCTTTGATCAAGGGGAAGCTGACCTATATATTCACTCAACAATTTATTTTTAAATATGAGCGTAAATTTTTCTAGAGGCTAATTGACCTAGGTTGATGTTACACAAAGAGTTTACATCACAAGGACATACCAATTCATGTGGCCAATATACCTTCATTTCATTTCATATCGAATAACCACCTTCAAGTTCCTAGGTCTTATTCCGTTTCTTGTGGTTTATTTTGTGGATTGTTATTTCGGCGGGAATCTTAAGCCCCTCTTACATTTTCAAGGTTTGGAAAGGACAAGATATGTTAAGCCTCATTTCCTATTGTTTGGGTTGACAACCGAAACGTTAAGGCTTCAAATCTGATGACAACTGTTTTGTGCATATTTTATGAAAAGTTGGGGATGTATCTAATCCAGCCTCGCCAAAACTCATGATTAACAGGGACCAAACTGGGTAATGACTTTAATATTGTGGGCTTAACTTTTTTTTTAGCAGTGTAATGAGCTCCTGAAATAAATTTCACATTTTAAGCTTTAATAAGAAACAAATCATCCTACGTTGATATGATTAACTTCTGGTTTCATGTGTGATGTTTGCAGATAATGAATTTTTCAGCATTGACGACACTGAGTGTGTTACTGCACTTCTGATGAACAGGTTGGTCCACAAGCATAACCATCTTAAACTTACCATTTTTCAAATCAGGATCTGATGTTTCTCCGTATTTTCTCTTTCAGGGCTTTTAATAAGTTTGAGCTTGAAGATGTTCGGAAACTTGCAGCTGAGCTCTGTGGACGTATTCATCCCCATGTACTTAACAGTAAATATATATTTATTCTTAAGCATATAGCTGCCAGCCTGTTACTATATTGGAATTACTTGTTCCTTTGTTGACGTATACAGAAAAGACAGTATCTTCCTTTGGGGCTGAATGTACAACTTGTATGACATATGAATAGCACTTGGTTGCTTCTGCTCCAATGCACATTTATCAGCTCCTAACGAATGTTTTGGAAGGATTCTGAGACTCACTTCCTGAAAAAATAACTAAAGAGAAACGCTTGTAGATGTAAAAGTTAGGATGCTTGATTTTAGAATCTCATGCTTGAAAGGGAAAGATGTCAATAGCAAAAAATGCACAGTATGCTTTGTACTTTAATGGGATCACAATTTCTTATAGAATTTATGGGGATGTTGAATTGAATCATTTCTTTCCCTTTTGAAATTTGCACAGGTTACAAATTTCTTATTTGCTACCTTTAGGAGTCTTAAAATGAATACTGTGTTAGAGAGTATCCATGCATTGTGAGTTCCCAATTGCAAACCATTAACCAAGTTTGTTGGAAGGAATGGATTGGCTATAGATCAAACTTCAAACTTTGTAATTATTTGCACCAAGTGGCCAGTCTCAGATTGGAACCTGCAACCTATAGGTTTTGTCTGTAATGCTAGTTGATTAACACTTTTCTGAACTTTCTCACCACTTTTATTGATGTCATTTAGATAATTTGTTTTGTACCCTTTCATTACTTAGGTCGCTTTTTTCCTGGAATTCTTCCAAATTGAGACTTAGAGTATTTTTCTGTATGGTTCTTAGTTGAGTTTCTTGATGTGTGCTTTTGTAATTGGTGACATAGTGTATGGCTGTTTTTCTTAATCTATGTATACACAAGTTTAATTGCCCTCTCATTTGATTCTGCAGATTCTATTTCCAATTGTTTCTTCTCAATTGAAACTTGCTGCAAATGCTCATGATTTAATGAAGATAAAAGCTTGTCTGTTTTCAATTTGCACATCTCTTGTGGTAAAAATCTGTCATCACTACGAATTTATCTTTTGTTTCATAGACTTTGATTACTGGTAATTGCTATTATGCGAATCATATGATCTGAAGTTAGTTGTTGTGGTTTCCTCTGGGATAAGATCAGAGGCAGGGATTCAGTCTCGCCTCCTGTTATGTCCAGAATTACAGAAACAATTGAAACTATTCTGTTATGGCCTTCGATGGATGGAGATGAAGGTTAGTAGCTAAATTTCTGTAGTACTTCAATGATTATCTTACCAATCCTAAAGTCTGACGTTGGCAAGACTTTTTCCTCAGTTTCCAAAGCACAACATGGGTGTATTGATTGTCTAGCACTGATGGTATGTACTGAACTACAAGCACCAGAGTCATTCAATTACACCTGGAATGGAACTAGCATTGTTGGAGAGGATGGTTGTTCTGGTAGGTATTGTATTTCAATTTGTAGGAAGATTTTTTTGCTGCATACAAGAGATTAAATGACTGGTGCAACACAAATGCAGGTGGTGCTTCTGCAAGAAATTCAGTCCACACTTACGTGATCCATCAATTGGCTTGTGATAAGAATGAATTTATCTCGTTTGGTAGAGAGAAGTCTGAGGCAAATGTCCCTCTCCCATTTCGCCTGTGCATGGCTAATGTCCTAATTAGTGCTTGCCAGAAAATCTGTGACTCTGGCAGGAAACCCTTTGCCCAGAAAACTCTTCCTTGTCTCATTCAATCTGTTGGGGTAGGTTGATTAGTGAAATTATAATTTAGTTGTAGATCTAGGATTCCTGATTAGGGGCAACATTTTTAAGGCTGGCTGTCATCTTGTTTGACTAATCTTAATGGTGGTAGCAGGTAGCAAAGGAGCCAGAGATTAGAGCAGCATGTATCCAGGTTCTCTTCTCAGCTGTGTACCATCTGAAGACTGCAATTCTTCCTTACTCCTCTAATCTTCTTAAAGTCTCTTTGAAATCTCTTAGAGAAGGATCAGACAAGGTAATGAAGTTCCGTACAATAAAATTTAGTAGTTCCATCTTTAGTCTTTCGTGTTAGCCTAAAATGTCTTTGTTTTACCTTTTTTGCACAAGGCCTTTCCTTACTCTTATATATGCAGTTTGTGTTTGTGTCTCTCAGCGAGTGTGTAAGCACACGCCCACATGTATGTGTCGATGTGCATTTGTATTGTGGACACTGACTATTTGGTCTGCCAGGATCTAGGACTTTCTTTACGTTAAAAATTGGAGACAACTGCTGTAAGGGATTGGTTGCAGTGATTGCGAAATAAACGCAAAATTTAAATCAAATTGTTAACGAAGAGTGCATGCTGATAATGCGTGTTCTATAGCTTTAGTTAATGTATCCACATTGAATCTCCAATCTTCGATCTGAGTTGCCTAGTTGAATAAGATTTATAAGAACCAAAACCATTGTATCCAAATACTTTAGGCATGTAAAAAATGGACATTACTATGATGATTAAATTGTGGTTCATGCATTCATCAGTTTGAGTTCACTTATTTGAGGTTTGTTCACTTATGCACGCGTACTCTTGTTTTCTCTGAGGACTGGAATGTAGAAACATGTTTCTCTCTGCTAGATGCGTGTTTATTGCGCTTGTCGTGTTAATGGTTGTTTTATTGTTCATCAGGAAAGGATGGCAGGTACCAAGTTGATTGCATCTCTCATGGCAAGTGAAGAACCAGTTGTGCAGAATATTTCTGAAGGCCTACTGGAAGCAACCACATTACTTTCAGCTATATCCTTATCTGACTCTTCACCGGATGTACGAAAAGTTTGCCAACAGTTGCTTGTATGTATGACTTCTCCATAATTTGTTTTGTTAATCAGCTTCCTTTTATGTTTATCCCATGGTGGAGATGTGTAAAGTACTTTTTGTAAATTTACAGCAAATTTTGTTAGAGCAATGCTATACTTCCCAAATTATATCACACCACACACTGTACTTTATAGTCATGAAGGACTTGGGGGGCGGCTTTTTTGTGGTAGTAATTGTGAACATCTCTATCAAATCCATAGCTGCCTAAGAAATGGAGACGAAGACTAGGGGAAAAATCTGATTTTTATGGGTTAAATTATCTCCTTAAGAGGAAAAATAGAATAAAAGTTAGTTGTGTGATGAAATTTATATTATTTAACTTTATTGGTCATAACTCGTGTCTGAAGGAACGATGAAATATAAAATTTAAGCTCTCAAAAATCGATCTCATTATATTAAATAATATTTTTTTCTCAAAATATAGAATTTGATAAATTTTTTCAATATGTGTATTTTGTCATGTATGGATAATGTCTAAAATTAGACATAAAAATTATGTTAAGTTATAAATTAATCAAATATTAAATGATAAAAATGGGTGATATGATATTTTTTAAGGGGAAAATATGCAAGAGATAAAAATTCAAGTTGTTAGGTATTTTAATATATAGATGGATACAATGGTAAAATAAACATTTATATTTTTTATTTCCTTCCACTTTTCTATCAATATATAACACTTACTTTCGGTCTCTTCTACTAAATACAAAGAAGGGAAGAATTGTTTTTTTCAAATAAAAAGTGTATCGCTCGTACTCTTAATTTTTTAATCTTATCATTCATCTTACCAAACACGCCGCGTGCTAGATCCAAAGAGGGCAAGTAATGGCTTTTAGGAAAATGATTTATTGGGATAAAATTGTTCCTAGTGGAAGTTCTTTGCCAAAATGTTTGTGATTGTAGAAGTGAAATGAAAAGTGATGATTGTGAAGAAGCATAGGTAATAGGACTTTTCTTTTGCCATCGCGATTCGAGTTGTTTTCCTCTCGACGATGAAACTTATCTTCCATCGTCTCACTAGTCAACCTTGACTCCTGTTATTTTAAAGTCATATTTAGTATTCAGAGTTTGCCTTAATTTGATATCGCTCTCGCAGCCCGCACCGAAGCAGCGCTTTATCCCTAGATGTCCTGTCAATTATTGCCCTCAATGCATTTTGGGGAGAACAAGTTAGCTCTGGGTTCAAGTGACATTTCACCTCTAACCACAACTCATTCGCTGATTATTCAACATCAGTTGATTCGGACCTCCACTTAGTTTCACCCAAACTTCATCCTAGTCATGGATAGATCACCTATGTTCAAGTACAAAAGCAGTGACAATTGTCCTCTGAAGACTCACTTTCGCTATGGCTCCGGTGAGTTTTCTTAACTTAGTCACTGCCTATGAGTTGCTTGCTCATTCTTTAATAGGCACGTGGTCAGGGTCCGGGGCTCCTCCCACTGCTTGTCAGCTTACGGTTTCATGTTCTATTTCACTTCTCGATGAGAGTTCTTTTCACCCTTCTCTCACAGTATTATTTCGCTATTGATCACCTAAGAATATTTAGTCTTACAAGTTGGTCTTTGCAAATTCACATGGAATTCCAGGTGCCCATACTACTCGGGTCAGAGCGTAAACTCTCATTGAAAACTGGTGCATTCACTCACTCGTGTCTGTGTATGGACCACAACTGATTGTTCTTTACTCTTAATGTTGCCTATGGGTTGGTGCTCACTGTCAACAACATTCTTAAATGTAGACTTTCAACCTCACATGCAAACCCACTTTGGGAAGATGCATCAAGTCACAATTCACAATTACATTCAATTAAAGTCGCTCGACAATTAGATTGAATAATTTTTGTTGGGTTAATTGAGAAATGGTTGATCATGCTTATTAGGGTTCCACATTCAAGTAACCCGTTGCGACACTATTAATCAATTAAGCAAAAAGATCTGCGCTTGTTGATTAGTGTAAGAACAAAGAGTTATGTATAAATGTTTATGATTTGAGTCTATATCTCTCAAACACATAAAATTTGGATTTATTTAATGCACATAATTTGGGAGTGATTGAGTGCATTAGAAAGTTACTATTTTGTGGTGAATTCAAACGAAGCCATGGTTAGAAAGAGTTCCCCCAGGAAAGATAATTGCCCAACCACCCATCAAGGAGGGGGTTGACTTTGCTTTTCCAAAATTAGTTTTGAGGTTTTTTTTTTTGTCCACCGTCTTATCCCATGTTCCCTTTTGTCATAAGCTGTTAAACAAAAAGTCAATGGTGCAAGGAGGGTTTGACTTTACTATTCAGAATTAGTATTGATTTTCTTTTTGAGTAGTACCATGATTATCTAAAAAATCAATAAATTTTGTAATAAATTTTTTTAATAAGTAATCATTTTTTTTTTTCTATTGTCATGTGGAGTCACGAGAAACCAAGAAGTTCTTCATCCTAGCTTTGATTGAAAGGTAAAATACGATCAATGAGACTCGACTCAATGCCTAGATGGATAGCTCTTTAATCACTCTAAAAATTCCTAGTTGTTTCATGTCGGTGCATATTACATCTAAGTCGTGACGGGTCCAAATTTACATAATATAGAGAAGTGTAATCGACTTTATCTAATATTTGGTTTCGTAATCAGATTTTCGTTGACTTATTTATCAAATGAATTTGATGTATCAACCTGATTATATAATTAGAATTCATTAAGATTTTTTTACAGGTATTTGAATTTTTTTATTTATTAATTTTTTATCATATTTTGAATAATTATCAACCCATATATCATCCATTTATAATTTTGGTGTTTTTATATAATTCCAAAACAACAATCGATTAAGAACCATGGACAGGTCATTTTCAAGTATGGGGACACAGATGGACGTTTGTATCTTAAGCTGCTGGAGTCATATGTCACATACATATGACTATTGCTTCTAAGTTTTGTCCTTTTATCATACAATTTAGTTACGGTTGTATGGTATCGAATTTTTTTTTTTTTTGGTGAAATAATATTACCATATGATTTGCTTGAGGGTGCACCCATTAAGGTTTCATAGAGGGGCGGGGTCACCCATGACCTAACATGACACATATTAAATGTATTATGTCATATTCAAGTCAAATGAAGTGCTTAAATTACTTAATGGATGGTGTTTGAGTTGACCATTTATTAAATACGAATTCAAATGACACAACTCTTTGAAAATTTTCATTTAATTAGGCGGAACCCTTCACATTTGACAAATAATATATAGAGTTTTTGTCGTTAAGATCCCTCAAATATGGCGTTAAACTTATGGTGACATTAATATATTTGTGAGGTAAAATTCCCAAACTACCCTCTCATCATTTTAGATGCACTCCCATAAAAATCTAATAATTTCTTATTGTCATTTAAACTCCGTTTTCTTTCAACGAATGCCTTCTCCCCCATTCAAACACCAAGTGACCCTCAAATATTCTCAACCACTAATCACCTTACATGGTTTAGTTAGGGGTGTTCATCTTACCCTACGGGCATGAAATATAGTTTTTCGTCTTTCTACCTGATACTTTGCAGAGTTTTTTTTTCTTGGCCTATTCTACCCGATTAGGTGTAGTATTCCTACCCGACTTCCTACCTGATTAATCGAGTAGGAAGTCGGGTAGAAATTCGGCTAAACATTTTTGTAGTCATTAATTTTTAGATCATTTTAATAATTCAATTAAAAAACATGCATCAATTTAATAGCACAATAAATTAATAACGCTAAAACCTAAAACAATTACAAGAAAATATGGACATCAATCCATCATAATTGTTACACAAATACAATAACAATTATTTTAAGTTTATACCATATGAAACACATTAAAATCATAACTACTCCAATAAATCACAACTTTACCACAAATCATGTAATCTACATAAAAATTAAGTCCATATTTTAGTAACTCAAACACTCACAACAATAACAATGTTATAATATAAATTATACCAGACAAAATACTCTTATAATTACTAAAAAAAATATAAAAAACTTAAATATATTTTTTTTGCGGGTAGGGTAGGGTAGGAATGCGAAAAATGATGGGTATTCCGCATTCCTACCCGATTTAATCGGAAGACCAAAAATTCTTTCACGCTCCTACTCGATTTTTGTAGTTAGCCGTTCAGTAGGATAGGGTAGGATCGAGTAGAGTAGGAAATTGCGGCCAATTAAAAATTTGAACACCCCTAAGTTTAGTGTAGGATAGGGTTCTAATTGGGCCTTGGAGGAAAGAAAAAAGAGGGGAGTATAGATGGGGGATTATGGTTGCTAATGGAGGGTCGAGTATGGTGTGGTGTGGGAATTGGGATGGAAAAAGACAAGGACGATGAGGAAGTTGGTGATGATGGTGGTGGAAAGAAAGAAACACAGAATGAGAGATTAGGGTTAGGGACTAGGATCAACTATGGAGAGAGAAAGAATGGGGATGAGAGATTACAATTCAGTTTACATTTGAGTCAGAGTATGAGTTTGTAGGATAATTTGATTTAAATTGGATTGATGTTTGATTTTTCTAAATGGTTCAAAAGGTCATTTTTGCCCATTCATTAGGTCTACTATTATTAGCTCAATGTCACTAATAGGGGGGTTACAATGTCATTTGTCAAACGTAAGAGGATTTGTCTGATTAAGTAAAAAATAATAGGGGTCTAGATGTAATTTACCATTTAATTTATATAGATTCCCCCAAGTGATTCTACATCATCAATCAATGCAAAATCTCAATCTAAACTTCAACTAACCCAAATCAAACATGATAGATTGTCAACCTAGTAAAAGACAACCTACTTTTTCTTGCTTAGTATCCATATGATTTTGTTCACTTGCCATACTTTTAACATTATCCTAAAAGTATGCCTTCATGTCAAATTAAGTATGATTCATTTCACTTGAATACATTTGGTTACTAGGAATAAAACTATATTGGAAACATTTAAATAAAAACAAGAACAAGAATGAATCAAAATATGCTTTACAAGCATAGTAGTCGACATACTTAGTAATTGAGATGATGATTAGGTATAAAGTAAAGCAAGTAGCTAGAAGTAATGGCACCATTGGTAGGGGCCAAACAATAGGTAAAAGTCAATTCTAGATAGGAGCTTCTAGATTTCAATCTTCTTACCTCCATTTGAGGCTAATAATGGGCTAGCTTGATCTTTTTCTTTTTTTTTTGTTGATAATTACAGATGGGTGGTGGTAAAGGAGAGAGTTTAGGGACCACCTCGATAAGTCTTTATTGATGAGATTATGAAACTTTTAATTGCACTCGTTACTCATAACGGGAATGAACTTAGTTAGGCTAACACAGCGGTCAACCACTGAATCTTAATATGGACTCCAAGACTTTAATCTTAAACCTCAGGATGAGAAATTTAATCGGTACCTTACTGGACCACTCCATATGGTGGATGTTAGCTTGATCTATAGGTTAATTAAATTTCTTTACTTAGTGTTTTTTATTGGGACATGGGTTTGGGGTTGAGGAAATATTGAGTGTCACGGTTATACGATATTATCACGTTAACATGGTGTAATTGTTCAATAATAAGACAATAAGCATTTAATAGGATCTTATACACTTAAATAATTACACATCTATGTAATGTAGTAACTATTTCATAGGTAGAAGTGGGGTAGATTTTGTTTATTTATTTTTTTCTCATTAAATTGTAACACCACGTGTAAGAGTAAATATTGAGTATAACGATTACATCAAATCAACAATGTTGATGCGGTATAACAATTCAATAGAAAAAGAGTAATGTTATTATAATAGTTACACTTTATATTATACTGACTTGGTGTGTTAAAGTGACATTAAACATTTCCTCGGGTTTTGGGTGCCACCGTTCAGTCTACCCTTTTTTTTTAGCACAAATGCAATAAAGCTAAGAATAATTGTGTGAAAGAGATTACTTTGTTCACTTTTTTTTTTTTGCTGGTTTGAAAAGATGAGTGGGGGTAGAGGAGCGCTCAGACATCATTTTAATAAGTCTTTATTAGTAGAATTACGAGGTTTTTGATCGTGTCTGTTATTTTTTTAAAAAATAAACTTAATTAAATTAACATAACGGTTAACAGAACCTCAATGTAAAACTCTAAAACTTAAACTTTTAACTACAGAGTGACTAATTCGTTTGATATCTCACTGAACTACCCCACTTTGGGGTGATTGTTTTGTTCACTTGACCATGGGATACATTCACATTGACTAAAATCCTTAAGGTGCTTTTAGGAGAATGTGCGTGTGTTACTTTATTTTTTAGTTTTAAGTACTGATTTTGTTTGCATGTAAAATCTGAAACTTCATTACGTCAAGATTACATCAAAAAAATAAATAAAAAAAAAAGATTGAAAAAACTAAAAGGGTTAAACTTGGGGAGAAAATTCTCAAAGTAAATCATGAGGTGCACCTGGTAAAAACTTTTCCTGTTGGCAGTTTCTTGGAATTTGTCTTCTCTTGGATGTTGGGAGTGCAAAGTTGAATTATTGTAAAGATGTTGCCCTTGTCCCCCAACTTTTTCTCAAGGCTTTGTTTGGTTAGCGAGAAAATAGTGGAAAAAAGAAAAAAGAGAAAAAAAATAAATAATTTATCGTTTGTTTAGCAGGAAACAAATGTTTCTCGGGAAAAAAAATTTTCCCGTATGATCAAATTTTCTTGTATCTGATGGTTTTTTATTTCCCACAAAATTTGCATGAAAATTTTTTTTTCCCGTGAAACTTGCCAATCTGTTTCACTGTTTACCACCTTGCCCCTATTTTAACACACCACAACTTCTCTCACCTCTCATCTTCTCAACCACTTTTGAATAATTATACATAAGGGTAATTCAGACAATTAAATAAAATTTCTTGTAACTTTCTTGCTTTCCAAACTACAGAATGATTTTTTCTTAAAACTTTCTTACAATATTTTCATCATAATCAAACACATACAAGAAAATATATGTTTTTTCACTTTCCTTTCTTTCACTTCAATTTCTATCACTTTTACTTTCTATCATCTTTTTCTTTCTAACCAAACGAACCCCAAAGAAAACAAAAAATTACACTGATTTAAGTGGAGGTTATGATGGATCACAGATACTTATGATCGATCATAAACTTTTAGTATTGATCATAATCTTTTATAATCGATCATGTCATTTAAAAATTATAATTTACACATTAAAAAAATATAATTTAATCCTAAGAGATTGTAATTTTTGGTATGATATATCGCACGATACGATAAAGCGTTTCCAAAAAAAAAAAAACATTTAAAAAAAGAGGTGCTCCTGCCACCAACTTCCAACACCATACAAACAAAGCCACTTATGAGGCGGGACAGTTGTAAACCTGTTTTTGAAGTATAACAAGTCAACACTCCAACGAAAGTAATGTTTTTTTCTTTTGTTAAATTTTTGCCTCTCTTTTAAAATGATGTCTGAGTTTTTAATTATTTTAATTTAATCCCTTAATTAATAATTTTATATTAATAAAATCCTCATGTCAATTTCAACATTTAAAACAAACAGAACTAAGTCTGTGCAGGTTGATAATCGAATCGAATTATTCGAGCTCGACTCATTTAGATTTGGCTCATTTAATTTTTTAAACGAATCAAATTTTAACAATTTTTTAAACTTGTTTAGAATACTAGTTCGACCGACTTATCTTAAACTCAAGCTCGACTTATTTATGTGTAAATACTCAAGTTCGACTCGTTTATTGATTTCGCTCCGTTTTAAGCTCGTTTAGGCTTGCTTAATAAAATGAGCTCGATAAGCTTGATTCAGGCTCATGCAAGCTTTTTTTATTATTAGCCCCTACTTATTTGTTTGTCATGTGGTTGTCCAGATCATGTGTTTCTGTTTGTTCTGATGTTTAAAATGAACGAAATAACTTTATTCATACGAAATTGATAATGGATAGAAAAAATTAACACAATTAAAATATTATAGATAATTTTAAAACAAAAGACAAAATTGAGGGGTTTATTACGATGTTTACCTTTTTTTAAAACAATTTTGTGCAAGAAATGTGTAAAATCATAACTTGTATTTAATAAATAAATTAATAAAAATTCAAATAAAATATATAGTCACATAAAATTTTTACAATATATGGATCACATACAAATTTTGTTAAAATATAATTTTAATTAGAATTGGATTGATACGAACCTTAAAATATATAAAAAATTAGTTACAAACTAAATATAAATAAATTATAATATAATATTAACTTGTACAGTTGTTCTCTATATGACCTTGGGGTAGCAATCGATTCGTGTTGTATCAGGTTCGTGTCGTGTTGAACATTGATTGTGTCGAACATTTGTTAACCTTAACCCAACCCATTTAACTAATCGTGTCGTGTCGAGTTGATCTGTTTATTTTTATGTCGTGTTCGTGTTGACCCACATAAACTTTGAATAAAAAATTTAACTTTAAAATTTTATTTTCACTTAATTGAATCTCTCCTCATACTTTTTTTACAAATTAAAAATTAAATTAAGTATAATAATAATGAGTAATAATATATTTTTTTGTACAATAATTATGTCAGTGCTTAATAAATAATTACAAATAATTAATATTTTATTTCCATAATACTAATTAAATATGTTAATCGTACATCGCGCAACCAAATTAAATATTAGAATTAATGAAAAAACAAGTTATCAGAACACGAAAACTCATATATGCAACGAAAAGGTCAGGTCAATCTCTTTCGAGTTAAAAACTTCGGGCTCATTTGGTAGATGTATTAGGAAGGGATTAAATGTTAGATTGTATTATTTTTTATTTAATGGGGGTTAATACTTTGTTTGGTAAGCAAATTTGATATCGTATTAATTTCAAAAACATATATTAATTGTATACTTATCGTATATTTGTTATACGATAGTTCTATATTATGGAGATTTTTTAATACCACCAAGAGAGGTGACATTATTCTACACATTTAGTATTATAACTTTCTAACTGATAAAATCAAGTTGTTATTAATATAACAAACACTGATTGAGGATACTTTTGTTAATTCAACATTAATACGATAAAATAATTCTCTAACCAAACAACCGATTAAATTAAATAACTACTATCCAACGCTTATATTGTGTATTATCAAACACTTGATAAAATTATGTATTATTTTAATACCCTATTTAATCTTGTCTTTTATTATTTTATATTGTATTAGCTTGAATTATTAAATTTAATTCATCTATTTTTAATACGGCAATTAAACGAACCTTTCGTGTTGACAGGTCAATTCGAATTAAATGAATTGAGGTCGAACACGACCCATTAACACTTCGTATTGATGAATTATGTCATACATGGTTCTTATAAAAAAATAATCAACCTAATCTCATTTACTCATTTTCGTATCGAATTATCGTAAAAAATTGCCACCCCTACATGACCTATATAAACTTCCATACCATCATCGGCCAATCCAAACCAATAGTCCAAAAACATCAGCCAACCCCCCTCTCTCTCTCTAAAACTAAACAACTTTCTCTATCTACCCTCTACATCTACATTCATATTCAAATCTTGCTGGGTCAAATGCTTCAACTGTTTTTCGCTGTTGCCTTCTCGGCGGTGCCGTTGACGCTGTACATACCGCCGATCCGAAGCCTCAACCTCTTCGTCGAGTCCCTCGAAAACGTCATCCGTCAGTCCACCGTCTACACCCTACGAGTCTGCCCTCGCTTGCGCGTCGCCTTCTCCAGAATGTTCTCTACTCTTCTTGGCTCCCGACGGTAGGGTTCCGATTTCGTCGATTTCATACACGTCTACAATAAATTCTCACTGCCGATCTGTAAATCTACAATCTGTTGAGTTTTTTTTTGTGTGTGTTGTATGATTTGTGTTGTTCTGTAGTTTTTGTGGATTTAAAATTGTACATGAACTGTATTTTGTTTGAAGGCTTGATAAAGACGGTGATTTGAGATTTGAGAGATAGGGTTTCTTGTCTTGGTTGCATATCAACCAGTGGTGAGATCTACCATGGCAGAAAGTGATTATATCAATAAATAAAATCAATTAACCTTTGTTTTTGTCTCAAAAAAAAATTAGTCTTTATTTGAAAATTTGATCTGAAAACATGTGGTAGAAATCTTTGGACACTTGGGTGAGAAAAGTTGTCTGGGAATTTGCAGATTCAGACCGGTTATTCTTTTTTTTTCTTTTGGGTCAACGGTGAGGGCTATACGGCCAGGATACGCTCTTATCGATTAACACTCTCTTCGAATCAATCAAAATTATCGATAAATTTTTTACGACTTAACTTAAAAAGAATTGTCAAAATTTGAATTTAAAATATTTAAATTTACGATTTATTTATGTTATTATTTGAGTTGTCTCTTATATTTCGTTTAGTACGGTGAAAAAAATAAAAAAATGAAAAGCGAAAAAGATGAAAAGTTGGAAAGGGTAGATAAAATATCATGTTTGATAACAAAGAAAAATAGAATAGATGAAAAAGTCGATCGATGAAGTTTTCGTTCAATTCATTAAAATTAATTCTTATAAAATTTGAAATAAAGTGAATAAAAAATTAATTATTTGTATTAAAATATATTTTATTTGTATATATAAATATATTATATGTACATTAATTTAAGAACTTAAATGAGCTGTAATAGATCCATTTATTCTAAAGATTGGAAGATTGAGATA
>CM042200.1:2039914-2065096 GCA_023539305.1 Ilex asprella
ATTTTTTTTTTGGGGGGGGGGAGTGGGAGGGGAGCTAAATTAAGACAATTGAACTCACCTTACCCAAATATTTATTCAAATTTAAATTTGAGTAAAAATAAAAGTTAAAAATAAATAAAAAACTAAATCCAAATTGAAATTTAAAATTTCACTATAAATTTGAATTTCTTATTTAGAGTGTTTCACAATAAATTATTTTTTTAATAAAAATATTAATTCAAATTTAAATAAAAATTTAAGTCAACACCGAAAACAATATTAGACGTCAAAGAATGTCTTCGCCAAAGCGTTGGGTCATGTGTGTCACATTTCGGCCCGGTAAGTTGTAGGCTGGCCCTTTAGCCCGGGTCGATCTTAGTTCAATCAAAGCTCCGACACATACATACGCAAATTTGTATTCATGAATACACTATACCCACAAAAGAGATAGGGAGAGAGGGTTTAAATTCGCCGAAGCTTCAAGTCTACAATTCAAGCAAGCTTCAACTTGAACGACTTCTATGGTGATTTATCTACCTTTTTCTGTATGCGGTTCGTCTTGTTCAATCGAATCTTAGCCTGTGTTTTTGCATTTACTCTATTTATGATGAGAACTGCTATTGATGTCTCTTGAATTATCAGACTTCATCCGTTTTTCAGCATCATATTGGATATTAATTTGTTCAAATTTTATATATATTTTTGAAAAATCAACTGCAATAAACGATATTTGTTGGTACATTGGCCACTGGTGCTTTGAAGAGAACATTGTTGAATTCTTTATTGCTGCGCTTCGTGAGTAGAGAAATTGTGCGAAAAACAGAAATATTTACTCATTTGATCGCGATAGTAGGATTTTGTTACGTTTATGTGTTGTTAATTAAAAAGAGAGGCACAGAAGAAAATGATGTGTTTTCAGATGGAATCACTTCATTTGCAGAAAGTTTTATCTTTAATAAGTTTAGGTAATACCAAAATCAACAAAAGAAAACATAAAATTGCCATATTTCGGCATCGCGAGTTAACCTAAATGTGGTATCACTACGCCTCTCTAAGTAAATGTAAGATTCTTAGCCCTATTAATGACTCCAGCTAAAATACACCGCTGTTTTTTGGCTTCTTGTTTCGTATCAGACCTATTGATGTAGATAGGGTTCAATCTGCATGGGTCATGCAAATGCATAGGCCATTTCCTTTATCTTTTGGATGAATGGGGTGGTTTAGATGATGCTTTCCGATCTACGGTCCCTCCGTGGAAGAAAGTAGGGCTGCCTTTTTAAGTGATGCGTGTCATAGGTGTCATGTAAATAGTAGCTATAATATAGCCCTACTAATTTTAGAACTCCTCCTAATCCCAAATGCAGGTGGGATTTTATCATGGTTAATAATACGTTGAAAAGATTGACAAGCTAAATTGCCCTCTCCACACCTTATAATGGCAGGAGCCACATGCACTGAACCATTTTTTTAATTTATGGTAGTCAATTTTAACCTTGGCTTTAGTTGATCATTCTATGTTTCTTTGCTTTGATGTAGCGACAAATTTTGACATTTTGAATTTGCGAGAAAAGAATAACGTTTAACTATATGATGGAATGTTACCAAGTGAAGCCTTATTAAGAGATTAATCATACAACTGCGGAGGAGTAAATTTTTGGGTGCTTTTAATTCTAAGTTGATTAGGCATACTTGAAAATGAAGATTTTAAAAAGTATCCATTTTAGTGATTTTACAAAAAATAATCTAATTATGAATGATTAAAGTGGAGATACATTATAGACTGGAAACTACATGGAACTGAACTTAGATACACAAAAATTTTGTCGGGGAAAATTAGCCTACAACCGGCTTGATGTTTTGAAGATTGGTAATGTTCCATTAGGAATGTCAATCGTGTTGTGTCGTGTTATTTTTGTGTCGTGTCACTTTCTATTGTGTTATTTTCGTGATTTTCAATTCAATATTCGTGTCCATAAAAAACTCATATAATACTATTTAAAGAATTGAAAAAATTATAAAGTACTTATTTTCTATCTACAATACTCGTTAAATACTTATTTGCTATCTACAATATCCATTAATTGTTTTATTCATGTCTAACCTCAATTTGACCTATTTATTATGCAGGTCAATTAATCGTGTCATTTTTTAGATTTGGGTCGGGTCAGGTTCGTGTTAATTAATCCTCCCACTTTCGTAATTTAACTTTTATTTATTCTCTTTGTAACTTCAAATACATTTACAGATTTTCAGCAACCAAAATTACTTGCATGGAACAAGAGAGCAGTCAAAAAAGCAAATATTTGGTTTTTGAAACAGTGATTACATGACTACGATGCCTTCCTCTGCATCAATTCTTCCATGGATGTGGGTCATCGAAACCCTAGCAAGCTCCAAGAAAGTAGATGCACCTCTTTTAATTGGTAAGTGCAAACTTATCTCTTCATTTCAGTATGGGAGCTTTTGTTTATTGTTCTGTTCTGTTCTTTTTCTGTGAGGAAGGTGTAGGGTTGATTTTACTGGTTTCTGTATTACAGATATGGTTAAACGGACCCCAGAAATCTCTGATGATCTGGGCAAGAATGCAAGGGAAATGGTGTCCTTGAGAATTATGGAGAGTTTGTTTACTCAAGGAACAAGTATCACTTATGATGCTGCTTCTGCCCCAGATTCCAAAATCGGGATTGATCCATCAGACTGCTGTGAAGATGTCCTTCGAAGCTTACTTCATGAGGTAATATGCTTTGATTCACTTGAGACGTTTAAATGTTTGGCTTAGTTCTCTAAAGAAATTGAATTTGGGGAAACCTATTATTTCTGACCCCAACCCCATATGCCCATAGGGTCTCTAAGAAACCAAATTTTTTTAATGTGTTGAAATATGTTTTGTTATGTGTAATTGTATATATTTTGCCAGACTTCTGCATCAGATCTGAAAAAGTGTGGGCCAGAGATGTTGAAATGGGATGTTCAGCCTTTTCTTGCTCATAAAAGAAGCTGTTTGCCCAA
Organism: Ilex asprella; assembly: GCA_023539305.1. NCBI lineage: Eukaryota > Viridiplantae > Streptophyta > Magnoliopsida > Aquifoliales > Aquifoliaceae > Ilex > Ilex asprella. The sequence goes on from CM042200.1 coordinate 2,042,903, forward strand.
GTGTGCTTTACAACAGGTAAAATTGAAAATTTTTTATTAGGTTTATAAATTTAAGAAGTGGCATAAGCCTGAAAGATTTTTAATGTTTATATTTATAGCTTGTTTTTTGGCTTGTGTTTGTTCCTGACAAGCAGCTGAAGGATCTAATTGTTGAAGGTAACCATCCACTTCTTGTATCCTTGAAGAAAAAGAGTGGGTTGGAAATTAGAAATCAAGATGAAATTAGAATTACTTTGGACGATGGGGAATCCAATGGCGTTGCACGAAGACTTGAGGATAGCAGCACTGATGGTCAAAGAATTCCAGCAAATGGGAACTTAATGTCTTTGAGCCCTGAAAATGGGGATGACCTGATCGAAGAAAAGTTGTCTAATAGAAATTCATTACCTACTAAGAGGGTTAGGACTGTCTTGACTGCTGAAAATCTGGAAGAACAATCTGTGGACTATGATTTTAATCTTCATTCAAACCCCACCAAGAAGCTTAAGCTGGATGCCACCTCTGCCAGAAAGGCTGTAGGGCAGAATGCAGATTGTCTACTTGGAACGGAACAGGTAGAAGATTCATGTGGTAGGAGTGTACATCATACTGGAAGAGAAGGGTGTGACTTCTCGAAAGAACTTCAAGTGAGAGACTTAGAAGAGAGCATGTTTTCTGAGGATGGTCATGACGAGGATTCTGCATTGAAGAGTCCTGGGCAGAGCGGGGATGTTGATGATGTTCACTTCCTGCATAATCAGAAGAAAATTCCTTGCACTGGCAATATATTTCCTGAAGATAAATCTGGAGATAGACTGGGCCAAAATATGAGCATTGATGAAGCCCAAGAGAATAGTGAAGGTCTTGCTGACATGGGAGCATCAGATAGGTTACACCAGGATGTAAACCAACAAAATATTTCTTCTGATGGAGCCAAAGATGATTGTGAGCAGGGACTTCAACCAAATGCTCCAAGCGTTGCACCCCTTAATAAAGTTAGTGATGACGTGAATCATAATTGCGAACTAGAAATGTCTAGCGATAGTGATGGGTATCATGATGATAGGATTGATATTGCCACGAAGAAGAATACTTTTTTGAGTTCTCAGTGCACACAGAGTCAAGATTCATTGCTAACAGGTAACTTCTCAGAGCTCAATCTGTGTATGAAGTGTAATGAAGGTGATCGTCTGTTGGCTTGTAGTTCTGATGCTTGTCCATTAGTGGTTCATGAGAAGTGCTTGGGCTCTGCAGCCAGCTTCGATGGTAGTGGAAAATTTTATTGCCCCTTTTGTGCATATTCTCGAGCAATTTCAGAGTACCTGGAAGTCAAGAAAAAAGCCTCCTTGGCAAGAAAAGATATGGCAGCCTTTATTGGTTTAGGAACTGAAAAACGACCAAAGAAGTTCTCCAAGAGATTGCGTAGGTCAGTGCAGGAGACAAACAGCAGGAGGAATTCTGTGAATGAAGTTAGTAACTCTCTAGGCCGGGAAAATATGGATGATAAGCAACAGGAGAAGTCTTCAGTATCATGTATCAATGATAATCCACCTTGTGGAGAAAAAGATTTAGTGGCAATCGGTGAAACACTTGTTTCTTTGAGGAATGGTAAACAAGTAGGGGAAAATATGGTCCAACAGTGCGGATCTCCAAGAGGGCTAGAAGAACTGCAGACTGTGGTGCAACCTGTATGTGACAGCGAAGCTGATAATTCATCTCGCAGGGACACAAAAGTTGTTTGTGGGAATGAGAGACATGCTGAAAGTGAAATGCAGCGAGGAGTTTTACATCAACCAGTTACTGCAAAACCTGATCATCCTGCATGCCCCGCAAGTTCTGATGCTGAGGAAAATTCGGAAGAAGAAAATGATAAGTCCATTGCTTCTAATTACTCCATAAGATTCCGGAAGCGAGACGTGCAGTAGTAAGTTACTTGTATATGATGGTACAAAGGCTGCTTATTTGCTGCTTGTTTTCTTTGAATATAATTTTCACATTTTTTTCTCAAATTCTTCCCTCACTCGTGCCGAATTTACTGGAAAAATTTCTACAAGTACAAACTACACCTTTTTCTGCAGTAGTGTTCATGGCCATTGGGGTTTCTATTGGTTTTTTTTTTCTCCCACACTTCAACATGTACACTTACTCAGATACAAGCATTAGGTGTTGTGATGGAGTTTTGGGCTTGCTATTGACAAAGGAATCCCTGTTTTAATGTCCAGCACATATCCAGCAATTCCTCTATTGAGACGCAAGAAACTCCTATGGACAAAAGTAGAGGAAGAGACACTAAAGGTACTACTTTCCTGCTTGCGATATCTTATTACTGAGTGGAATTTTTGATATAGATGTATGTGTGTATGTTTTTTGGGATTTTTTTTGAATGGGTTTTATTTCTCGGATTGGGTCTGTATTCTTTACAGCCACAATTGCCTAGACTGGTGGAGAGAGGAGGGGGATTGCTTTAGGTTGACAACCAGTGACAAACGTTATGTCAGACCTTTATAAACATTAATTCTCTTAAATTTAGGATAACAGAAGCTAATGGCTCTGGATGGCACGAAAGAAAAAAGCAAAAAAATTGTTTAATGACCCCTAATGTCTGGGAATACTTAAACTGTATACTTGTTTGAGACCTTTCTTTTTGAGTTTTTCCCTCCATTTTTTCCACATTGACTTGAAATAAGATAACGCCTTATGCCTGGGATATTCTGCTTATTTGACGTGACTTTATGAGAAGGGTCTCTCTCTCTCTCTCTCTCTCTCTCACACACACACACACACACACTTCTTTTCTGGTTCAATCTGTGGAGGCAATTCAGGATTATATAATATTGTGTTCAAGTCCTAGATTTCAAGTTTAATATTTTTTTTAGATGGTTTTGTTTTAGTAATTTTGCATTGCAATGAGGTATCTTTTAGGTCAACGCTGGATAGAATCTTTTGGTTATACAGATTTTGAGATGATAAAATACTGTAACATTAGTGAGGGAATAATGCAAAGCCCATTGAAACATTCTACAGCAAGGTAAACAAAGGCATGAAACAAACAAATCAACCTTATTCTTTCTGATTAAATTGAAGCCTACTCTTTTCTTTTTGCCTTCTTCCTTTTTTAGGAAAGGGAGTACTTCAAGACTTCTAAGGTTAAAGTTTCCTTGTCTGAAGTTCCATCTGCTTGACAATCTAGATATGCTGTTCATCAGGAATTAGAGGATCTTCCAACATTTTTTAAATATAAAATGATCATGTTTACTGTCATTTGAACAATGACATAAAAGAACAAATAGAGGGAGACAAATAAGATCCATGCCTTCAAATTCTTTTGAGGTGGCAGTCAGAGAGAGGGCTCAACTTTCAAAAAAATTCTCTCTGTTTCATGGAAGCCTTGAGAACGAATTTTCAATTTGTTGCCATATTCTTTTCCACAATTCATAAGATCTGTGCCTTTGAAAAGACAAGGATGACTGTTGATTCTTTGCTCTCCTTGTGCATGATGGAAGTACAACTGCTGGGATAAAATAAAACCAAGAAGAATTCGGACAAAATAAAAAAGAAGAAAACTTGCAAACAAACAAACGCCCAGGATGGAGAGCCTAATTTTTGGCATCGGCCTATATGAGAACATTGTAAATATCATTTGGAGAGTGAAGAAGACAAATGAGCTTACAAGATTCTGTCAGAGATTTCAATAATCGAATGAAATCTTAAACATTCACTGGGGACATTTTCACTAACATTCATCAGTAAGCACATCTTCAGACCTAGGGAAGCATCAAAGCAGATGATCACTCCATCATTAATGCACCTGGGCTTGATCCTCCTTTTAGCCAAAGCCTGAAAGTTGACACTCTACATCACCAGATGAATCTTGCCAACCTCACTACTTCTATTTGATAGGAGGGTCCTGTTGTGTCATCTGTTTTGTCCTTGAATACTTTCCTTAGGATCTTGGAAGCGGAAAATAGTGGATTGAGATGATCGGGGAACTAGATTGAGTCAGCATGTCTTACCTTTTGTTTGAACTACAATTCCTCAGATTATTTTTCTTCTTGCAATCCAACCTTCTCTTATTTCTTCCACATCTGGAATCCCCCTTTTTAATCTTTCTCAGCTATCACCATATGAAGGCCCAGATATTTCCTTTAACAACTCACGAACTTTTCACCCAAGAGAGCTTGTGTGCCTCTGGAGCTTGTTACATTCACATCTCGTATTAATTTCTGCCACACTGCTATTAGATGGATTGATTCTAATCCTTGAGAGTTGAGACCATTCTGAAGCACCTAACTTATGGAGTGAGATAAAGAACCTTTGATCATAACTGGAGGGAAAATTGCGGCAGTCTGGAAAACCTTAAACAGTATTTGTTTAAAACTTGAAACTCTCCACCAGGCCAACTCCCTCTGGTGAATCTGTAGGTGTAAGATTTAATCTTACATTCTATGGCTTTTAGTCTGAGCTAAATTGGTTATACAAGTGACACAAATCATGTCTTTATTCTTTTCTGTTGACATGTTACTTTCAACCATTACCTGCCATTTCTTTTGCATCTATCATTGCTTTTACGGTTGCAGGAGGGAATAAGGAGATTTTCAAGTGATCGTGATAGAAATATTCCATGGAAGATGATTTTGGAATTCGGAAGTGAGGTGTTTCAGAAAGGTCGTACCACAATAGACCTCAAAGATAAATGGAGAAACATTTGCAAAGGAAGCCCAAAATCTAAATGATGGTTTTAGCTACTTGGTCAGTTTGTGTATTTACGTATCAATGTTTCTGTGCTTTTGAAGAGTTACTAATGTGCTTGTGCTTATGCTTCACAAACTCTTAAATGAAAATTGGTTGATCATGAAACTTCTTTTATAGATTTTTACCTTTCCTGCTGATATTAGAAGTTGATGATTTTGACCAAAAAGATGCCTACTTTTTATGATTTGGTTCATTCTTGCATTTTGGCGCTAGTCTTCTATTGTCTGGAGGCATAATTTGCTCAGTAAGTTTGCTATAAAATATTCTAATATTGTACTGAAGCTAATATTCTAATATTATAGCCAATTATTGAAACACCTTATAGCCTGGTGATTGCCTACACTTTTGGTAGACTGGGAGGAGGTGTATACTGTTCATGCCAAGGGCAAAATGCCACCATCTAGGAACTACATATCCCGAGTATTATCAAACTTCTACTAGTCTGTAGATTCATTCTAATTCTAAGGATTTATTCTCTATGCCTGATGGAAGAGCTGAATCATCGTCACAACAAACCTGTGCTTCTGGGTTTCAGTAAAATCCTCATAAAAAAATTCTATCTTCCATCATTTTGTTTCTACCATTAGAAGGCCCCTCTGTCCAACATTTGTTTTTGTGTTCCATCTCTTTGAATTTCCCTTTTATTGATGGATGAAGATAAATGCATCTGGTTGTTCTTAGGGAACTAATTAGGAGCCCAATGTTGAAGCTCTTAGAGACGAGGAAGGGAAATAAAGATGAAACTTCCATGGATTTATTTTTTGTTTCTTTCCAATGTAATCCATGGATAGCTAGGGGTCAGACATAGTGCAATGACAAGTGTTCATAGGTCCAAGCTAAACGTCGTGGGTTCTAAGTCCGGGAATCAGCCTCTTTAAAATGGGGATAAAACTGTCTAGAACATATCTTTCTCATATCCTGTTATAAATGAGAGTCTTGTACACTAGGTACAACTTTTTAGTGACCCATGGATTAGGTAATAGCAAGGAATTTATACTTAGCTGACAAGTCTTTTTGACTTTGTGAAAATTTGAGGCCAAGTTGTTCTACCAGCAAGAGAAATGCTTCTTTTGCTGCACATCACGTTGTTAGTAAGAAGTCATAAACTAGGTTCTTCAGCTCTTGGCATCGTCCCCTCATCCATTCTCAGAAATATGCGAGGATTCTGCAGTCCACCAGGCGAAGTTGATGATTGATACCGGTCTTTCTCAGGTGCTTGGCGAAGTTGATGGTTGATACTGGTCTTTCTCAGGTTTTTGGTGAAGTTGATGGTTGATACTTGTCTTTCTCAGGTGTTTGGCGAAGTTGGTGGTCGGTGATGGGTTTTATCAAGTGTTAGGATGCTCCTGCATGTAAACGAAAAGCTTGTGGTTGCTTCGATGAGAGAGGCTTGATTCTTGGGTTGCTTTGCCTTGTGATGGCTCTTTTTGGTAATTATGTATTGCAAAGACATACTGATCATTGTCTCTGTTGCAAAGCATTGCTCTGAAGGGACTGAGTATGTGCTTAGTACTTTGTTAAACTATCAATCGGTTAAGGTAGTTCGAGTGGCGGGGCTTTAGTTGTTAATACCTCGAGGTTCTAAGTTTAAGTTTAGCGAGTTGGGATGCTTCTTGGATATCAAAAGACATTTTTTTTAGTGTTTATAAATTCCATTTTTGGTTGTCATTTTCCCCTTTTTATTCTGAAGTTGTATTAAACGCTGGATTGATCCTCGTATCATGTGGAGAGTACTTATTTAGTTTTTTTTTTTGGTTCAACAATTAGCGGTATTCGGGTCAGTTTATACGTACTTCGATTAAATTTTTCTCTGCTTAAAGATAGGTCATTCATGTAAGGACTAATATAATCGTGAGGAATAAATCTTTCATGACCTGGCCTTAAAGAGTTGTTAAGATTTGAACTGAGAATATCTGAATTTATACCTCATTTTTATTATTACTTAAACTACCCTTAGGGTTAGAGTATTTATTTAGTTACATATTTGAAGTTGTGGAAATATTATTTGGGATGGAGTTAGGGTTCACAATTTGTTATATGATACGTTTAACTAACACAAAATAAGCTAAGTTAAGATTAACTAGTTATCATTATGAACCTAAAAAATAACATGACTTTTTAATATAAATAATAGGGCAAAATTTAGTTTATCCCCTTGTGGTTTGGGTGTTTTGCACATGATCCCCCTATGATTTGAAAATCAGCACATTACCTTTTTATGTTTTTGGACTAAAATGTTATCGTTAGTTTTTTTGTTAGATTAGACCATCTGTAACATACACGCACTTAACAGGAGGTTTAACATAACAAAAGGTGTTTCCTTCTAAAAATAGACACAATAAAAATATAATAATACTCTTTTTCAATTTTCATCTTCCTAAACTATTGACTTTCATATTTTTTTTTTCCAATTGTGTCGCCCAACATCACCACTACCTTCACCATTCCTATTATGCAATAACACATTGCCACAATTTTTGTGCACTTTATTAAATTATCACCCTATTGTGCACCACCACCATTGCCACCACTTCAAAGTCAAGTTCAATCAACTAGTAATAACAGAGATCAACGAAGTCCATGAGGAAACAAAGGAAAAAACAAAGGATTCACCTCCAATCCACAAATTTCAACGAGTTGCTCTGCAAATTGATAGTATTGTAAAACCCGAGCAAAGAGAACTTTTGCTACAAGACATCATCCATAATTCTACAATAGGGTAAGCTTGTTTAAATATTCAGTAACAATTCCCTAAAGTTTCTTTAGTGGTCGTGGTGTATTATGTGAGAAAATCAAAATCCTTGTTTAAGCTTGAAACTTGAATTTTTGGATATTCAAAATTTTGAATTTCAGAGGTGAATGGGGGCTTAATCCACCATTTTTAGGGTCAAGGAATCCATTTTTGAAGTTAGAATCAATAAAGAATGAGATTTAGTTGGTGAAAAATTGAATTAAAAAGCGTGACAATTTTTAAAAATGTTAAACAGGTCACTTTGGAGCTCCATTGTCACTTACCTTGTGCCTGATTTGGATAAACTAAAAACATGGTTGGAAAGAGGGGCGAAATAGGTTAAATTTAGACATTTGAATCATCCAAAAAGGTTGAGAAACGAGGGAGAAATTAAGAGCCAAAGTTGGCCCAAATGTTAAAAAAAATCTGATATGTACATTACCTGTCAAAATGAGTTTGTGATCACCTTTGAGCTTAAATTCTTGGATCATGGGGGCGATTTAAGGAAACAAGTCTGTGGGGTTTAAAACTAAGTAGAGAGTGGAGGATGTTGAGGAAGTTTGGTACTTTGTGGAGAGAGAGAAAAACTTGTAAAGTTGGGTGATTGGTTTGACTTTTCAGAAAATTAGGCAACAACTGAGAGGGATGAAGAAGATGATGAATAGTTGAGGGTACTAAAGTCATTTTATCATTTCCGTTTACGGTGTTAATTGTGCATATCGGTTCAAAAGCATGAGGGGGTAATTTGTTGATTTCCAAATCATAAGGGGGGTCATGTGCAAAACATTCAAACCAAAAAGGGGTAAACTGAATTTTGTCCTAAATAATAAATAGGTTGGTGTAATTTCAAATAAGAATAATTCAATTTTAATAGAAAAAAAAATATTCAGATTTATGTCATAATATAATATTATGTGAATTTTGTAAATTGGAACAAAATTTATTTGGTTTTGTAACACGACATAATTGATTTGACACCTTTAAATTTTTTCCCTATTACTATAATCATCACCATCACCATCACAACTGTTTAAGTTAAAGGAAATTCAAAATCTATATCATGTACTATAAAAGCAAGTATCATGAAAGCGTTGGTGTAATCCAATTCGACCTATCACTCAAACCTAAGATTATGATCTATAATCATTGATTAAATAAAAATTATAAAATAAAGAAATTGTAATGGGCCCTCAACTCAAGGATGGTACGGAAATTATTATTGCCCTAAGCATTGAAATATAATGTTTACATGATCACGTGGCACGTCATCAGTCATCACATCAATGTTATAACCATGTCATGGTCATTGCATCATCGTCACTCCACATCAACCCATATGGTTATTCATGTGCGGCGTTGTCCTATTTAATTTACTACCTGATGCGAGTTACCGTGCACAGGCCTTACCACTTACCAGACACTGTTCTTCACAATGGACTGCCTCCATGCATGTGTGTGTGTGTGAGTGAGTGAGTGTGTGTGTGTGTGAGTGAGTGAGAGAGAGAGAGAGAGAGAGAGGTTGCATGGGATAAAGGTGATGGGGGAGCCCCGGGATTCAGGTCGTGAATGTCAGGAGAACATGTGAATTGGAGCTCGTGAAAGTGAAAAATGTTGTGAGGTGGGTCTTCTTAATACCCTTCCCCAAGTAAAAATATTCAACTTCAACCCCTCTCTCTCTCTACCCCCGTGTGTGGGAGTGTGTGATTGTTGTAGAAGCAACAGGCCACCAGTAGAGAATCCAAGGAGAGAGAGAGAGCGTTCATTGAAAGCAATTTTGGGTGTTCTTAAAAACCTTCCCCAAGTCAAAATACTCAACACTAGTCTATCTCTCTCTCTCTCTGAGTGAGTGTGTGTATGTGTGATTGTTATAGAAGCATTAGGCCACCAGTAGAGAATCCAAAGAGAGAGTGAGAGTTCATTGAAAGCACTCTTTACCCAACTTCATGATTCAAGTCACGCCATGTAGCAAATATCCGAGTCACTACACTGAGATTTAATGAAAATAGACTTGAATTTTTTTATTTTTTTTGATATTATACTCAACGATACACGCAAATAGACCAATCTTCTTGTCAAAGATAAATTATCCATGTCGAAATTAGAAAATTCACAAGAAACCTCAATAAAATTATTAAGTTTCAAACTCAAAACATTTATATTTACAACTCCTTTTCTGTCTTCATTAAGCTACCCTTCAGATTGAAAGCTAACATTTGTTGTGCTTGAATATTAATGGCATCTACTAAGCAATATTTCTTCTTGGAATTCTGCCTCTCTAGCTACCAAGATAATGGCTTAAACCTTTAGCAATCTTTTAGGGACGTGGTCTGATAAGTAAAAGGTGGAGAACTTTTACGCATCCATTATAAATAGGGTACTCAATCTTTATACGTCCATTTGTATTAATGAATGATTTATTATTTATAACAGAGAATTGCCCTAATCACGTGTTGAATTAACTCACGGCCAGGGGCGGAGCCAAAATCCATTTGTAATGAGGGCAACTTATTAATTATTTATAAGTAAAAATTATAATAAAAACCAATCAATCGAAATAATTTATACCGAAATATAATGTATTACATTCACAAATATAAGAATTCAATTTTTGAGAAAATAAAAACTAAGAATCCTATCATCAAGATAAAAAATTGAAGAGAACACCCAAATGACAATGGTCAAACTCGTCAAGATTTCGCAAATAAATTTTAAATGATAATAATTGGTGACTTGGTGTATAAGAAAAAAAGAAAATTAGAGATCAAAGAGAGACTAAAAATAGGGTGACGACATTAAATCGTATGAAAAAAAACTTCAATCTAAATATTTAAGTCACGAAAGAATTCAATTTTTCCCCTCCGAAATCCGGCAGGCAACCTCCCCCACCAACTCTCATCTCCCCCTCTCCCTCTCCCTCTCATCTACCAAACCGGCGACATTCTCCACCACTCACAATCATGTGTGAGAGAGAGAGAGTTGAAAAATAGAAAATAACTTTTCATAACATAAATATAAAAAATGCCTCTCGTCTCTAAAATAACTTTTCAAAATAGCATAGCTTTCACATTACACCATTTTTCGCCATTTCGTTGTACAAAACTTTAAAACATGTTTCAATCAGTTATCAATTACGTGGATGCCTTTTGAAGCCTCAGGATGACTTGCAGAATTTTTTTTTTATTGATCTGTTTTCTTGTGTCTCTACAACAAATGGTTCATCTATTGATGGGCAATCGCAGAGATTGAACCTCACATGCATCATACTTTATCAATCCACACTTGCATGCATGAATGTAACCACATTGGCATGTTATAACCACATCACATTGATACCATCACACATAAAAATTATTGGGATTTGTATGCGATAAACAATCAAAGAAACAAAAAAATTAGAAAATGAACACTAGTATTTTATGTGGTTTGGCAACTTACATACGTCCCCGAGAGAGCAACTGTCTTGCTTTTATTCCACACCAAAAATAAGGTTACAACAATATATATATAGGTTACAACCATAAATAAAGCAAATCCCGAAGGCACGTCGGCTTCGACAACTAGCCCATTATCTTCAAACCCGGTGTACTTCTCTATATATTAGAATATGAGTCACCCATTGTAACAAAAATATATATAAAAATAAAGGGAATAAAAAGCAAAGAAAGCAGCAATTTGGAATTCTCTAATAGTGTACACTGTACACTACTAGTAAGCCTAACGGTCACATGGGCTTGAGAACTAATCTCCAAACGTGAAAACATTTAAACCAAACTACACCCTTACTCTATACATATCCCGCGCCCTCCACTTACACTTCCATCAACACACTTCACTAAGCTTCTATTCCCCCCCAAACTCTACCATGGAAAATTGCAGAAAAAGTCCACTTAAGCCATGGAAGAAAGGCCCCACAAGAGGCAAAGGTGGACCTCAGAATGCGACATGTGAGTATCGAGGAGTTCGACAAAGAACATGGGGCAAATGGGTGGCAGAAATCAGAGAGCCCAAGAAGAGAACCAGGGTCTGGTTGGGTTCTTTTGCCACTGCTGAAGAAGCAGCCATGGCTTACGACGAAGCTGCAAGGAGGTTATACGGGCCAGATGCTTACCTCAATTTACCCCATCTGCGATCGAATTTCAACCCTTTAAATAAATCACAGAAGTTCAAGTGGTTTCCATCCAACAACTTCATTTCAATGTTCCCAACTACTGGGTTGCTTAATCTAAATGCCCAACCCAGTGTCCATGTCATTCACCAGAGACTAGAAGAACTCAAATCAACTGGGGTTTTTCGTCAGATATCTTCATCAAGCTCATCATCCAGTGACCTGCAGAAATATGAAGTTCGAAGCATGAGTGACCAACCCCACGTAGAACATCCTGCAGGTAAGGAGAAAGAGGTAGAATTTTCATCGGAAACTACATCACTTGTACGCCAAGAGAAACCTCAGATAGATCTCAATGAGTTCCTAGAGCAGCTAGGTATACTGAAAAAAGATGATTCAACAGATACAACTGAGGTCTCCAGCAGTTTTACAGACCTAGAATCCCCATTAAAAGATGACGAGGGACTTGGTGTTTTTTCGGAGAAAAGTTTCCACTGGGAAACACCGAGTGAAATGCATGGACTAGGGGATCATCAAGTAGCAGAAACCAGTGGCTACCATGCATATGACATTAATGATGAACTGAGTTTTCCACCATCTATTTGGGACTTCTGAAAGAACCAGCTGCATTGAAAGAGCATAATTTTAACTTCACAGAAGTTGAATTCACTCTAGACACCACTTATATGTCGCATAAATTAGTTGGTGTTCTATAACATATTCTGTGGCTCTGTATAAGTAGCAGTCTGAGATAGATACGTATAATAAAAAAATAAAAATAAAAAGAAGAATAGGTTCAGCTTGAACAGAGAAAGAAGGGGGGACAAGAAGTGCTATGGTAGTTCAGAGGCGGCATGGCATTGATACATTTTGAAAGTGTTTTTGCCTTTTTGGTCAATGGTTGATTCGAACAAAGCTTATCCATGTGGACCTCAGCATTTAGTGTTTATGTTCTATTGTGCATTTTGTTTGATATTATTTATGGATTTACTGATGGCATGTGCAAGAAAGCCTACAAGAAAACGAACAAGTATCAACATCCTTCTAATTGGGCACTATTAATGCAAGTGGACGACACTTGCATTAAGGATCAGACAAAACAAAATATGAAACTTAGGAAAAGAAAATCAAAGAGAAATTGTGCACTATTTACCTGTGATCCAAGAACTTCATGAGCTGCAGTCAGTTGAATATCATGCCAAAATCTACACATTCACAGCACAGCATTAGAAAGCAATCAGTCCTCAACAATTTTTCAGGAAAAGGAATGAGACTAAAAGTTTGAACATTTCAAAAAATGCCTGTCATTCTACCTGCTGAAATTAGGTTGTGACGATTTCTGCCATGCTGAACTCTAGTAAATAATTCCCAGTGATGCTGATGGCTGTGGTTAACCACCTTTTCCCTCTACCAATGGCTTGATAATGAGACCAAAAAATTACAATAAAAGTGTTCCATATGGTCACAATCGGCTGTTTCACGCACATACAATATAACATTACTCTTGATACTTTTGCTTAGAGAAGATGCAATGCCTTGAAGGCAATCTAACTGAAGTGTCGCATTCTTCCAACAAACCATAGATCACATAAAAGAGCATATCACTAAAATTGTATCACCATCACATAAAAAATGGAAGTTGGACTATTTGACAAATATACAATGTCTATGAACAGTGTGTTCAACCAGCCTGATTCTTTCATACAATTTCTCAAGAGAAATTTTATGAGCAAGGTCATTCCCTTCATTTGGGACAATGATGGAATTATCTTCAAGAATATATGATTCATCACATACAAGTGATGTGCTGTTTTGGGAACCATTTCCGACATGAAATACTGTCAACGGATGAAAGATGCCCTAACTGAGCAGGAGAGATCCTTCTTCCATGCCTTTTTCACTCATTCATTGCCATACTCTGAAGCACTCAAATACTCGCCATGCTCCTCAAAGTACTCGATTAGGCACTTCAAGAATTTATCACTAGTCACTGTCTCTGTGTCACAGACAAGACAACACTGTCTTCTTGCTCGCGTCACAGCAACATTCATTCGCCTGTGATCACTCAGAAACCCCACCTGAAATTAAAATTTTTCTTGTATTATATAACCTTTATGCCAATTGATATCATGACAATCTAGAGAGCTGATTGATAAAACTACTGTGACTCCAGGGATACCTCTTTCCTTGAGTTTGATCGAACCATTGAAATGATAATGGCTTCCTTTTCCCGACCTTGAAAGCCATCAACCGTTGAGATCTCCATATCTTTTAGCTTGTCTTCATTGCTTTTCAACATCTTCAGTAAGACAACCTGTGATAACAATTGCAGCACACTTATGGAAACTAATATATATTACATGAAGACCTACTTAATATGCAGTCATTTAACCCCCAAGCGTACATACTAAACCTGTAATCCATGAGCACAAGTCCTTAACTGGATATTGCTATACCTGTGCTGCATAGGGAGCAATGATTCCAATATCAGAGGCTCGGACTCCACTCTGAACCAGTCTCTTTGCATGGGATATAGCAACCTCAGCTTCACCCTCATTCAATGTGCTATCTTCTTCATCCTTCTTTTCTTCCATGTCACACCTGTGACAGAACAATATGAAGCAAGTAAACAACAATGCAACAACAATTCTTGTGCCAAATCAGAGGCTTCGGAGAATCCTGAAAAAATAAAACACTTCATGTTGTTTATAATAGCATTTGAAACAATATTGCTTTTCAGCATTTATGTGCATTTTAAAAATTAATATACTTTTTGAAATCTGACAGAATGGTCATTGATCATTGGTGAGTGGTTGAGAAGCAGAAAAGTTGGATCCCGGGTCCAATTTGCAAGCTCAATATTGTGAAAGCCTATGATCACGTAAGCAGGTGCTCTTAGTTATCTATGATGGAGAGCATGGGATTTCAGATTAGGTGGCGGAAGAGAATGGTGTATTTCTGTGGTGCTGTCTTTTTTTTCAGGGAGCACTTCCTCACGTTTCTTTCCTAGTATTAGAGGATTGAGGCAAGGGGACCCCTTAGCCCCTTTCCTTTCTACCTTGGTTAGGGATGGGCATAGTAGACTCTGGATGAGAATTACAAAGCTTTAGATGCTGAGACTAAGAGGATTCACGGGAGTTTTTTCTTCTCTTTTTTTTCGCCAGGGGGTTGAGGTGGACTTCAGGGGGAGTTTTGGGGCATATATGGTAGGGTGAGGGAGGAGTTCCAGATTCATGCTCAGTTTGGAATAGGGGACGAAGGAGAGTTGAGGTTCTCAGTGTGTGGGCGCCAGGGGGTGACATGGTGAGATGGAATTGGAAGATGAATCAATATTGTCTATTAGGTCCTTCTATAAGTCATTAGATGGGGGAAAAAAGGGTTCTTTTCCATGGAAGATGATATGGAAGACTAATGCTCTGTCTAAGATTGCCTATTTTGCATGGACAGCAGCATGAGGATATATTCTCACGTTGAATTATTTGAGGAGGTGGTGCTATCAATTCCGAAATAGATGCTCCATGTGCGTGTTATCAGAGAAGAAGTCCATGAGCCACCTTTTGTTGCTTTGCTTGGTTTCACACAACACGTAGTCATTAATCATTTTAGTTTTTGGTATGTTAATAGTGAATACCTAAATCCAATGGGGAGCTGTTGGGGAGGGGGTTTTCCATGGAGAAACATGTGGGACATGTAGTCTTTGGTTCCATTAGCACTATTTTGGTGTGTATAAAAGGAAAAGTCAAATTAAAGTGGTCACTGTTTATGTGTTTTTCACTTGTGGATGAAGGTTTCTACCCTTCAGGCTTAGTCCCATTTTTGGAGGAGGTGGGGCCATCTTAATTCGTAGTCTTTGATCACACTGTAATTTGAAGATGCCTCCTTAACTTCCAAAAATGAAATTATTCTTTTACTTACCAACAGTAAATGGCATAGAAGTTATTTAATTTTAACGTAGTTCAAAATTCCTTTTTGGACAAGTTTTAAGAAACCGTAATGAGAAACCCAGATAATTAGACAGCAACAACAAACAGCATACCCAGCTATGTCTATGAGAAGAAGGGTTGGTTCTGTTGAAGATGTCTTCTTCACATCCTCAAGGTCAGAAAGCATATGTGCAGCAACACTTGGATGGGCTTTGATCTGTAATAAACAAACCGCATAATATCATACGCAAAATTAAGATCATCAACTTTTTATTGGGTTTTCCAAATGATATTATCCGCATATGTAATCAATTAAAGAAAAAATTTTAATCCACCAATCAGCATTTGGACATGATCTGAGCACCTTACTGTTGTAAAGCTCTTTCGATGACCAATTCATAATGAGCTCATGCATGCGGTACTGTACAGTTAGCATAGACATGACTTCATCTCGGTACAAGTTTGCAAGGCGTTCAAAGAGGGTTCTTCCTAACCCTTTCTTCTCAGCTTCACCACTTT
Organism: Ilex asprella; assembly: GCA_023539305.1. NCBI lineage: Eukaryota > Viridiplantae > Streptophyta > Magnoliopsida > Aquifoliales > Aquifoliaceae > Ilex > Ilex asprella. Next base: position 2,058,912 of record CM042200.1, read on the forward strand.
GGATGGTTGGAGGAAGCTGTAGGTGATCACCAGCAAGAATACACCTCGAGCCCTAAAACAATGGACCCAGTTTATTTTGTTATGCTCAAAGAATTAAAATAAGCTGAATATAAAAAAGAAAGGATTAATTTTGCTCGAACCCCACTATCCTAAGTGTCTTGCGGTCTTACACTCCCAATATAAATTAAATACACATAAATTCCACAAAACACCACCTAAAAAGTTTAGAGCTATGAAGCACGGACACTCTCGAGAACGTGACGTATCCATGTCGAGCACGTGTCGGACACCGACACTCTTCGGACACTTGTTCGATACTCTTTTATCCGAGTCCATAATTAAATGATAAATTTTTAATTTCGGACAATTCTTTAGAGACGTATCCACACTTCTTTAGAATGTGTCTATTACTAAACAATAGGCATTTGTTGAAATGTGATTAACAAAACTTAAAAAATTGAGAACATATAATTACTAATACTAGACATATTAATGTTGTATTCCAAATATAATAATAAAAATAAAAGATGCATAAAAAATTTTAAAAAGAAGAATTGAGAAAATGAGAACAATTATTTAAATTATATATTAAGTACACATTGTCTACAAAAAAAAAATTGATGATTATTGACTATAATGAGGATGTTTTAGTTTAAAAATTCACACAGATAACTAGACATTAGGTTTTCTTATCATAAAATACTGATTTTTTTATGAATTGTATATCATTATCACTATATTTGCAATAAATTATATAATGTTATATATAAAATATATTTTTTTTGTAACGTGTCTGTGTCCTATTTTTTTTAGAAATGTCGCGTCGGCGTGTCGTGTCGTATCTGTGTCCATGTCCGTGTCCGTGTCCATTCTTCTTAAGTTCAGAGGAATCGAGAGAAACATTTTTTATTTCACCTCTAAAGTTGAAAGAATTATGTGCAATTGCCTTCTAATTTTTTCTTCATTGAAACATTTCTAAATAAAAATCGTTCATATCCACACACTTGAAAAGACCACGTTTTTTATTGTTAGAACTTGTCTCACTTAGGTGTAATAACATCTTCCAAACTAGTATACTAGCCTTGTGGGTCTCTCCACTCATTGCTAATTTTGTTGTGAGTTAGATGCTTGAATATTATATATATCAGGCTTCAAGAGGTTTTGGGCTAGACTGTATTCGCTGTCGTTGATTTGGTATTTGGTCCCTTATTTGTTCAAGCCTTAAGTGCACATTGTTTATGTCTCGTTATGTCTTGTAGTTACTTCTATTAACCTCTGCACGTGAGCTGGGTCACAGGTGCATAGGTGTGTTAGAGCTTGTCCCACATCAGTATAATAGTACTTCCTAAACTAAGTATATGAGCCTTATGGGCCTCTCCACTCATTAGTTTTGTGAAGCATGATTCAATATTTGCATTAGAAGAAAGAAAAGCATATCCAAAGTCTAATCAGAACAATCAATTGAAAAGCCCCTGATAGTTATAATTCTATGGACCTCACAAAGACATCTTTATGAACATGCTCATTTACGAGTGTACTTTAAATAAGATCATGCATACATGCATGTGTTCCTGCCTATCATTACATCATTACCTTCAGTAGAGCAATCCAGCATGCTATTTCAAGTGCCTGGGCAGCTTCATCAATAATCACCAAGTCAAATGAAGTACCCTCCAAATTTCGGGACAATGCACCAGTCAATGTTGTCAGCACCACATCTGCATTTTTAATGACATCTGTCACAGCTAGCTGCTGTCTTTTGCGCTCTTCTTTGGAAAGAGTCTTAAGCTCCCTCCTGATATCCCTCTTCGTGTTTCTGTCTTTAGCTTTCAGTAGTTTCCCATTCAGTGCCTGATGAAAATCATTGGGAAAATAGAAAGAAAAAAGAAAAACAAAAAAAATGTAATGTGAGATATTTGTCAAAATTACAATAACATCTAATCAAAGTTATTTTGCTTAGAATATCTCTATCTCAATAAGGTTTTCCAAATTGCAAGAATCTATATTTGTAGAACCTACAAATTCTTCATGGAAAAAACAAAAACGGTGGTGAAGAATGAAGATGAATGCAGAAGAAGCATGGTAAACAAATTCTTCTGGCAGGACACGTGGCATGGTAAACAAATTTTGAAGAAGCAATGCTACCAGACTATGTTAGTCTCAATTCAGGGGGTTGTGTGGGAACCCAGTTCAATAAGGATATCTATGACTGGAGTTAGAGGAAAGTGATGCTTTTATGGGATTGATATACAGAAATTAAACCCAGGCGGGGAGATTGTGGAGTTGGGAACCATGAAGGGATAATTCAGATCGCTCTTTCCATGGGAGGCTATTTGGAAATTTAAGTTGTTCCTAAAAGTGGCTGCTGCATGGACAGTGCCATTATAATCCCTACCATTGACAATTTCAAGAGTAGAGCTACACCCACTCCTAATTAGCACCGTATGTGCAAAGGATTTCATTTACTTGTTGCACTGCCACAAGGGAGGTGCAGCCACTCATTTTTTTGCTGTTTAGTGTTTCTTGGGTGATGCAAAAATCAGTTGTGGATGCATTAAGTCGTTGGAGGCAAGGCTATGGTAGGAAAGATTTGGAGGTTGGGTGGCAGCTCCTTCGTATTCTTGGTGGAGCATATTGTTGGAGCAGGATCAATGGCACTGTAAGGGCGAAAAAGCAGCAGTATTAGATCAGAAGAAGACTTTCTTAGACTTGTTTTACTAATTTCCTCGAGAGGCTCCCATCTAGCTAGACGGTTTTATCAATTCTTTTGGGAAGCTTAGAGAATAGTTTTGCTTAGTTTTTTGGGTGTCTATAGGTCCCTTTATACCAAGTATAGATCTTCGTTTTGTTTCTTTGCTACCTCAGTGTATATCTCCTGTATACATAGACTGCACTCCTTTTTCACAGATTTTTCAGCACTTTCCTTGGTCTCAACTAAACTCGACTCAACCTTGGCCCAACTATTTGAGGTCAACTACATGAATCATGTTTCTTTGTTGCGCTCTATCAAAGGCCTTATTTTCAGTTAAACTGCAAGATCATATTTTTGGAAAGAAAAAGGGAAGGGCTAAAAGCAAGAGTAAGCGTTATAACTTTAAGAATAGTGCAGTTTTGAGTCTTAGAATGGATCCATGAACAGAGCCAGGGGAACCTACGCATGCAAGAGAAGTGCTACGACCAAGAACCAAAGGTAGGACAAGCTCTAATACTCCTCTGCAGACATAATAAGGTGAAATGAAACAAAACGCATGCTAAAAATCTCTTGAAGCCCAACTCTGATATCGTGTCAAAAAATCCAGTTCAAAACCAAACATCTCATAATGAGTAGAGAGGCTCACAAAGTTCATATAATAATTTGGGAAATACTATTATTTCGTTGTCCGGCAAGTTCTAACATCAACTAATATCAAATTTACGTGAAATTACATTAACAATTAATTAACATCTCACCTAAAAGTTTAAGTTGTTAGACATGGTGTAACTTAAATATTTATATACTCATAATTTTGCCAAAATTTGTTAGTGTTAGAAGCATCTAACCCAATTGGCAATGGGTTGACAAGCCCCTCCACCATATAAGTCAATCCTTGGGAGATCCTAATTTTTTTTATGTGGGTTACAAGCTCTCTTCACACCCTTACTCATGTCCAAACCGAGCTCATATGTAGGATGGAAAAACAAAGCAAAATAGACAGACACAAGTGGGGAATTCAAAAAACATAATTAAATGAATCGATGCAGCCCATGGCGAGAGACTTGGCCCACTTATTGCCCACGGTGCAACTTTGATATCGTATTATAGCATACAACCCAAAACCAACTGGCTATCCGTATAAATCAAAGTTAGGAAACCCAAATTTTTCAATGTGGGATGAAAGTTCTTTTGACAGTTGGGACCTCTTTCTGCTATCTGAAACATTGCAAATGGAGCATTTTTCTTAGGAAACATGAAAATTTATTAATCATCAAAAAATAATAGAGCTATTCTGGAATCAATATATAGAACTTCCACTATTAATATACATTCACGAAATATAGATCAAATGCATTCAACACAGACATTGTTTGAAAAGCATTTAGAGAAGAAGATGCAATTAGAGAAGCAAACCACACAAGACACCACATTCTGCTACAAAATAGCACGTCAAAATTGCTTCTTGAATAGCATGAATCAGTTTAAACACATCAACTACAACCTGTTGAAATACCAGGGAATTTATTGAATGGCACAAAATGCAATGACCAAATAGAAACCACCTCAGGCTCTGAAGCTTCCCTTTTCAAAAGACATCATGCATTAAACAAAAGTATGAAACCACTAAGCTGCCAATTAAAATATGCAAGGGCCAGTATTTGTGTCATAGGATGTAACTAGGGAAATTAACAAACAACTAGCAATACGGAGAATCATTACAACGAAGAAATTTCTAATTAAACCATTTAAAAAAAAATAAAAAATAAAACCAAAAACTAAAATAGTGATTTTATGAAGCATTTAATTTGTTATTAACTTCCTCTCCATTATTTACCTTCATTTCCTTGCGAATGTCGTTCGCAAGACCACTATTATCCCCACGGAGGACCTGAAGGAACCCAACTGAATATATAAGTAAAATTCTTAAATTCAAAGGAAAGTAATAGAAAATGAACTAATATCAGATATAATAACTATCACATCCACTCCAAAAGCTAAAACACCAAAAAGAAGATAGCCAATTAGCACTTACAAAATTAGTAATAAGAACAAGTCAAAACAAAAGAAGAAGAAAAATCTTGACCACAATGAAAATGTAATAAAAGCATATATGGATTGTGCATGGGTACGGGAAGAAATATAACTAATTTCTCACAATTAATCAAAGAAAGTAGCAGGACTATGAACAGAATTACGCACAGAAAAATGAGAATGTAATATCCAATTGGGTGACTTTTTTTAAGCTTATAAAATATTCATGAGATATTTTTGTGTACAAAATGAAACGCGAGAGAAAAAGGAAAGACATTACTTTTTAAAATATTTGAAACATCATGTCATCAGCATTGGAAATAAAAATATACAGCAGCAGTTAGACAGACATGATAACTCCATGATGCATATTTTATCTTGACAAATAAAGGAATATGGTACCTGTGCATCAAGAGCACTCTCCAGTACTTGAGGTAGTAAACGAGCGGGATGTCCCAATCTCACCAACTTTACTCTTATTCAAGAAACGGATACAGAACATGAGTCATTCAATTAATTTCTAGACACTTTGACGAAATAAGGTGGGAAATAATTAAAGTCATCAAATGGAATATTTGGTCATTTAACGTCACAATGATATTTTATACAGTCTACTTACAATAGAACAGTACTAAATGAGATAAATGAATAGCTACACTAGAAACTGTCTGATGAAGAATTTTTCCACAAAGATAGAACAGCACAAAATTGATAGTTGAACTACCACATCATTTAAAAGCTCACAGACGTAATATAAAACTCAAAGCAGTAAAACCTTATTCCAACCCTCCAATTAACTTAAATCCTGGTCTGTGAGAAGGCTCCATGAATCATAGTGATTAACCATTAGACACAAATAATTAAATTGTTCCATAATTTCTGTAGCACAACAGGAGTTACTGGACTGTTCAATAAATAAAATAAATGTAATTAACTTGGTTTCTAGTGCTGCAACAGCTAAAAAAATTTATTTGTGTGACCATGCTAACTCTGACCTTGGAAAATTCAGTTTAGGCTAGCTTAATTCTCAACAAATATCAGAATTGTCCAAATTGTAGGAGGCATTTAGTATAGCTTACTTTAGAATCCAAGAAGGCCACTGCAGTGAAATTACACTTAATACCCTTTTCTCAAAATCAAAACTAGAACTTTTTGTCCATAATTTAAGGGACCACTGTACCTGTGAGGAACAAGTCGCTCAACAATGTTGTCGACAGCAATATTTGAAGCAGCACAAGCAAGAATCCTTGATCCATGTTTCACCTCCTGTAAGATAATTTCAACCACAGTTGTGGTCTTTCCAGTTCCAGGAGGTCCATGAAGCAAAAATAGGTCCTTGGACGAGAGGGCCTTTGATATGGCATCTTTCTTAAGAAATACGACAGCAAGCTTTAGTACGTTGAAAAAAGAAAACAATAGACAATGACTCGGAAATATATCATACAGAAAATGTATACAT
>CM042200.1:2085096-2111653 GCA_023539305.1 Ilex asprella
AAAAAAAATGATTTAAATTTGATTAGTCATATAATTTGGCCTAAAGACCTTTGTGTTTTTTTTTTTGAACAGCAAAGACCTTTGTGTTGGTGATTGTCTTAAAATTAGGTTTCGAGCCACTTTTTAAAAAAAAAATTAACTTTTAATTATAATTATATATTTTTTTCTTTTTTAGACTGATTTAATATAATTAAAGTTAATTTAGACAATTATAAAAAATTTCTTATAACTTTCTTTTCTTGCAAACAATAGAATTAAATTTTTAAAAAACTTTTCCACAAATTTTTCATTTTCACTTAATACATGCATGAAAATATATTTTATCTCATTTTCTTTTCTTTCATTTCACTTTCTATCATTTTCACTTTTTATAATTTTTTTCTTACTAACCAAACGGACCCTGATGGTTTTACCTGCGAATCTATTACGGGTTGGAATCCAAATTTGGTACTTCAAATTTACAACCAAACAAAGAATAAGGTGATGCATTTGACTATTTTAATAAAACTCATTCTATGAATCTCACTTAAACCCATGAACCAAACATACCCTTTATGATCTCAATTCAATCCTTTTCTTATATTTAAGAAAAGAATATCGATATGATATCTTAAAAGTATTCACATTGAATATGGACAATAATCTCAAATATGAAGATATTCTATAATAACAAATAGATGTGAAATTATCACAGATGTGATAGTCTAGTTGGCTTCAGTAAAGAGTGAAAGTTTCACCCTTCTCTAATGGTAGTCTGTTTGAACTCGTTTGTGATTGTTATCTTTATGAACCGAATATTGTTAGAAAGGCTGAATGTCTAGTTTATCAACAATGATGTTGTGATGATGGACTTCATCTCAAATTAGTGGTTATTGTTCAAACAGACTATTCTATAACAGGTGGGAACCTCAAAGTAACATCATAGAATTACTACATCTAGTCGTCCTTGACCATTATTTACGAGTAAATAAAAAAAATAGGGGGTTGAATTCCCATGATAATATCAAGCATGATACCTCTTGGTGGCTGCTCTTTTTCACCGGAGTGTATTCTCCCTTCTCCTTATTTCCTCCTTGTTTACTATTGGGTGAAGAATGAGGCTTATAATGTAGGTTTAATTAGCACTTTGGGCATTGGGGGATAAGTGTTTTTGGAGGGAAAATAGGTTAGACAATGCCTAGGTCGATTTTAGGCATTTGTAATTCACATTCAGTTACTTTAGATGATAGCACTGAATGACAAATGGATTATGAGTATAATATGATACGATAGGGAGGTAAAGAGCAAAACTTAAAAATTATGGGGACGTAAAGGTAATTAATTATTGCGTTGAATTGATGATCTCGTATAATAAATGATAAATTATACTTTGACGCCTTCAACTATGACTCTTTTTTCACTGTCCCCTTAACTATCACTTTTATTATATTGCACTTTTAATTATGTGATTAGTTTCACACTACCTCAATATCAAGCATCCGTTACAAAAATTGATGAAAAATTATTTCATTGTCTCTTAAATGGTGATTTTTTTTTCTCACTTTATTTTGATATATAAATAATTTTCGTCCACAAAGATACTGAATTTTTGAGTTTTGAGATTTGTAAAATAATTCAAGTAGTTGAGAATATAATGTGAACAAGTCAATATATAGTTTAATGACAAATTAAAATTGCCTAGGCTTGATGCGCCTCTGTTTTGCATGGAAGATCTGCCCTCATGGGGCCTCATACATAATTGATATATTTTAAAACCTTAAAAAAATGAACATTTTTAATTGAACCTCTTCACATTTACAAGAAATACTGAATAAAAATAACTATTACCTTATTGTCTTATCAACCTGTTTACAAGAAGTGATCGAAATATACAATTACGATTTTAGTATTGACTTCCAGCCTTTCCCTCTTCACTATTGCGGGGAATGCTTTGGAGTCAACAAGGATAAAGAAAAAAAAGGGTCATTAAAAGGGTTAGCTTGTGAATTTACATTCTCCCGAAGGAAAACTTGAGCGGAATAATGCACCCTTTTGTCTCCTCCACACAACTGTTTGTGACATAATTTAGGACTTTAATGATTGTAACTATTTGATTGTCAATAGATCCTAACGTTGAATGTATTTCATTATCAATTCAATGATCACAATGCAATAAATCCTAAAATTATGGACATGACATGGTACAAATTAATCAAAATAATGAATCAAAACCGAACAAGCAATGCCAAAGTCAAATATCAACCTAAGAAAGGACGCTTGTGGGAGACTTTAGAGTTTCCTGATAGTATGATGTAAAATAGAAAGACAAATGCATTACCAAACTCATATACAACTCTTTTTATGTGTGTTGATTTTCGCTTATTACATGCTTGATTGCCTAAACAATTGTTCTTCTTTAAATTATGTTTCAATAACATTCATATTCTCGTTCATCATCGATGTTTACACTTGTGGGAGGAAATGCATAAATGGGTGGAATATTAATGATGTGTCATATATTATAATCCTTGTAGAAAGTTATATCTATTAAATATGAAATTATTATTATTTGAAGTAATTCATTATCAATAATAAAATATTATGATCAACCAGAAATACCCCTTAGTCAGTTATCTATTAAAGATAAAAAAACAAATCAGCTGAAGTCATTAAGGCAAGACAAGGACTCTACAGAGGCTGAAGTGACCATGCAAGACAAGAACTTTATAGAGGTTTTCAAGTCGGCTGGAGTGATCAGACAATCTCCTTTCATTTGGTCAAACAATCAATAGTTCAAGGATCATATCACTTGATCCAGTTAGTTAGAGAGATAAGTCAAAGGGATATGATTTTATATTTAAACTTGTGGATAGAGAATTATTTGTTTGTAACACTTTTTATGTATATTGAAGACCTCCTTTCTCATCCTACTCACAATTCGTTCAATCATTGACAAGGTATGAAACCAGGGAACAAATTGTATCCAAACAATGACATACTCAATGATTTTCAAGCTCTAGTGATGTAGAAACATCAAAGTGGACATTTAGGTTCTCACAGTTCACAAAAGTATAAGGGAAAATGTCCCTTTTAATTCTAAGGGTTGTAGATTCACACAAGCACAAGATCGGACTCAAAGAGTCAAGAACTTCAGCCCTTCCACTATTGATGCCAAAATCAATCCCAACCACGGATCCTTGTAAGCAAACGGTTGCCAGATTTGTAGCAAGACCAATCATTCCACTCCAAATTGCTATCGGAGTCCATGCCAAATTTGTAACAAACAAGGACATAATGCCTTGAATTGTTACAATAGATATAATCATGCTTTTCAATCCGATTAAATTCCACAAGTTCTTGCTGCTATGGAAGTTACTAATCCCAGCGTTCCTGAGTGGATACTAGACACAAGAGCAACATCGTATATGACTGATAATGCAGGTATATTGCAAAATCTTGAACCATATAATGGTCATGATTTAGTAACCGTAGGAAATGGAGAAAGTCTACCTATTACTCACATTGGTTCTTCTTCTATAACTACAAATTTTGGGAAGTTAAGAATTAATGAGGTGTTATTGGTTCCAAATCTCACCCAAAATATGTTATTTGTTGGTCAATTTACTAATGAATGTCCTTGTATCTTTGCCTTCTCTTCAAATGGTTTTGTCATCAAGAAAAAATTGACAAGGAGGACAGTGGTAATCGGAACTAGAACAGGAGGATTGTATGCTTTGGGAAGCAATAAAAAGGCATTCTTCTCAGTTCGACAAAAGGAAACTTTTGAAGGGATTTGGGACGTCTTGGCCATCCACATCAAAAAATTTTATCTCATCTTTCTAGAAATAATAAGATTGATGTTACTTCTTGGAATAAGCCACTTGATATTTGTGAAAGTTGTCAACTTGGAAAAAGTTGCACACGACCCATTGTCAATTGTAGTTTGAGATCTTCTTCTCCTTTTGATAAAATTCATTGTGACTTATGGAGTCTAGCTCCTGTAAGCTCAATGCAGAATTTCAAGTATTATGCTATTTTTGTAGATGATTATACGCGGTTTGTATGACTTTATCCTCTCAAATATAAATCTGACTTTTTTGATTGTTTCAAGCAATTTCTTGTGATGGTCAACACACAGTTTGAGAAGCAAATTAAAATATTTTAGTGTGATGGTGGAGGTGAAATCCAAGAACGCGATTTTTTGCTCTATCTGTTAACTCATGGGATCATTCGTCAACTTTCTTGTCCCAAAACACCTTAGCAAAATGGTGTTGATGAGAGAAAACATCGCAATATTTGTTAATTAGGCATGACTACGTTTTTTCACTTAAGTCTGAGCAAACACTTATGGGTAGAGGCTTTCACTACTACAATCTTTCTTATCAACAGATGACCTTCAACCACTCTCAACATGGACACAACATTTCAACTTCTTTTTCTTAAAGATCCCAATTATTCTTCGTTGCCATCTTTTGGTTATAGGTGTTATCCATATCTCAAGGAATATGGAAAGAATAAATTCTCAGAGAAAACTCTTCCCTGCATTTTTATTGGTTATAGCACAATTCACAAAGGGTATCGTTGCCAGCATTCTCCTAGTGGTAGAATTTATATTTCTAGGCATGTGGTTTTAATGAATCAACTTTCCCTCTTCTGCCCATTCTTGATAAAACCACTTCCACAATGCCTCACTCCACTGAGTTTAGTCATTTTCGAGACTGGGCTAGTGAAGCTTCTCCTCTACCTACCTTGCCTTTGCCTGCTGCATTGCATTCTGTTCCACCGCCAATATTCAGAGGGAGTACATTGCCAGATTGTTCAGTAACTAAGGTGATTCCAACTTCTTCTAAGCTTCCTAGACAAGATACCACAGATGTTGTTGTTCTACCTACTTCCGTTACTTCGCTCATATTTGCACCATCATTTGACGTATCTCTGCAAGTCCTTCACCCCACAGCTGTCACAAATCCTACCATGTTAGCTGCCTTATTAGGATCCGAAGTTGAACTTTCTATGTTCATTGCTCCCGGTACTCACTCTTGTGCAATTGATTCAAAAGATCTTACTACTACACAAATATCTCTTCCCTTTGGTCAATTGTCTGATGATTTGGGTCCTTCTTCTACACATACAACTTTCCAAGAAAATACCAATTCCATGCACACAAGAGGAAAGACAAAACTTGGTCTTCTTCATGTTGCCTCATCTCCTAAATCCAACGCCTTGCCTAGCAAGCCTAAATCAGTCAAGACTGCTTTGGCCCAGCCTCAGTGGTTTGCTGCTATGAAAGACGAGCTTTAGGCTCTTGACAGTAAAGACTTGGACACTTGTTCCTCGTCATGCACACATGAATGTCATTGGCTGTAAATGGGTATTCAAAACCAAACAACATGCTGATGGGACTCTTGATCGAATCAAAACTCTTTTGGTGGCAAAAAGATTTCACCAAAATTCTCACATTGATTTTGTTGATACATAGAGCCAGTTGTTCATCCTCAAACAATTTGTATTGTGCTCACGGTAGCTCTTTCTCGTAGTTGGAAAATTCATCAATTGGATGTCAAGAATGCATTTTTACAGGGCTATCTGAAGGATGTTGTTTATATGGATCAACCCCCATTTTATTAATTATACCTTCCTTAACCATGTGTGTAAACTCTCTCGAGCTATCTATGGTCTCAAACAAGCACAGCGAGCTTGGTTCGACAGATTTAGTCAATACCTTCTATCATTGGGTTTTTTTTTGTTATCAACTCGATCCTTCTCTATTTTATCTCCGTAGTTCTCACGGTAGCCTTATATTATTTTTCTATGTGGATGATATCATAGTCACAGGTGATAACAATCAACTGCTTGATAACTTTATTCATTGTATTCATCAGACTTTTGCTATCAAGTATTTGGGGTCTCTCCACTACTTTCTCGGTATTGAAGCTATTTCTATATCACATGGTCTCATTCTTTCTCAACATAAAATATATCTTAGATATATAGAGTCAAGCTCGAATGGAGAATTGTAAGCCCATATCTACACCCTTGGCTACGAAACCAAATAGTGCTAGTTCTACTATTACTAACCCATGTCTCTTTTGCAGTCTAGTAGGCGCCCTTCAATATTTCACATTGATTAGGCCCGATATTACTTACTCTGTCAATCTTGTGAGCCAATATATTCATAATCCTACCATGTCCCATATGGCTTTAGTTAAGTGCATTATTCGTTATCTCCAAGCTACTTCCACTTTGGTATTCACTTATTACAACAAAATGCACCTAAACTCTATGTTTTTTCTAATGCCGATTGGGCCGGGTATCCTCTTACTCAACAATCTACAAAGTGGTTATGCTGTCTTTCTTGGTTCCAATCTCGTGTCTTGGGGTGCCCAAAGACAACCAACCGTTCGTTCTAGTACTGAAGCTGAATATCGCGCACTAGCTGTCACCACAACTGAATTTACTTGGGTGACTTATAATCTTCGCGCTCATGGTATTAATCCCTCACGTCATAAAACATTATTTGGTGACAATTTGGGTGCTCTTCATTTATCCATTAATCCCATTTTTCATGCTCGAACCAAACATATCGAATTTGACTACCATTTTGTCCAAGAAAAGGTTGCTCTGGGAACCATTGTTACACAGTTTGTTTGCTCTGCCGATCAATGCGGTGATATTTTCACCAAATCACTGTCCCGTAAATTGTTCTATTTATTGCGTAGCAAATTGGTTGTGTTATCTTCCTCCCACCTCAATTTGAGGAGGAGTATTAGAGATAAAGACAAATCAGTTGAAGTGATAAGACAAGACAAGTACTCTATAGAAGCTGAAGTGATCAGGCAAGACAAGGACTCTACAAAGATTAACAAGTCGGTTGAAGTGATCAAGCAATCTCCTTTCATTTGGTCAAACAATCAGCAGTTTAAGGATTATATCACTTGATCCGGTGAGTTGGAGAGATAAATCAAAGGGATATGATTTTATATTTAAACTTGTGGATAGAAAATTATTTGTTTGTAACACTTTGTTTATAGATATTGAAGATCTCTTCTATGTATCTCTATGTTGAAATACAGAGGTTCTACATTTTTTTTGTATTGTTCAATTTCTTTAATATCTATACTTTTATCAAGAATAATTTTACATTTAAAATTTATAAATTATCTCATAAATTATAATATTTTAGAATCAAGTATATCTTTTATAATTATAATTTTTATTTAAAAAAATTATAAATATGCCCTCAAAAAATTATAAATTTTAGTACTACCTACCCCAAAATTAAAGCTTCTTTTCGGTGTCGTACACACGGCACCTTGAAATGTGAAGCGGGCGGTGCCTGAGAGGATGACACCGACTCTGTCTCTCCATCACAGACATCATTAATGTTTTAACAGTTGATCGAAAATTAAATCCACTCTCTCTCTCTCTCTCTCTCTCTCAGTGCCTCAATGCTCTCACTCTGAAACTGACGATTCTCCCTGGAAGCTGAGTCATGACGATTGCAGCGGCAGTTTTTGTAGTTCCGTTGGGTGTTTTCTTCTTTATTTCAGGTCTCGTCATCAATCTCATTCAGGTAACCGAAATGTATTAACAAAACAATCAAGTTCCGCGTGTGTTCAAATTAGGTGTACTATTTTGTATTGATTGATTCGATTGAGCTGATTCTTTGGGGGCTTTGTTCAAATTTGAATCGTTCTGGCTAAGGATTTGGGGGGATTTTTGGTCAATTTCATGTAAATTTCAATGCTTTTAGAGCTTTTATGGGTAATATTCGTGTTACTAGGTTTATTATTATTAGTACTTTGTTTTCCTTTGTAAAGAAGATAACATTAAGAATAACCCCTTTTTTCAGGCAATTTGCTTCGTACTTGTACGGACATTTTCAAAGAATACATACAGAAGGATTAATCGAGTGTTGGCGGAGTTGTTGTGGCTGGAACTCATATGGCTCGTTGATTGGTGGGCAGGTGTTAAGGTTATTACCAATCCCCATTTACGAATTCTACATATAATTATCTTGCAGTGACAGAATGCTCATCATGTCTATCCGCTTATAATTTTATATACATAACTATCAGACTTTGTACCCGGACTTGTCTGTAACAATGTTGACTTCTAATTCCCTTTTGTGCGAGCTGGGTTGATTCTGGCTGAGCTAAGAACTTGCCAATCCACTTAATTGTTTCTTGGAGGGTGTGGTTGCCCTTTAAGCGAGAGGAAGTGGCAATTATAACAAGTCTAGAAACAAGAAAGGGGATCTCAACTCTCACTAAACAGAGAAATAATGGAACCAAGTTTTATACAACAGTGGACATAGAAGGCCAATCCTGTCTAATCCAAAGTTAACAATGATTTGGGAATGAAATATTTTCAGAGTTTGTACAGGACTTCCAAAACATGGCAGTGTTGTTTAAGTGGCAGTTTCTTTACAAGAATGGTGCTTGGTAATGGTTGGGCCAAGAGGATTGGTGTCTTGTTCTTTTGTTCCATACCTGTTGACAGGAGACATTGACATCTTAATGATTGCCTCAAGGAGTAAATAATATTTGCACCTGTTGATTTATGTTTGAAGGAGCGTTAGTCAAACAGCATAAGCTCCTTATGGGTATTCATGTTTCAAAAAAGTATTGTAAAGACCTAATAATATCTAGTGTAGTAATTTATGAAGTGTTAGTGTCTTCCCTAGGTCATCTCCTTGAAGGTGGGAAGGCAACTGACATTTGGGGAGATTGATCATATCCAGTGCTTTCAATACATCATTTGTGTCGGCATGAGAAGTGCGATTGGGCTTTTGTATTTTTTTCCCCTTCTGTCAGGGAGTGTTCGTGCCTTGGTGGTGGAATTCTGATTCTTCTCATGTCTTTCCCTCTCGATCTTGAAGGGTCTTGTTGCCTTTTTGGTCTCAGCAGTAGCTGCCTTCCTGTTCCGATCTATATTTTTGTACCATGATTTTTTGATGGTTACACATTCAGTTACATCATCGTCATACTCTGACACTGCAGGAGGTGAGCCTTTAATTACTGGGCCATTCTCTTGGTCTCCCCTCTTGGTTGGCTTATGAGATATCTTGTGATGACATGGGAGGTCATTCATTCTGTTCAGCATGCTCATGTTATTTGGTTACATATTCTTCTGTAATGGATACATGACACTTTTCATTGGCTTGCCTTTCGGTTGTTGGGCAATGGATATGATATCTTCATTTCACCAATACTTGATTCAGTTCTAATTAGTATTTATTATTCTATTCGAAAGGACTGTTGGCGGAAGTTGGAACTACCTGGGTATTTCTTCTTGTTCTCCATTGGTTTGAAATTTCAAATATGGAAGATTTGAAACTGAAAAATTTGGTGCCAGAGACGTTAGAAAACTGGACTATGGGCCTTTTTTCACTTCACTTATAGCAATGTGAGATTGAGAAGGAAAACTTTTGTAATTACAAGTTTGTAACAATTAGGCAGATCCTAGATCTGAAATGCAAGATGAAGGTAGTCTACATCGTATTGGCAGAATTACCAATAGCTTTTACAGAGGCATACTAAGATTTAGATGTCCATCATTGTTGTAAAGGTTGTGCTTAACCCTGCTGTTAATTGTGTAGTCAAGTTGTTTGCTTTTAAATGGCCTATTTAAGGGCTTTTGTGGTGACAAAAGGATTTCTACATTACAATTGTTGGTGGTCTTTTTGTCTTGTTCTTGTATGTTAAAATGGTTGGATGGTAACCTGAACGTGTAGCCCATCGGGACAAATCGTGAACTCAGATGTGTTGGGTTTGACTCTCACTGCCTGCAAACTTTTGGTCCCTTTTTGTAAATGTTCTTGTATATTCTTGCCTTCCTATAATCTTTATAAATTTCTCTTTCCTTCAGTAGTAAAAGGGAGTGAAATTTTTTACCTCAAAAATACTTGGGAAATGAAAATGGAGTTATTTTTGGGAGGCTATTTGTCGACCACTTGAGGTTGGTGTTTATTGGTCAAGATTTTTGATAAAAACTGATTGAATCTTTTCCCGTGTGCTTATCTCCATGTTTATTATTCCAAACTCCCGAGAAGTTAACAATTGGTATTGTTGTCCTTAATTCAGTTAGTTATACCTGACGGAAAAAGCCTTGGCATTTGGCATATGGTAGGGCATTGAATTGCAGTGGATTTCAATGCCTTGTTCTAATTATTTGCCTTTGCTACTAGTCTATGACGCTTTTTTTTCTTTTTTTTTGAAGTGTTAGTGAGAGGTGTTCTGCCTCCTACAATTCTCCAAGAGAATCCTAAATTGCAAGTAAAAATTATTTCTAATATTGCTATTAAACAAAACAATCTATAAATTCAAGAACTGCAATGGTTACAATCTTATGCACAACTTGTAATATAACTCACAACACATGTTTACCTGACCGACATGTGATATTAATCCCCCACAAAGACAACATCCTAACTAATGTACAATACGCAAAACTCTAAAATATTTGCCTATGTGTACATATCACAGTTGGTCTGTGAAATCATTCAAGTGTGTTTTGCTGTATCTATTCTTTCAAGAAATCATTAAGTTGAGAATTTCTTGTAATATTGTTTTCAAAATATTCTTTACTCTTGTTTTAGCTCATTACTTTTTCATTTTGAAGTTAGGACCGGGGGGGGGGGGTTCTTTTTAGTAATGATTATGTTTATTTAAGTTATGATCTGGTAGCTTATGAAGCACTACATGTCAAGAAAGAAAGGAAAAGAAACAAATGACAATTGGAGGCATTTCTTATGATGTGGGATTGTGTTATGCAGTTTGTGAATTTTCTAAAGTTCCATTGTTGATTGGTAAGATTCTTCTGTTTGCAGATTCAAGTGTACACAGATTCGGAAACCTTTAGATTTCTGGGTAACTCTAGAACTTATATTTGTTTGATTTCCATTTTGCTTCCTTGTATCTGACAAAAGATAAATTTTGTCTGTTGTTCGGTTTGGCTGGGTGGTTCCTGATTTTGGGTTATGCTGGTAAAATTTCCAGGTAAAGAGCATGCGCTTGTCATATCTAATCACAGAAGTGACATTGACTGGCTTGTTGGATGGATTTTGGCTCAGGTTCCTATTCTACCTATATCTTACATGCACCGATGTGCTTACACATATGTACAAAGAAGGCAGTTTAGGGCACGAGACGTTTGTCATTGTCTTGGGAGAGACAGATGTATGTAAACTACTCTGCATGTGGAAACACTGTTTTCGTCACTCAAACTCACAGCGACCAGGCCAAAATGGACAAATCTTACTACTGCTCCAAAGCCAACCTATGAATCAATAAATATCTACATGCATAGATGTTTACATATGTATATGCATATATAAAAATCATGTATTTGTATGTATATGCTTAATTTATGAAGATGTATGCAGGTAGTTATATGCATACATACAGAGAACACTGAAGATATACTTTTGTCAAATGAAAGCTATGAAATTGTTGTACTATCCCATTTGAGATCTATTTTTCTTGTCATCCGTAGTTTCTGGTAGTTTCTGCTGATTGATTATCGGATCTTTCTATGATAGCGATCAGGTTGCCTTGGCAGCACATTAGCTGTAATGAAGAAATCATCAAAACTCCTTCCTGTAAGTATTTTAACTCGACTTACTGTGATATATCATGAATGAGGTGAAGCCTTTTAATTTAAAGCTGACTTAAAGTTGCGACCATCAAGTTCTTAAAGGGCAGGCGTTTTTCTCTGGGTCAATTTTCTTGCTGCAGATTTTTATGTTGCGCCAAGATTTGTCTTTTTATTTTTCCGGGTGAACATTTTTGAAGTTTATTACTCATTCTGATTTACCTTTTTCTTTGAGCGACTAATCGTATTTGTTGAGAAAGCTCTGTTCGATACATGCCAGGTTATAGGTTGGTCAATGTGGTTTTCTGAGTACCTCTTCCTTGAAAGAAACTGGGCCAAGGATGAAATCACGTTGAAGGTACAGCAGCGTAATTCTTTTCGGACGATGTATTGTTTCTGTAGATGTACATACATCTCTCTTATTTGTGGGTGTTTGTTTTCATTCCTTGTCTTTTTGAAATTTGGGGTGGGGGTGGTTGTTTTTCAATTGTGTGCCCTAATTGATCATAACTGGATTTTTTGGGAATGTATTTGCAGTCAAGTTTTCAGCGGCTAGGGGATTTCCCTCATGCCTTCTGGTTGGCACTTTTCGTAGAGGGGACACGGTTTACACAGGCAAAGCTTTTAGCAGCTCAAGAATATGCCGCCTCAGCAGGGTTGCCTGTTCCTAGGAATGTTTTGATTCCACGTACAAAGGTTGGACTTTTACATCACCTACTTCCAAAATAGAAACTGTGGTTCTTTTCCCGTTGCTTGTCTTTTCCATATTCCTTCTATGTTCTCTCTTGAATCCATTTTGCTCTGGCTAATTTGTGAAAATTTTAGAACCTACATTTTGTTGTGTGTGTAACATTCATTGTCGTCAATTTGAACTATAAAACTACCTAATGGCAAAGGATTCAAAGTTTAAGCCAGTCAAATATCTTTAGCTTGACAATCAAAGTTGTTATAGTAATGTTATTTGCTGTTTGAGCATCATGGCAAAGGAATGAAGGATTAAAGAAGTAAGAGTGGATGTGATTTGAACCTTTGATAGTGGTGTCATTCTTATGGGTATTCCAGAATCCGGAAATTCTTGGGTTTCTTTGGCATTCTATTGCATGTGAACAGTAACCTTTAGGTCAATGCTCAGCATGAATTTAGGGCTCATGTTGGTGGTTGGGTATGTTTTGTTTGGTTCAGAACCTTTTTTTTTACATCAGCTTCTACAATTAGTGTTTATCTAGCAATTTAGTGATAGTTGATGATTGTGTTAAATTTCCAAAATGCTGTAAAACTAGACTTGCGTAGTATTCAAAATTTCTTTGATCTTACTGGCCATCTGAGTAAATTGCGGTTTGCACCAACAATAAATTTTTTTTGCTTACTCTGGGTTTTTGGAAAGACAAACAGTTCAGGACGTTGGAAAGATACCACCAAATTTTGTGAACTCTCTCTTTCGTGCAATGCATAGCATTCTATCTTTTGTGCTCCAATATTTATTTATCTCCCAGTTTACATGAAGAGTCAACCATCCATCTGTTGCTTTCAGGGCTTTGTTACAGCAGTAAGTCATTTGCGTTCATTTGTTCCAGCCATTTATGATGTAACAGTGGTTATTCCCAAAAGTTCGCCTGCGCCCACGATGCTAAGACTCTTTAAGGGGCAACCTTCTGTGGTAAGCCTGCAAAATCTTATAAATTTGGACGGTGGTATTTAACAGTCTGCATATGTGATGGTGCTTAGATGTGGGTTTAGAGTCAACTTCGTGGGGTAAATTTCTGAATTTGGTCAAAAGAAATCTGCTTATTGCCTTTATTGGAAAATCCTTATTATATTGATGCTTATAAGTACACATATAATCTGGTAAAAATGTGTGGGACGTTTCGTTAGTGCTTGATTGTGTTATAATGATAATATCATTAATGTTGTTTCAAATCAATAAGGAGCAATGTCAATATGCTCCACAAAAATATGGTTTGAACTTGGGAATATTTTAAGTGATTGTTAATTAGATGTAAAAAGTTGTGGTCCGTTCCTATAAATAAAAAAAAACTACAAAAAAAAAACACTAAAAAAAGCGAAAAACCCAATCATAAATGGTACTTCAGATAATAATACTGAGTGAAATAATTTCCCAGCATTTTTGTTCAGAGTGAAAAAGCTAAAAGATGAAGCACATAGGATTCTTATGACAGGTTTGGGATTATAGGAGTCATTAATGTGAAGGAATTCAGGATTAAGGAAAATATTGTGTATGTGGTAATGTAAATGAAATTGGTTCTGGGAAAAGCGGTGCATGGTTTAAGGGATAAGCGTTAAGTGTTATAATCCAGAATAATATATAAATTTCATTTATAAAATGTCATACATTTGATGCCACCAAGGTATTTGTCATTATATACCTGCCTTATATTTAATTAAGTTTGGTTATGTTAGCTCGTGGCTAAAAGTTGTTTATAGTTTTGGAAAATTCTGACTTTTAAGATGCCCTTTTATCTAGTGGGTTTTAATAATTTACTTCTGTGCAGGTACATGTGCACCTTCAGCGACATTTGATGAAGGATTTGCCCAAAACCGATGATGCTGTTGCTCAATGGTGTCGTGATATCTTTGTGGCCAAGGTGCACACTTTGTTTTTTTATTTCTTATTAGCGGTCGATGTACCTCTACTTTTTTGACCTTTAGTGATGTTATTGGGTTCCACAAGCTAGCATATTTGGGGTGGGGGTGGGGAAAGTTACATCTTGAGTTAGGGTAAGTATAAATATATAACAAGTATACTCACACAAGTTTCCACTCAACAAAGTTTTAACCCGGCTATTTAGGGTTGGCTTTATAACAAGTATATGCTTGTGGATGAATATATTTATAGTTTTGCACTATTCATGATATGCTCAGCGTGAATAGTTCATCTGAGTTGCGGTTGCAGTTGCAGTTGCGGTTGCAGTTGCTTTTGATCAGTTTTCTTGAGTATCTTACTGTATGCTTTTAACTCATCAGGATAAGTTATTGGACAAGCATTTAGTCGAGAATACTTTTGGTGATGAAAAACTACAAGACACCGGGCGGCCAGTAAAGTCCCTTGTGGTGAGTTTCAAAGTCTATTGCACCGGTTATATTTAGTTAGGCAAACATACCCCTTTTTTCCCCTTTGTCTTACACTGCTTTGGGTTTGTAGTATTTTTCCCTTGAACTAATTGCAAATTACTTGCAATGACAGGTTGTCCTCTCTTGGGCATGTCTAATTACCTTTGGGGCATTAAAATTTTTCATGTGGTCTTCACTTCTGTCCTCAGGGAAGGGTCTCACAATCTCAGCAATTGTCTTGGCCGTTGTTACCTTCCTTATGCACATTTTGATTCAGTTCTCTCAGTCAGAGCGCTCAACCCCAGCCAAGGTCGCCCCGGCGAAGTGCAAGAATGGTGGAGAGCTTTCAGGAAGAGGACAAGATAAACAGCAGTAAATCACAGTTTTTTTCTCCAGATCTTTGATAGAGTTGGCCACTCACCTAAGCTTCCATTTTGAAAGTAGCAAGTGCCACCACTACCTGAACTCTCCATTTAAAGCTTGTAATTTGGTGTATAAACTAGTTTGTGCTCGATTTTTGTACAAACATATAAATTGTATGCATATCAATTTATTAAATGCTGTCTAATTAGTTTACTTTTGTATTCCTTTTGTATCTGAGAGGGTAGGGATGCTTGGATTCAGGTACCTATTTGATAATTAAAGTCTCTCTCTTTTACTTTGGTTGTCTCTAATATACAAGAAAATATTTAATGTAACGGTGATATCATGTCAACATTGATGACATTTATCACCGCCTAATAATAAAACTCTAAACAGGAAAAGTGAATTTCACTTGGGTAGTTATTGACACATGAAAGAATAGTAGATAATTATTGATTTACATGGACATGCAGTTATTAGTTTGTGTGAGTTTTTTTTTTTTTTTTTAATTTCTTAATAAATTATTGGTCGGTGATAATGGAGACGTGGTATCATCGTTGCAATGAATATTTTTGCCTAATATACTTTTTTTCTCAATTGGTTGACAATGCTTGTTGGTGGAGAACTCACTTTTACCGTGAATCCCACTTAGATTTCACCGGGAAAGTTGTCTTTTTTGGTTTCTTATGATATTTAACTCTGTTGCATGCTACTAGAAGGGTCTCAATTAAGATGTCGTGTCATTTTTAAGTGAAAAAATATAGATTTATTTATTTATTACAATACCAATTAAATAAATTTATTGTATCAAAATTGAATTTTTTGTGTTCGACACTAATCCGATATATGTATTGTTTGTGTTAATTGATTGCGTCATGTTTAAATTTGTGTCATGTCGAGTTCGTGTTTATTATGTCGGTCTAAATAGTTTCCTAAATATGTCTAAAGAAGTAGTACGTCATGTTTAAATTTGTGTCATGTCGAGTTCGTGTTTGCTATATCGGTTTAAATAATTTTCTAAATATGTCTAAGGAAGTAGTATGTAAGGGTGTCAATTTTAAGTACCGACACATTAACAAACACAGACTCATCTAATCCTAAGTTAACTATAACTATAAGCTGGAGTAATTTTACTAGGAAATCTCTTTCTTTCAATTATTAGGATAAAACTAAAATTCCTATAAATATGGTCATTACCTTGATTAGCCCGACAACTTCAACTGCTTAGATACAAATTGTTCTTAGATTTGAGCTTGCGATTTTAAGGTTATTAGTCTGGTACTTTTCTCAAATTTACGTCAATTTTGTATGTAAAATGTACTAAATTATATTGAATATTCTTCGATTTAAACCAACTTTACAATTAATAATACGAATATTTGTATTTTAGGGTTCTTTGTAGCTTGCAATTCAAGAAACGCTTGCTGTCAAAGTAATCTACGATTTAAGGGCTTCTTCAATATAGCCATGGCGATGCGTCGAGGCCGAGGGAGACCACCGAAGAACCCTAAAAACATTGCTTTTCATTCCCCAACTGATCTATTTTTGCAGCCAATATTCAAAAAACCACGAACCAAAACTCTAACAAAAATACTGCAAGAAGAACATCTCAATACAAATATTCAAACAAATCTACTGCCACGGTCCGGGTGGGTTGCGAAAAAGACGAGGACGAGTAGAAAAGGAGACAAGGAATGTAGTATTTCTCCATCTTCATTGAGTAATTATTCTACTTGTTTGTCTGAAATAGAGATTCCAGGACCTATTCCTGATCTTGATTCTATACTCTGGGATGAAAGTATTTTCTTAAATTTTTGGGACGATATACCCAATTTTGACGAATAATGCGAGTTTCAAGATGTATTTTTCTTCTGATATAATACTATTCAACTCAACAAAGTCTTGTTCCAATGTTGTTGAAGTCGGCTTTTCTTTAGAACCCGTAGGTCTAAACGTGAGGACGGTAGCCGTTAGGCCAACTGCTAACTCCCAGAGAACTATTTTTTGTTGGTCAAGATTCTGATAATATTGAAATTAATAACTATATATTTTTTTTTTAAAAAAAATCAGTTTTCACATTAGAAATCCCTTGATCTAAATATTCTTAACTTTTATATTCCCACAGCAGCAGTACATGAGAACAATTACATATTTAAAAAATTGGTATCTAAACTGATAATTTCGTGACAAAGTTAATTCATAAAATTAGACACGATAGGAATTGTCGAGGGGCGGAGCCACGAATTCTTCACAGTGAGAGCAACCATTAAGAATGATGGGATGGTCATCATCATAAATACTTGTTGCGCCTTAAATCATTAGTATGTTTGTTGAACGATAAGATTTTGGATAGAATTTGAATTGATCCAAATTCAATTTGAAAACTTATTCTATATTCGATCTGACTATTCAAAGAAAACTTATTTTACGATTTATATCGAATCATTTAAAGAAAAGTCAATCTTATCCCAATGATTAAACTAGAGGTGAATTTTTAAAAAAATATATTTTAATTTGAACTCAATATCGTTAAATAATTACTCAATTTTTTAATTAGTTTATCTGTAGGTATGTGTGTATGCTATGATATGGGTTTATGGTGGTGTTATGATTATTTTCAAATTGTTCGGTTCCAAAAATTTTCGGTTTTGGAGGAATGAGTGGTAATTCTTAAAGGTGACTATTTTTGATATAATAAGAAAACACGGTTCGAGATTGACACAAAATTAATGGGGTATGGCTGATCATTCCTCAACACAAATCCATGAATGACACGACCAGTTAACAAGAATAATAAATCGTGCTAATGTCAAACACAAATAATATGAAATTGATACGTTTAATTAGTATTATAAGAATAAAATATTAATTTATATCAAGTAATCAAATAATTATTGCATAAAAAAAATATTTTACTCATTTTTATTATTATATTTATTAAGTTAATTTTTAGTTTATAAAAAAAGTATGAATATATGTTCGATTAAGTGACAATTAAATTTTAGACTTAAATCTAAGCATTCAATATTTTATTTAATTAGGTTAAAGTTGATTAATACTCGACACGAACACGATACAATACGACACAACACTATTGTCATCCCTAATAACTCAAATGGGGAGTGTTCGGTTCGGATATAGTATGAGATGTGATTAAACAATTGATTCCAATCTAATTTATATTAATAGTAATTAACGGTACACTATATTACTCTACTTCGGTTGAACTTGTTTGGTTTAAGGTTGTAATCATAATTTAACATATAAAATTAGGTGTAAACTATGTACATTTTACACGCTTTTTAGCATGATACCGAAAATTTTTTGTTAGATGCATCATTTTTCTTATTAGATGTATCAACGAAAGAAATTATTTTTTTAGTATCGTATCAAAAAACGTGTGAAATGTACCGCAGCCTTCTCTATAAAATTGAAGAAATCGGAAACATTCTTGCATCCAATCAATTCCAAACAAAGTCAAGTAGCCCTTGTCATTTTTAGTCCTAAATATCAATCATGATTCATTTCACGCCACCTATCACACGATTTGATGGGAAGTTTTTTGTGACAAACTATTATGTTGTTTGTGGAATATGTGGATGGTTCTAGAAGTTTACATTGAAAATCACTTAGAGCAAGAAAAAAGAGTTATCTCAATCTTGAAGTTTTGGGTGAGTTAGGCATTTGTTCGTTCATACATTGATTTCTTTAAGTTGACCTAGTCCCTGCTAATAATAAGTATCTTAAGTTGGTGTCCAGGTCATCCGAATTTGAACTATTCGGAAAATCTTATTATTAGTTAGAAATCATTATCAATTCAATAACTATGATCTATCATGTCAGTAAATAAGATCACTAAATTAAGAACAAATAACATTTTTCTTCTTCTAATCTCTCGGGATGTGAGAGAAACTCTATTGTATATGTTTGAACATATTTTTACTATTTTTAGGCGTATGATTATTTTTACTAATCTATTGGGTCATAAGAGTAGTGCTTTTTTGTAGATTAGGTTTGTGCCATGAAAATCTCATTGAGGAATGTTTGTTACATGGGTGTGTCATGAGCTTCATTGTAATATCTATATTTTTCGGCTAGTGAAGCTATTTATCTTCTAAAAAAAGAATTAACATATCTATTTCAAGCAGTTGGTGCTCAATTACGTACCCAAAAAAAAGTTTATGTTCAATATTTAGGCAACTTACGCACACCTTTGTTAGTTAGGTTATTTTTGAATGTCTTCTATTTGTGAAAGGATAGACTTGCCTCGATGGGAGTCCATTTGATTATAAATGCTTTTTTTTTTTAGATGTCCTACGATAAAAAACCCTGAGTAAAAGATAGCCACCACGGTTTGTTTCAATGCTCATATAAAAGGTCAGTTGTACTTTCACATGACTTGTGTTCAAATGTTTTAGACATAATCTCGTAATTTGTGAATGATTCTATGTATTTGAAATTTAAATTGTACTTATGAATTTAAAAGAAACGCAATGTTATGTAACCCAAACATGTAACCCAAATCTGTATCTCAAACGAAGGGGATCATTAGATTAGTGGGTTCCATTTAATAAAGTTAATGGGACTTACTCATTCAACGGTCCGTCCTCTTTCATTTGTAATGCAAATTTGAGTTATAAATTTATGATACATAGTATT
Source organism: Ilex asprella (assembly GCA_023539305.1). NCBI lineage: Eukaryota > Viridiplantae > Streptophyta > Magnoliopsida > Aquifoliales > Aquifoliaceae > Ilex > Ilex asprella. Next base: position 2,104,762 of record CM042200.1, read on the forward strand.
TTCCTCAAAAAAATCGTGAGTAAATTTTTTTTGTTACACATATAAAAGTCCTTTATTTGCATTAATTTGTTTTTTTCTTGGGAGGCTAAATTGAGTGAACCAAATGAAGGATGGGTTTGTCCCCAATTCCTTACTTCTTGTTTTAATAGTTTTAAAACCGACATAAGTCATAAGTTTCCTAATTTTACTTTATTACCATATTAGTGTTTCCTAATTATTAATGGAACCCTAATTAAAGTAGTGCAATTTGTATGAAAAAGGGTCATTACAGAGCCTAAACTCAACAATTATCATTATTTGTATAAGGTGGTTGTTCTCATACTCGAAGTGCCATCAAATTCGAATTCACAACTTCAAAACTTCACGATTTCAAGGTTTTAGTCCGACAGTTATATCTGTTCTTATGTATACAATACAATATTATCATAGTTATCTTTATATGATTTGTCTTATCTTGGTCCCCAATATTTTAATTGCATTATTTTGATCGTTGAAATATTGAATATATTTTTATATGATCCATCAAGTAGACAATATCTAAATTGCTAATGATTTTTTTATCATACACTTATAATGTGATATTTAAATATGAACAAAAAATTAATTTGGATAACTCTTGACCAAATTTTTACTCAATTTTGGTTAAATAACTACATAAATTACACAATTTTGATTATAAACTATTCAAAGTTTAGTCAAAAGTTACCCATATTACACATTTTTTTTTTGTCAAAAGTTACCCAAATTTTGTTTAAGAGCTGTCAATTTTTTTTTATCTATATTTAGGTATTACGTGACAAGTTTATGATAAAAAATCGTTAATAATCTAGACGGTGTCTGTTTGAAGGATCATATAGAAACAATTTAGTATTTCATGAACCAAAATAATGTAATTAAAATATTAGAGACTAAAATAAGACAAGCACTATATTTTAGAGACCTCAAGTGCAATTAACCCTATCTTTAAATTTGAACTTACAATTTCACGATTATGTAGACAGTTTACAAAGCAAAAAATTCGATTTACAAGAAGCCTTCATGGCATGCCACAGATGTCGAGGAAGACCACCAAAGAACTCCAAAAACAAAGCTTTTCATCCTCCCAAGGACCTATTTTCTCAACCTACATTCAAGAAACCAAATCCAGTACCACTGTTTGGATGGCTTGTGAAAAAGAAGAGGACAATTAGAAAAGTAAACAAAGAAATTAGAATTCCTTCCTCACCAAGGAATTATTCAAGTTGTTCACAACCTTGGCTCTCAGAAATCAAGATTCCAGGACCTATTCCCGATGTAGATTTTCTATTCTGGGATGAAAATATTATTTATAATTTTTTTGAGGATATATCCATTATTGAGGAATAATGTGTCTTTAGACCGTATTTGTCTCGTGTATGAAAAGATTGTAATTATATAAAAAGAACCATACCTCATGCATAAGTCTATCTGACATGACTGGAATATTGTGTCTCTATATATATTTTCAATCTCCTATAGTTAGTGGGAACCGATACTACTTACAAAAAAAATAATATATTTTTTTTTGTAAAATTATAGAGCGATTTAAGTTTAATGTCTCGTGTGGAATCTCCAAGAGTAATTTAGTAATACTATCACAACTATAACTATTTTTTTTACATAATTTTTTTTGTATGAAAGTTTAAAACTCTAACTATTGAGCCTTGTCATTAGGCAATATTCCTTAACATTACTTAACACATTAGGTAAAGGGTATTCCTCTTTGGTTTTAGCCTAAGTAGGAAAAACCAATCAATCAATAATGGATACGCACATAACACGACAAAAATATTTTTTTTTATTACAGGGTGTTCAGTCCCTTGAACTCTAACACGACACAAATATGCCGATATGAAAAATCATGAAAAAAATAGGGTACATACACGACTAGAACATGCTACTATAATTGGGTCTAATTGGATCTTTAGCCATACATAGAAAACATAATTACACTACATATAATTGCCAATAGTGTGTGCTGCCATGCAGTATTGGGGTGTAGTGGAGCTCATGAAGTGTATTCACCTGGAACTCATGGGCTCTATGTGTCCCACGAATTGTTGTAAGGGTAATTTGAAAGTTGGTACAAAAATTTAAATTTATTTGAGTTAAATTACATTAAAAAAACTTATTTGGCTTTAAAAGTTTGTTTGTTTAGCGAGAGAATGATATAAAATACAAGAAAGATAAACTTTTTAAAATTTTCACGTGTTTGGTTAGTATGAAAAGGAAAATAATAGAAAAAGTAATTCTCTCACAAATAACCAACTTTTTTTTCTTGTAAAAACACAAAAAAATGCAAAAAAGTTGTGATCCATAACTAACTTCATATTTTACCTTTATTTTTCTTAAAATATTTTATTAGTTATTAATTTAAAAAAAAATTGGTATGAATTTTATTAATCATATTATTTAGTCTAAAAGACATTTGTATTGGTAATTATCCTAGAATTAGGTTTCGAGCCAAGTTTTTAAATTTTTTTAACTTTCAATTATAATTACATATTTGTTTTCCTTTTAGACTATTTAATATAATTAAGGGTAATTTAGACAATTACAAAAATTTCTTATAACTTTCCTCTTTTTCAAACAATAGAATGATTTTTAAAAAAAAATTTCACATAAAATTTTCATTCTAACCAAATATGTGCATAAAAATATATTTTATATCATTTTCACTTCCCATAATTTTTTTTCTTTCTAACCAAACGGATCCTAAGTGCATTTTTTTTTGAAAAAATAACTAAAAATTATTTATTACTCCATTACTCTCTCACTCTCTCTTTCCTATTTTCTCTCTCTATCTATTTCTCTTACATTGATAATTTATTTTTTTAAAATATGTGAAGATTTGATTTATTTTTTCATCTCTCTCTCCCCTATTTTTTTTCTCTGTCACTCCCTTTCCCTCTCTCTTTATTTCCTTATTCTCTCCCTCCTCTCTCTCTCTCTCTCCCTATCTCCTTATATCAACGTTACAACAATACAATTACACTAATCGGTTACACAAATTAGTTATAACTATCCTATGATACACCAAACAATTACTCATATGTTCTGATAAACTAAACAGTTACACTAAATAATTATACGAAATTACAACACCAACTCAATTTGTCATTCATTTATTTACATAAATCAAAGAGTTACATCATTTAGTAACACAATATGATTACACTAATTCTATACACCAAATTGAGTTTATCATTACATAAAAGACTTTACCACTATACTAAATTTGGTATATATAATTGGTGTAACGATGTAGCGATACTAAATAGTGTAACTATTTAGTTTATTTAAACAACTGAATGACAACTTAGGTTGTTGTCATAATTTTGTGTAATTATTTGGTGTAAGTATAATTGTATTGTTGTAATGTTGATATAAATAAAGAGAGAAAAAAATAGGGGAGAGAGAGAAAAAAATAGAGGGGAGAGATGAAAAAAAAATCAAATCTTTACATATTTGAAAAGAAAATAAATTATGAATGATAGATGAGAGAGAAAATAGGGGAGAGATTAGGAAAGTAACAGGTAGAGAGAGAGACGGAGAGAAAATAGGAGAGAGATAGTGAAAGAGTCTAATAAAATCTTTACATATTTGATTAGATATATAATTGTCAATAAAAAATGCATAATTTAAAGGAAAGTTTTAGGTAAAAAAGTTTTAATTTAATTTGAATTTTGCACCTAAACGCAATATGTTTTATTATAATTGAACTTAATAGAATAAACAACTTATTCATACATTTTTCCTTAAATAAGTCTAAAAAAATATACCTACAACCAAAAAACCCTTGTTATAATTAGTTAGAGCTAAAAGTGCACTGCTATATAATATAAGGTTTTTTAGGTGTAGGTACAATTTTTTAGATTTATTTAGGCAAAAGTGTATGAATAAGTTGTTTATTCCATTAAGTATAATTTTTATAAAATTTTTTGTGTTTAGGTACAAAATTCAAATGAATTAAAATCTTTTTTACCTAAACACTCTTCCTTAAATCATGTAGTCATCATTAAAAATTATTTGAAAAAAAAAATATGTAAAGTTTAACAATATTAATGGGAGGTAAAATAGGGGCATTAATGATCAAAATCCTTCTTCTTCGGCAACAAGATTCTATGACAATGAGATTTGATTAGAATGTCACAAATTATATGTGAATAAATACTGAACAAAAAAAATTGGCAAAAATATTTTGTTAGATATTATGTATTGTTCGTTGTTGGGATGTAGAAAAAAAACCTTCTTTATTTTTTTAATGAGTGTAACTGTTTTTTAATGGGTGTAACTATTTTTTTAATGGGTGTAACTGTTTTTTAATTGGTGTAACTATTTTTTTAATGAGTGTAACTGTTTTTTAATATCTGTAACTATTTTTTTAATCGGTGTAATTATTTTTAATGTGCGTAACTATTTTTTAATGGGTGTAATTAGTGTAATTGTATTGTTATAATATTAATATAAATAGAGTAAGAGGGGGGAGAGACAGAGAGAAAATATGTCCCTATTTTATCTCCCATTACTTAATTGTATCCAAAATAAATGGAAGGAATATAAAAGGTTTCAACCCATCAATTATTTACTGAATAGTAATATTGACATTTTTAAAAAATATGTACTTTAGCCTAAATAAGATTTTGAGTTGTACTTTTACTTAAATAAGTCTAAAAAATTGTACCGATTTCTAAACCACCCTATAATATATCTATAACAAGTCATGGGCTTGGACTATTGTTTGGACCACATTTCACAATTTTAGTGAACAAACAATGTATAACATCTATCCGGTGAATGAATCATCAGGGTACACCATGTGGCATTCATTTAATCAATAAAAAAATGGGCAAAGCCAATCGACATGACTTTTCAAATTCAATGATAGTTACGGTCTTTGTGTTAGAGGGAATGAAATAGTTACTCTGTGATTTAAAAAGAGAGTAGTTATCAAAGCCAATCAGGTCTCTGAGACCAGGAGGGGCAACAATTAAAACAAGAGGAGAAACTGTCCGAAAGCCAATGTAACAGTTGATGAAGAGACATTGATTGCAGAAGGAAAACATGATCAAATCCATAAAAAATTCACGATTTGAACATTTTTAGGAGTAGTTTTAGACTAATTTTACCCCATCCTAGGGCTATAAGTGGGCCTAGGAAATTGGAAGGGAGTCATTGACATCACATCAAACATCCAAAGTTTCCTTATGGTGGTTGGTATCGGCCAATAATTAGAACAAAAAAAAAATAAATAACATAAGAAGTTTGTCGCTATGATGAGTAGACAAGATCCAACTTCTAAGGAGACCTATTTGTTGAAAGAGGGCAAGCCCAAAAAGGAATAAAAGCAACATGTGACCTGGACTAGAGAGCAAGGTCAAAAGGAAGTCGAAAAAGTCTAGAGTCGATAGGAAATTTTGGACCAAATGATTGTAGAATTCAAACAAGTTCTTGATTTGAATGAAGAAACTAAGAAGAAAACAAATGGAGTCTTCCCTTCAAAAGGAAAAGAATTGGCCAAAGATGACAAAGAAATGGGTTTAGATGATGACCTCATAGACTTTGGAGAGGAGTTGGCCTTCATTCAAGGAGAAGCTCAATGTGAAATGATCATGACACTGCCCGACGTTTTGAAGGCTAAGTTAGATCAGCCAAACCAACTCCAAGGAGATGTGGAAGATACTGCAGAAGCAATATTTATGTTCAAGATTTAGACAACAACAAACTTGATGATAGGCCTATCACCATTGAAAGGAAGACTTGAGGGGTTGATATAGTAATATTACAGTCTCATGAGAAAGAGTTGATGAGACATTTACGAACATTGTACATTCAAGCCCATGTCGATAAACAACCTATTAGCATGATTCTGGTAGACAATGGGGCCGTGGTTAACATTTGCCTTTAAAAATGATGAAAATACTTGAAAAAACAAAGAAGATCTTATTCTCACTGATATAATGGTCAGTAATTTTGCTAGAAATTTATTGACTACCAGGAGAATATTGGTAACAAAAATACAAGTTGAAAACAGAACAACTTCTACTATATTCTATGTGGCAGATTGTTCATCAAAGTTCAATACTTTTTTGGGAAGAGACAGGATTCACATTAATGGATGTGTGCCATCATCGTTGCATCAAGTTTTGATCTTCTTAATTGAAAATGATGATGAAAGTGAAAATATGAAGAAGATAATTATAAGATAGAGAGGGAAGAGAGAGGAGAGAGAAAAGAGATATAGTAATGAATGGAAAAGAGAAAAAGAGACTCATAAATGTGATAATTAAGGTAGTGTTTGGTAACACACAATTTTCGTTTTTTTTTTGTTTTTGTTTTCATTTTTCGGCCAAAAAAAAATATTAAAAACATGTTTGGTGAATATTTTTGTTTTTTTTAATTACTTTGTTTTAAAAATAAGGCTAAAATATGGAAACATCCAAAATGATGTTTTTAAAAAAAACATCAAAAAAAAAACGCACGATGGTGAAAGGGATTTAATGAGATATGGGTTTCAATCATCCTTAGCAAAAAAAATATGCATTCTTTTGCTTGAGTATATAAAAGGTCATTTTTCTTTCACCTCTCATACTTTGTTGTCTCTCTCTCTCTCTCTAGAAGACAAAGTCCAAGCCACAAAGACAAAAACGCCATTGAAGGATTTAGACGTCATCTCCCCCTTTCTCCTTCTGTCGCTCTCACTCTCTCTCTCAACATTCTCTATTTTTTTTGTGGTGATGAATTTTGCGGAATGGTAGTGAAATTGGCTAGTGGTGGTGGGTTTTCGAGGATGGGGGTTGTTGGGTAGTGGTGGGTTTCGGGGATGGGGGTTTGTTGGGTGGTTGGGGTTTTTGGGGTTGGGTGGTTGGGGGTT
>CM042200.1:2116653-2134094 GCA_023539305.1 Ilex asprella
TATAAGAGACAGATATATACACACGTATATATATACACATTATATATATATATATATTAAATATTTTCCTTTGCAAAAAAGATGACTAGACTTATACTTGTTTCTAATTTCACTACCCAACCCCAAAAAACCAACACCCTCTGCCCAAGCCCATAGATGGTATGACCCAATCCCATAATTGACCCAGCCTAGCCCAGGAAATAAAGAGTCAAAACAGTAAGACCTTAACAATTTTGAAATTGCACAAAGGCCCTCATAAATTTTTTAAATTATAAAATTGCCCCAAAATTTTATGATATTACATAATTCAGTAAATAGGTTTCTGAAATTATAAAATTGACACCAAAAAGTACACTAGTTTCTTTATTCATAGATTAACCCCAAACTTTTTAAAAAAAATTTAGATCACACCACCATTAAGATGGTATCTAAAACAGAACTAAATGCCAAAATGGAGGCTTTACTCAAGTCACAAAAAGCAATGAATGATAAAATGAATTCACTTGAAGTGTATGTAGCCTCATTCAAAGAAAATGTGGAGAGACATATGTCATCATTAAAAGAAAGTATAAAAGTGTTGTTTTTACAATATCTAATAACTCAAGCAGTAGAATCCATCTGTTATTCAAACAATAATCTCATTACATGGTTTAAGTTTCAATTCCTTCTAAAGTCTTCCATATCTTGCCAAATAAAAGGCTAAAATCTCTCGTTTCTTATTTGAATCTAAAATCTCGCTCTCTCTCTCCCTCTCTCTACAAAAATAGTTTTGATAAGTAGTTTATTTTATAATCTGCATATGTTTCTGAATCTCTTTGTAATAGAGTCATTTCATTGCTATCAACCTTGCATTTTGATCGATTGTTTAACCATTAATTTTCGATGTTCATCTGACCTTTCATTTGATGTGTCTTTTTATTTGTTTTGCTGAAAATATTTTATTGATGAAATACTAATGGTGTATTGGCACATGGGTCAAGTGCACTCAACAACATGATTTGTTTTGAGTAGGGCTGTCAAAATTCGACATGATACGATTAACCGACACGAATAGATATGAATTAGTGGATTTGGGTGAGACCTTAACATTTGGGTGATAAACGGTCGTGTTCGGGTGAGACATGTCAAACCGTTTATCACACGTTTACCCGTTAAATAAAATTAATATAATTATAAATTAATAATTATTTTAAAAAAAATAGCAAGAAGAAGTAAAGAAATCAATACAAAAAAAAAGTAGTAGTTCAAAGACAAAGGAGGAGAGATGGGAAACACTTCAAAGGCAAAGACAAACCAACGCCTTTTGCTTTTGTCCCACATTGGAAAATGAGAGGAGAAGAGGAAGGTTGAGTTGCCTATAAAAAGGCAATGACCTCTTACCTTTTTCTTCTAAGCCTTCAAGTATGATTTTTTATGAGATTTGACTAAATTTTTTTTTTTGAGATAAGTACACTTGGAAGTAAAAAAAAAAAAAAGTTAAGTATTAAAATTTATTGATATAATTATTTTAAAATTAAATGGGTTAAACGAGTCGTGTCGTGTTAACCGTTAATTAAATAGGTCGTGTTTGTGTTGAGATTTTTCACCTGTTTATTAAACGTGTCGTGTACGGGTTTACATATTTTTCACCCGTCACCCGTTTAACCCGACACGTTTGACATCCTTAATTTTGAGATATGATTGTGGCTCTAAGGGGGGTGTGTTACAATAAAATGTACCGATTAAGCGTCTAACATGTAACCGAGACGAATTGAGTACGAAGTCACTAAGTGAATTGAAAGATTGAATTGTGGGATTTTATATGGCAATAAGATTTGTGTTAACTGCTAATTTTATTTCACACTTTTGCGGATGGTTAATCGAATATTCTTTACTTTCAATCAAATGGTATTTATAGTGAGATAGTTTTATCATATTCAGATTTATAATTAGAGATAAGTTGTTCGAGTTTTAGTAGGAGAATAATTCATTTTTGGCAAGACACGAGGTCTATAAATAGGGCTGTCAATTTTCGACACGACACGTTAACACGACACGAACCGAACACGAAATAAATGGGTCGAACACGAAATTAAATGGGTCAATGAATAAAAATGGGTCAACACGTATAAACACGAAAAAAAGTAGGTTGAGTTCATGTCGAAATCAGGTCAACCCGATTTTGATCTGACTAACCCTTATATTTTAAACAGGTTAATATAATTCGACCCAAACCCGACCTACCCATTTCATATCCGTTTAACCCATTTATCCAAATATATAAAAATAACAAAAACAGGTTTTTTTCTTCATGTTTTTGATGGATTAAATCCATTTAATTGAAAATAAATGTTAAGAATTGGTTTCCTTTTACTTCTTGTAATTCTTTAAATTTTATTCAATAAAATCATTTGATTTTTTTAAAGTTGTTAAACAAATAGAATTTGATATGTGGATTAAACAGATTGGGTTAAACAGGTTAAACATGTTAACATGTCGTGTTATGTGTTAACTCAAACCTGACATGTTTATTAAACGTGTTAAACATGTCAGGTTCGGGTAACACGTTTAGTAGTCAAGTCAGGTTAGTGTTTACACATTTTGACACGCTTATTAAACATGTCAAGTTTGTGTTTAAGAATTTTTGACACAAATCCAAAACAAACCTGACACGAAATGACACGACACGACACGTTTGACACCCCTATCTATAAATAAAGATGTAATTCCCATTATTGGATTAGAGGTAAATTTTCAGTTGTATATTCTTTATAAAGAATTCTCTGCATCAACTTGAGATCTCTTCTACCAAGAATGTATAGGGGAGGCCGCATTAAACAAATGGGAGGCTATTTTTGTAATGGTAATTCTAGGTCCCAATCTTATTGTTTTTTTTTTTGGGTATTATAATTGAGTAATGCTATTTGGATTTAATTTATTGACCTATTTAATTGACTTAATTTACTGTAACTTTTAAATTGATTATGGGTTCTATCAAAAGTTTAAACTTGATGTTAATCTGATGGTTCTAATGAAAACATATTATTATGTCAGTAAATTATGTCAAATTTTTAAGTTCTAATATAATTACTCAAAATCGAAAAGTAGTTCAAGTGGTAACAAAGACAATTATAAACTAAGACAATTATAAACTCAGACATTCTGAGTTCAAATTTTGCTAATTTCCTTGGGGTCAGGTCACGAGAGATTTATCCCTTATTAATACTCTAGTTTCAGCGTGGATTGCCTGTCTTTGACTAGATTGAGAAGATAATTAGTTAAGGTGTGCATAAATTAATTCGAATATTCTTGACCATTGAAAAAAAAAACATTATTCAATATAATTTACTAGTTTGGGGATTTTGCAAGGGGAGACGCAAAAAATGTTGTGAGATCTCAATACAACACACAGACATCAAAACTCAAAAGCGGTGCTATACATCCTAATCCTACAATACAAAACACACTCGTGCGGTCTTGAAAACATGAGAGAGAGAGAGAGAGCATGGGGGTACTGTGGCCAACACAAGCCTCTTTTTGCTAGACCCTTGATTTTTGTTGTTATTGTTTTTTTTGATTATTTAATTTTTTTTAGTTTAATAATTAAGAGTATTTGAGTCAACTTATGTACATTTCGACTAATCTCCTCCCCGGTCTGATAAAAAACAAGCCATTCACGTTGAAACTAGGATATTCATGAAGGATAAATCCCTCATAACCTGACTTGAAGAGATTACAAATATTCAAACTTAAGACGTATATATTTACAGCTCGTCCTTGTTATCACTTAAACTATACCTCTAAATTAATTATTTAATTGTCCCTTCTCATGTCTCCACATTGTATCAGTTTACACTCACTAAAATAACTGCAAAATCATTCTAGTGCTAAATGCATATCTTTTTTGTTAGGAACTAACTTTCTAATTTAGGATCCTGCATGTGATCATCACCGCACTATAAAAATATAATTACAAAAAAACCCACAAATTCGAATGTACTATGCATCAAATCCTATATAAAACGAAGAGAGAATAAGTTGTCCACACGTTTATTATATACCGTCACGCCTGCAAACAATGTGAGACAATTACAAAAACACCCTTTTTCCAAACATGTTGAATTGGTTACACGTATTGACAAGATGTCCAGTATTTTCAATTTCTACACGATCATAAAATGAAACTTTTACATATGTCCCGTTTGGTAATGTTTATATTTTTTGTTTTTTAAAAATAAAAATATTTTTTTTTTAAAAAAAATCGTCTCTCGTTTATAAAACTGTGACAGAAAAAAATTTGATTATCAAACGAATTTTTTTTCTTGTTTATTTAAAAAATAAAAACATTACCAAATTGACCATAATTTTTTGCTTTTGGTCAATAAGCTTTTACATATTTCATTCACAGAATGTTGGATTAATACCTCAATGACAATACCACTTATTTTCAAGCCCAAGAAGTTGACATGTAGAGGTTGACAGCTTGGGGACTTTGAGAAGATCAGTGAGAGAGAGGGAGAGAGGGAGAGAAACAGGTATTAACAGAATCAGTAAGGAAAGCCCAGATATTTTTTGCACTATTCTCTCGTGGCCATGCATCCCAGAGAACAATAATAATAAGGCAGTAAAATGTCCCCTTAGCTGTTTCTTGTATTCATTCCCTCTGTCTATAATGTGACAAGCCCATGTCATTCCCCAAGACAAGCTCAAACACAATGTCCCACTTATGGATTTGACTAATTTCATGTTTTTTATGAGTTATTTTATAATTAAAAAATTTATTATTTTCAGAAATTTTTTTACCACAATTGTAAGTATTTTTATTTTTATCATATTTATAGTGACTATTTTTATCAATTTTCTTTCATACAAACAAATTATTACTTTTGTAGGTATTTTATCACATTTATAATTTTTTTTATTACATTTATAAATTTTTTTACCATAGTAGTGAACTTATATATACTAGTTATAACTCGTGACTGAAAACACGATAAAACATATAATTCTAGCGTTCAAAAAATTAATGCCACTATACCAAATTTAAAATTATATTTATTTGCTTATATCATTTAAAAATATTTTTTCCCTATTATTTTCTTAAAAAAATAGTGTCAAAATTTTTCTCAAAATACATAACTCACAAATTTTTTTATAACATGTGTACACTATTGCATATCGATAATATATGAAATAAAAGTTGTGTCAAATTACAATGAAATAAAAGTTGTGTTAAATTATAAATTAATTAAATATTAAATAATTGAATATGAGGTAAAATTGAATAATGTGATTTTTTTTTAGGAAAAAATATATAGGGGTAAAAATTTAATTTGTATACTGATTTATTATGTAGATATAATCATTTATATATATATATAGAGAGAGAGAGAGAGAGAGAGGGGTACAAGTTATAGTCAGGTTTGCAGAGCAAGACGTTAGGCTGTATTTATGTGTTGATGTACTTTTTTTTCTCAGAATCTATCTCTAACAGTTGCTGCTCTTCTTCTCCACTCTATTTGGATGGATAGCTGGGTCATCAATCAACTCTCCCACTCCCGTACATTGTTTAATATTTTTGGAGAGAAGTAGGTGGAAAAATGATAAAAATAGTTATTATGAATTTATATTAGTGATAAAAATATTCATAATAGTAATAAAAATATTTATGAATGTAGTAAATCACCATAAAATAGTAATTTTTTTGTATTAAAAAAATAATAAAAATAATTATCACAACAGTAATTAAAACATTTACCACATTGATAAATCACTCATAAAAGTATTAAAAAATTTATTGTAAATTAACTCATAAAAATTATAAAAATATTTATTAAAGTAATAAATTTTAGAGGTATGATATCAAAATTTTTTACCAATAATGGAGGCGAATCCTTTTTTGAGTCAATATTTTGTTGTTCTTGTTCCCAAACTTAAAAAAAATCAATTCAGGGCACAAATTTCTATCAACGTCGAGTTTTTTTTGTTTATTAGCAACCTAACACTATCTCTTATGAGAGGTAGGCAAGGTGAAGACTAATAAATATTACACACACACATTCGAAGTTATCCGATGTGAGATAGCCCAATCTCCCAACACCCCAGAATTATTACCATATCGTCAAACTTTTGGTCCATAAAATGTAGATTTCCAACCCAACACCGAACGATCCTATTTAACATATGGTCCATGAAGGCAAGTTAGAGGTGCACAAAATTATTCAGTTTTATACTATTTAATCAAAATATATAAAAATTGAATTAATCTTGATCATTATTATATTTTTATTAATTAAAATTTTAATTTTTTTTAACCGAAATATTAGATAGATATTTAACATATGCATCCAAACACCATCTCACCCATCATTCAAACATTATTATAAGCCAAAGCTTTTGATCCACTCATTCAAAAAAGTTGTGAATAATCGAGACAAAGTACATACCGACATGAGTGTTGGGGTTTACATGCTAATAAATGCACCTCATCTTCTTTACACCTAACAATATTGTCTATGGCTTTATAATAACTGGGCTGGCATCCTTTTTCATTTTGTTTTAAGAAATTAAACAAGTGCTGGTATTTAGTACCATGTAAAGTTTACTCATTCTGGTACAGCTGAGTGCTGACACATTCATGATTACATCAAACTGCCTAAGTGCAATCAGACTGATCAAAGCCAGAGAAAATTAAAGAAAGACAACAATGGACTTCAACAAGAGAGAACTTTTCCTACTCAAAACAAGCCAAGAACAGGAGTTGGGATAAAACTATGATAATTGTATTATATTATTTTATGATTAATAACTACAAAATAAATCAAATAAGATCTGTCATGAATAAGCATGGATGCCTAACAAGGAAAGGTCTCTTACTATTCAGACGTATTTGCCGGTAGGGTGCTAGTGGCACTATTTGGATGTATTTGTCACACGGGGTGTGATTAAGATCGTGTGGTGGACCTAAATTTTTTGTTTTGGTACTGTACAATGAATCACACATTTGGTTAACTGAGAATTTAAATTCTAATAGAGGTGGTTATCCATGTTTATATAAAGAAGACCTTGACAACCGATTTTTGTCCATTGCCTTACTTTTCTAATTAGTTTCGAAGACGTATGAGCGGATTTTGTCGTAATTGTTACTTGTAGAAAATGTGGGGTGGATTGAGAGAGAGAGAGACTAACATTCATTCTGTAGCGTTCTCTCAGTTGGAATGGGTCATCATAATGGACAGCCTCTCATGGAATGTCTCTTTGTGTTTTTACCTTTAAGTATGTAAATAAAAGTAGCATTTCGTTCTTTGTTTGGAATAAAAAAAATCTTATTCTCGGGACAAATTTAGATTTTTATCTCCCGAAATGTAATGGTTGACCGAATTAATAATTTAGAATGTAAAAAAAATCACATAATTTTTTTCAACATATTAAAAGAATTTTGTACTAAAATACAACAAAAACATAGCCAACAACTTAGTATAAAACAAACAATCATGCCCACGAGAAAGCTTCCATAAGTTTGAACGTTTCAATCACTTGACAGTAATTTTAGACATTTTTTTTCTGGTCAATATTACCTAAATGTTTAACAATTACTGGCTTTGTGGACAAGGTTACTAAACGGCAGTGTCCCAATAAAAATAAAAAGAAGTGAAATATTTGCTTGAATAGAAGTACTCTTCCCTATGAAAAAACCCACTGGAAAAAAATGACAACACACACGTGTGTATATATATATATATATATATATATGTATTTGGCGGTTGGTAAAAAGAATCCCACTATATTACCAATGTTTCAAACAGAGGAAATGGCATAGGCCCCCTTCGCATTACAAGTTCTTTTTCCTCTTAATTGTTTTTTTTTGGGTTTTGAGTTTTTTTGTTTGATTGGGGGGGGGGGGGTGTTGTTTAAAAGTTTCTTTAATCTTTATGGTGTCATTTCCTTGACTAGACTTTTTCTTTGTGTAGCTAAATTTCTTCTAAATGTTAGGTAACACTTTATACTAATGTTTATAGGTAAAAAATGTAGTGTAAAACGTTATTTTTCAAAATTTATAACTTTTTAGATTAAAATTACATTTTTTGGCCAAGTTACAACAAATTGGGATTGTTGATATTGATCCTAACAATTTTTTTTTTCCTTTTATAACTTGACTTTAAAAATTTTCCATTTTATCTTAAAAACATGATACCATTCGCATCCTTAGTAAATTGAGCAAATACTGGTATGAGATCATATAGATATACATAAGAATTTTCCACATCTCAAATGGTAGAACTGTAGTATTCCGAAGTTCCAAACGAAATGGAGTATTTATTTATTTATTTCCATGAAATTGAAATAGATTCTCCTCTCAAATTTTCACTTGGTCACTTTATCTTTCTACCCGTACCTTTATTTCTTTTACTAATTTGTTAAACTGTAAATCCCTCCACTCTCCAAAGTCCATACCAGTACCACCATTCAACTTGATCATCTTGTTCTCTCTCTCTCTCTCTCTCTCTCTCTCTATAAAAGCAAACGCATTAAGCCAACCGTTCTCCCCCTTCCTCCTTTTCACCATGACTGACCCTTACTCTAATTTCTCCAGCCAGTGGTTCAAATTCCATCCTCTCCACCATTTTTCTTTCCCAAACCCTCCTTCGCAGCCTCTCCACAATCACAACTTCCACTCAAACAGTTTCATCAACCACCACAACCCTATTCACTATCAATCACCCCCTCCTTCACCTCCTCTAAAAGAAGCCCTACCTCTCTTGAGCTTAAGCCCAACAAGACATGATGAACAAGAACCCTCTTGCAGTGACATGGATGTGGACAAAATCAAAGCCAAAGAAGAAACTCAGAGTCTTGCTTGTATTTCTGCTGGTGATGACGAAACTGTAACTGTAGCTCTGCACATAGGACCACCAAACCCTAGTGCTGCTGATCTGGCCTCTATGCTCTCTTCTTCCACAGAAACCACTGACAAAGATGGAGACGGTGAGGTTTCTGGGTACCCCATGAACAGACTCAACAAGGGTCAGTATTGGATTCCCACCCCTTCTCAGATTCTCATTGGTCCTACACAGTTCTCATGTCCTGTTTGCTACAAGTCTTTCAACAGATACAACAACATGCAAGTAAGTTTCATCCCATGATCCATCCTCCTAAAATCTTTCTTTATCCTCTCCATCCCTTCTCTTCATCACAATTATTTTTTTCTTTCCAAGTAAGTTCATACAGTAAAAAGAAGAAAAATCCATGGACCCTTTGCTCTCTAACTTTCTTGTATGATCTCAATCTTCCATTGGTTGTCTAAGCTTGAATTTGAAGAGGAAAAGGGTACTGCGCATATGGGTATAACCGAATTAAAGAGATCTATCATCTTCCTAATTTTCAACTACTTTCCGGTTTTTTTAATATTATGCATGGTTTATGGTATTTTTTTTGGGATTTTGAATATGTCAATCTGAAGCAACTGAGAAAGATATCAGTACCCTTCATTTATGTGATTGAACAACACAGGCAATGTTCCTTGTGCCTTTAGTACACTTTGAAGTCTGTGTTCTACACATTGGCAGGTGTGTAGAACTGAAAAATTTTCAGTTCTTTCCAGGGCTTTCAGCTGATCTTCACCAAGGAACAGAATTTATCTATGGAAAATCTTCAGTCTGCAACTATACAGGTTACAGACATGAAAACCCCATACATAAGATTTCAGATCTTCCTATACTCCAAAACAAGACATCCCTAAAGCTCAACTTAGTCTTTCGTTATTTATTTCCCCATTTAAGCACCTTTTCTCTATTGTAGATCTCATGGGAACAAAGAACCAGGTAATCCTAGCAATCTTTACACATTTCTGCAGGAAAAAACAGAAAAAAAAAAGAAAGAAAATCCGACATCAGTTTCAGACCATGATTATCTCTGAAGAAAAGCCATTACATTCGACCCCAAAAAAAAAAAGAAAGAAAGAAAAGAAAAAAGTCAGTCACAAAAAATGTGCATCGTAAAGGAACTACCAAAAGGCCATCAATTGGAGAAATCTGTCAAAATAGTTATAGGTAGCAACAAACAGAAATTTAAAAATCAAACATTCCCATCTTTATTCCTTTATTTGTTCCAACAAAAATCCCCTTACATGTAGAATGATATTGGTCTTCCTTATTCACAGCACTGGTGACTTAGGACTGTTATACCTTTTATTTTTGTGTATTTTCCTAACTAACTATTTGACCCTCTACACTTTGCCCTTTATTTTTCTTTCTTGTCTAACTATTTATTTGGATTTGTTGGTGTTCTAGATGCATATGTGGGGGCATGGATCTCAGTACAGAAAAGGGCCAGAATCACTAAGGGGAACTCAACCAACAGGCATGCTTAGACTTCCATGCTATTGTTGTGCACCAGGGTGTAGAAACAACATTGATCACCCAAGATCAAAGCCACTCAAAGATTTCAGAACACTTCAAACACATTACAAGAGGAAGCATGGAATCAAACCCTTCATGTGCCGAAAATGTGGCAAATCCTTTGCTGTGAGAGGAGATTGGAGAACCCATGAGAAGAACTGTGGGAAGCTTTGGTACTGCATATGTGGGTCAGATTTCAAGCACAAGAGGTCTCTCAAAGATCACATTAAGGCCTTTGGACATGGCCATGCAGCTTATGGGATTGGCAGCTTCGACGAAGATGATGAACCTGCATCTGAAATTGAACAAGATAATGAGTCCATGAAGTGATATAGAAGAAAATGGCTATGAAGTTTAGAGAATTTTCTTCCTTCATGAGCTCATATGGATGGTTTTCTAGCCTTCTCTATCAAAGTAAGGGAGGTTTAGCTCTAATTTATTTCGATGACCACTTTTTATTATTATCTATTGGTCCTGCTTGGCAATATTTGTAGGATTCATTATACATTCAGCTTAATCTTATTCCCTGTAAATCCATTTTGCTTTCTACTCATTATTGTTGTTTCCTTCTTTATTCTTCTTTTAAGCTTTTGAATATGTGATTGGTTTAGAAGAAAATTATTAGCTAGAATGCCATGTTGACCTATCTAGGAATCAGAGGCAAAAAAATATGGGCAATGGAAATGGGAAACATATCCCCATAAAGTACGGGAAAGTTAGGAGCAAAGTGTTCTGGGATTCAATGGGCAAGTTCTAGAGGTTTTCTTAGAAGAAAATATTAGATTAATATGGAAATGCTCTATTTAGAGGATCAATGTTTCACTGGCATTGTTCAGACATACCTACAAAAGGAGTGTTTTGGTCATTTTACTAGATCTCTGTAGAGGATTCATATAAGGATTTAGAAGAGGTTATTAGAAGTTCATATTGTCATGGGAAATGAGTTTCCAATGACTATGAACTCATCACTTCCTGCAATCAAGGTTATGTGTTCTATAAGAAAAGAAATCTAAAAAGACAAAGATAGGTTAAAAAAGTGAAGTAAAATGGCTTTTTATGTTCATAATCTGTATGATAATGAGTATTATCTTTAGTGTTTCTTTACATTTATATGCACACAATTTCAAATGTTAATGAGTAATGAATTTACAAAAACTATTAATGCTTCTTTATAAGAAAAAGGTTGAGATAAGAATATGAGGAAATGGTGAAGGAGACAAGCACAAGATCTTCTCTACTTTTGCGAATGATGATACCTACATTGATGATAAAAGTTGGTTTTTCTTTTTAGAATTTGGTCCTTTAATGATTCATTATCTTTCAATTATTTCTGCTAGAATATGGTACTCAATGATGTACGTACCAAATTTTTTAGGTCAAGTTATAAATTTTAGGTTAAATTAGACCTAATTGAGTTTAAGTTACAACAAAAATATTGAGATCAATCATAAATAACTTCATTTATTTATAATCTCACCAATTTTTTTTAGTGATTTCAACATAATTTTACTCTCTACGAAGCTTCACCAACTTACAAGTATCACAAATAGGAGGAGGGTGTGTTCTTAGGAAAAGTTCAATTGATTGCAAGACTAGAGTATGTATATCGGTTGTTCCAAATGAAGTTGAGATAGGCTTTTCATCCTGCAAATTCATCAGCTTTTGGGGTGCATATGATGCCCTTTTGCTTTGGTTAGTGGAGAGATGTGCCATTGATGGATGGAACATGTATACAACTTGAGATTCACTGTTGCTAGGAAAGTTCAAAGTAAATGATTTGCTTTTGGAGAGAGAATGGATGTATGATATATTAGGATTACAATGGTATGATAGGTACTAACCGTAAACTAGTAAGGCTGGAGAGGATAGCAATCAATGGATCTTGGTCACAGCTTTTTCTTTTTTGTATTTTTTTTTTTTTGGGGGGGGGGGGGCTTGGAGAGAGAGAGAGAAAACAGTCAAAGTGTTATTGAAATGTCCTTTCAGTCTACAGTTATCCATCTGAAGAGGCATGTACACTAGGTGGGATCACTACATGTAGCAAATTAGCCCTACCAAACAGAATTTTGGCTCCACACTGTTTCAGTTTAATTCTCACCTTTGCCCATCTCTCTCTCTCTCTCTCTCTCTCTCTCACACACACACACACACACACACATTTTGAATAAGTTCTGCAACTAAGATTACTCATATGCAAACAAACACTCAAGAATCATGATGGGAGTGGGGAATTTTATGTCTTTACTTCTGATTGTCTTGTAACAGGGATATGAAGTTTTTTTTTTGGGTAAGGGGATATGAAATATGTAGTGTGTTAAATAATTAAATAAAATAATTTACATAATTCGATAAAATTATACATACATTTACGGAATTGCTATTTTTGCAAAAGAGAATTCAGAAATGAATACAACTTATTTTATAGATATCAATTGAAAACTTTTGTCAAGTTCGATCAAATATAAAAGTAATATGTTTCCCTCCCCTGATCGTTGAACTTCTGGGCTACTTAAGTTATGAACAAGTAACATCACCACCACTTTGGAAATGTGGATTTTATTTTGAATATGCTCCTCTTTCGGTTTTATGGAAACTAATCTTGCTTATCTTAAAAAAAAAGCATCACCACCATGTAACTTGATGTCCTTATGGGCAGTTTCCCTCCTGTCTAATGTTGTGCAATGACGCTGGACAAACAACAAAACAACAATAAATAAAGCATTAATTGCCACTAGATTTCTTCTACATCTGTTGGGGAAAGCAATGCCCACCAAAATTCACTCTTTGGGTCACTCTTCTTTCCATTATACAAACTCTCTCTCTCTCTCTCTCTCCATATTTAGTCAAACAATATCCTTGTTTTCTGCAATAATGCATAAGTACATGAGAATATTTATTTTTCATACTACCAGCTAGCATACCCTACAAGACAGTGAACAAAAGGAATACACATATTACGTATGCCTATATCTGTGTACTTGTAAATGACCATAAATCCATGTACATGAGCACAAGGGTTTTTTCATGTGAAAAAGATGGTTACATTCATAAAAAAAATTCAATAATAAGCTAAATACAAGCACCAAAAACCCAGTCAAGGGCAATACATGCAGAACCGATTGCATAGGAGAATAACACTACAAAACTGAGTCTACTAAACTCAAATCTTAAAATTACATTTACATCCAACGATTCGGATTCAGTCCAATATTCTTTTCGGCAATGTTAGATCCTTCATGTTTATCAAATATACAGCGGTATTAGTAGATTGAGAGAACATGTATATTAGTTGGGTAAGTGATTTATAACATAGGAAAATTGAGAAAACATGTATTAGACTGAATCTCCCTCTCGAGAATAAGACAAGGACATTGCCTAAAAAAATAGGTTACTTTAAAATGTAATATTATATATCTCAAATTTGTATTTCAAACGTGCATCCAAAATCAATAAGGATGGTTGGATCAGTGGGTCTCAATTAAAAAAGTTAATGAGACCCACTTATCCAATTATCCCTATTCATATGAGATACAAATTTGAATTACATAGTATTTTCCTATTTTAAATTGCAAGGTAAACACAAACATATGCCTGCATAATTGCAATAAATGTGCAGAAGAAGGAATTTCTTTGATAAGATTGACACTTGAATCCATCCATGAAAGGGGCACTTTGCGATATCTACATATTTATCTGAGGAATGATACCGTAATTGGCTGCATGGCTCAGTTACAAGAACAATGCTCAATTGCTGAGAATACATTTTTTTTTTCATACCAAACAAACAGTTGAGGACAGTCTTCATTTGCTTAAAATCCCAAGAACCCTTTCTGTTCTTCTCTTTTTCCCATGCTATTATTCTAATGGGTTTTTCTATTGACATGGCCTTGTCCAGGAGACCAACCATCCCTACATAAGAGAATATGGATATATGTTTATCCTCTCCCTTGTATTGATATTCCTATACAAAGGGGACAGCTTTGTCCCCCTTGGCTCGAATCACTAGTTTTCCCTTCCATGTTTTTATTTGAAGCTATCCATTTTCTCTTCCCTAGATATAGTTGATTTCACCAATACCACAGTGGAGCTACCTGCTGCCACAATCAAGAGAGAGAGAGAGAGAGAGAGACAGGCTATAACTGATTCCAACTTTCAAGATAGTTTTTTTTTTTTGTGTGTCAAAAATTAACGAAACTGTTCTTTATTTACAAAATTAGTTCCATGATTTAAAAACATGTATGCACATAATTGTGGACATACGAGTTACGTAACAAACTGAAGAAAATATTCTCATTATGTGAAAAATTAGGTGACTTGTCAACTCACATTCCAATAGCGTATGAAACATTTATCTCTTAATTAATTATATCATTACAATTTAAAGCAGAGCAAAAGATTCCTTCATAGCCTAAGCGCTTACACCTAACCCTACTATTTGTATGCTCTGTTTGGTAGGAATTATGAAAAATATGAGAGATACACTTTTTTCTTTCAAGTAAGAAAGTAAGAATGATACACTTTTTTTTTCTTTTTGTGTTTGGTTGGATAGATGAAAAATAAAAATAATTAAATTTTTTTTTGTGCTAACTAATATTAGGGGTGACAATTGAGTTGTGTTGTGTCAGATTTGTGTTGAGTCATTACGGGTTTGTGTCGAACATTAGTCACACATAACTCAACTCATTTAACTAATTGTATTGTGTTTTGTTCACGTGTCAGGTCATTTTCAAGTTCGTGTCGAGTTATAATCAAGTTTGTGTCATAAAATTCGTGTCGAGTTCGAGTAGTGTTATCGTATTGAGTCGAATATTTTCACTCCTAGTTAAGATAGAAAAAATATTTTTTAAAATTTAAAATTTTTAATTTTTTAATATATATATATATTTATTGTCATTGTATTTTTATAAGAAATTAATGTATACATAATAAATGTATACTAGTTATTGTTTGTGCCTAAAGACACAATGTAATAAAAATGGTAAACAATAAACATATTTGTATTCATATCCAAAATCAAATCACAAATATAGAGAAGAGATGAAAGAATTTAAGCATCGATTTATAGTGGGGATGAGAGTTGGTGGGCAGCAGTGGTGGTGGTAAGAGACAATGATGGTTGTTGTGAGTGGCAATGATCGTGGTGGCGATGGTGACGACAATCGTGATGGTGAAGGTGGTGGTGGCAGCGGCGGTGGGGGGGTGGCAGCGGGAATGGTGGTCGCGACAGCAAGGGAGTGGTGGTGGCGGCGATGATGGTGATCGTGGTGGTGGCGGCGGCGGCAACGACGGCGAGGACAGTAGTGGTGGAAGTGGGCAATGGTGGCGGCGATAGCTGTGGTGGGGGTGACGGCGACAGCAGCGACGATGGTGGTGATGGCAGCGGTGGCTGTGGTGGTGCTGGTAGTGGTGGTGGTGGCGATGACGACGATGATAGCGGTGACGGCGGCGACGATGGTGGTGGTAATGGTGGTGGTGGTATAAGACCTAGAGGTAGTGGTGGGACAGTTTCAAATACCATTATTTTTTCAAAGTACTTATGAAAAATAATTTCTAAAAGTACTTTTAAAAAATCACTCCAAACACACTCTTAAACCTATTTTTTCTTTTAAATTTAGGGTATTAATATTAGCCGTTAGATTAACTTTAAAGTAAAATTTAAAACGATCTCAACCGCAAATAGTAAAAGTCATTTTATTTATCTTTTGAGATTTGAATTATAAACTATTCTATTATATAGATATTAAAAGATATATAGACAAATAAGATACATCTCAACACAAATAATTAACTTTTTATCTACTTTCTTTCCGATTTTGGAGGAATTGATTTTGGTGAGTTGGAAGGAAAGTTAATTCATCCACTTTTCCATCCTTTATATTTTCCTTCCTTACCAAACATAATGTTTTATTAATCCCTCCAACTTTTCATCATTCTATTTTTCCATCATACCAAACGGAGTATTAAGGAACCATCTCTTCATATATGTTGACAAATTTGTCTCCTCTTGTTGGCTGAGGAATTTGAAACTACTTCGATGTAGATGAGCAGGTGATTTTCAACGATATTATGAGATAACGACACCAAGGGTGATTATGTCTGAATGTCGTAGCAGCAAAGGAGACGAAATGACCCGGATTAGAAAGGGGTCGGATGTTTATCCCAGACGATCAATTCAATCAAGTGAATGAGAGAAGGAAATTTCGAGTATGGCCAAATTGGATGCCAGTGGCATTAGGCTATGGGGATCTTTATAGCCAAGTATGTAAAACTTGTGATTAGAACGAGGCCATCACGCAAGCTGGATGCCTTGACAGTATGTCAGAGGGCCCTCTGTTGATAGTCGAGGGGGAATTTCCCTAATTCGTTTGTACATGGAAACGGTAGGGGGTAGCCCTTGTTGACAACGGGTCAACTGCTCTCGAACCGCGCTATTACTGTGTGTTTATAGTCCCCTTGGGAACGTAAGCCAAATAGTTACTTTTCATTAATGCTCAGTGCCAAGCATTAACGCAACGTTCTTCACTTAGTGAACCTAATTAGTTGATCTTCTCTTGCATCCTTCTGAGGCATAATCGGGCCTAGCCATTAATGGGCAACTTCATCAAGGTATCTTATAATTGATCTCATTATCCAAGATTGACAACAAAAAGAGGTGCAATCGTTGTTCTCTAAGACATTCACTTCTCCAAGTCCTTTCGATCATGTCAGATCCCGTCACCGTCAATTGTCATATGCCATCAATGCTCGACCCGAGCATTTATATCGTCAGAAAGTTTGACTTGTTCCTCTGGGGCCAAGAGCCTTCGGTATCCGCCTCAAGTTTCTTCTTTCCTTCAAGTGTTCGTTTACTACTAGTCCGTTTGACCACGTCCCATCGATAGGAGCAAGTTATACTCACATTTGCTCGTGATTCGTGAACTTTAATGAAACTTAATTCAAAGATTGAAACAGAAAAACAAATAGATTGTTAAAATTTAATCGAAATGTGTGTGTTTGTATGTATGATAAATAATTAAGATTGTGCAAAATTAGTGTTATGGATGTCTTGTATTCTACTCCTAATAG
>CM042200.1:2149973-2175697 GCA_023539305.1 Ilex asprella
CTATGCTGCACAAATATTTATCTAAATTTTATATTCCAAATTAATGCAGGTGGTTGGATTAGTGAGGTCCACTAAATCTACTAAATATTCAACACATGAGATTTTGATACATCACTTGATATACAAGATTTGTACAACAAGTGCTCATGTGTGTGAGATTTACACATTTCTACGTGAGCCACACTAGAGTTCAACTCATCTCTTTAGTGCTCATCAATCTTGACTCTTCATATCCTCTTTACTTTGCTTCCCTCCCATTTCAATGGCCTATTCAAGCCTATCTTCTACCAGTGCTATTGCATCCTCTCTAATCCATCATGTTTCTCTCCAATTTCATCTCCACATCCTGCACTTAGTGTATCAAATATCAAAAATAATATATTTGTGACTCTTGACTTCACTAATTATCTTCTCTGGAAAGAACTTTTTTTTCCAATTTTAAAAGGATATGATGTTTATGATCATGTTGATGGGTCATCTATGATCTATTTACCCTCCTTCCACCATGATTGATGATTCTGGCCTCGTCTCGGGGTGGCGGTGGTTATGGTTGCCACAATCATTACAACAATCACAACTTTTGCTATGATCAGCATTAATCATCTTCTTATGACATCTTTTTAGTTCGTGGATATGGACGATCTAGTTTTGATAACTCGTATCAATCCATTTCTCAACAAAACTGATTTTCTCCTAATGGGCAATCTTTCCAATCATGGAGAGGACATGGTTCTTCTATTCTTAGTGCACGTCCAATGTCACAACAATCATTTTCTCTTAGAGCATCCCCTATCCAATGCCAACTTTGTTATGAGTTTAATCACATTGCCCTTGAGTGCCCACATCATCAAATGGCCTTTGCTGCCAATTATCACTCATACACTCCACTTTCTCTTCCTATACTAGATGGTTATGATCCCAATTGGTACTCTAAAACGGGTGCATCTAATTACATGACTCCCTAGCCAAACACTCTAATGAATTCTCACCTTTACAATGATCTTGATTGCATTCAAATTGATAATGACTCGTTATTCTTTATTTATCACTCTAACCATCTTACACTGACTTCCATCTTTCATCTTCACAATGTTCTTGTTGCTTCTTGTCTTCAAAAAAATTTGCTTTATGTTCGCTAATTTACAAATGACAATCAATGTAATATTGAATATGACCCTTATAATTTTTCTATTAAAGACATTTGGGCGAATAAAAATTGGTAACTTTGAATCAACTTAAGGTTGACCATGAGTTAAAAACTAATATATAACATAAAATCCAAAAAAAAAAAAAATACTCTTCATTGGTTGGTCCACTTGGAACAATCTTTGAGGCTGAATGGCTTGTGACACCAAGATACTCACAACCGTCACGTAACAACTCCACCACCACATAGTAAAAGATTCGAGAAGATCCCACTAGAATCCACAAACAAAACGGTCCCATTCAATTGCCGCCCTCCAACTTCAACAAAACCAATCTCTCTCCCCAAAAAAACTGACAATTCTTCCTCCCAAAACAATGGGAGCTCTCTACCCCAAATTTGATCTCAACCCACATCACCTCTCCCCAATCTCCAAACCACTGCCAAATCCCACTTCTCTTTTGGCCTATTCGGGTCGATTTTCGTGCTCAAATGGTCGTAAATACCAGAAATATAGAGTAATAATACCTCAAGCTTTAGCTAAAACAACGTCAAATGGAGATTTTGTTCAAGTAAAACAGAATTTGATCAAATGGGTTGGAACAGGATTGCTTGGTTTTGTAGCTGCTGTTTCGGTTTGTTGCGATTCTCCTGCTTATGCAGAGTCTCTGACTGTGGCGTTTCCTGTTTCTCACACTAGGGAGGTCAGTGATTGTACTTTATGTTATTGTTCATACGTGTCTGATAAATACTCTTTTGCAGTTGCTTATGGGTATAGAGTTTGTTGTGTTAGGTTAATACAGTTCAAAGAACCCTTGTGGAGGCTTGGGGCTTGATTAGAGAGACATTCATTGATCCAACGTTCAATCATCAAGGTACCAAATCAGAAACCAGTGTTTACCTTTTTTCCTGTCTTTTTTATTTTTTTTTGGTCGGGGCTTTTTTCCTGTCTTTAGTTGCCTAGAACCTTACTATCAGGCTGTGATTTGCTATGCTATGTCTGAGTTTCTATGAGACTAAAAGCTACAAGACTTAATCACATAATTGGATTATTACTTTTGTTGATCCAGTTCCTAAGCAATCAAAATTGATTGGTTAATACGACAAATTACTTCTTTTTGCAGATTGGGATTTGAAGCTGCAACAAACAATGGTGGAAATGTTTCCACTCAGATCAGAAGATGCAGCGTATAGCAAGATTAGGGGAATGCTTTCGACTCTGGGAGATCCTTTTACTCGCATCATCAGTCCTAAGGTCTTATAATTGTGTTATTTCATTTTTTCTTGGGGAATAATGTTTTTGGTTTTTATAGGAAATGAGGATAGCAGTCATATCTTAAACTTAAAATTAAAATTAAAAGTTACGAGGATTTTTAGGAATTTAGGTTGTTTTTCAAGTAAATAAAAACTAGAACTTCTTGTTGTTACCATTGTCAAAATTAATGTTTTCTTATTTGACTAGCTTTAACTCCTCACACTTTTTTAGTTGGGTCTTTATGCCTAATTTCTTCAGGTTTGAACTTGTTATTCGAAATACCCAGTGTTCTTTCCTATTTTCTTTTCTAAGCAGATATTCACATTTGAAATAATTCGATAAACGTATCTCAAGTGCAGGAATACCAAAATTTTAGGATTGGAAGCAATGGCAATTTGCAAGGAGTTGGTGTCTTCATTAATGTTGAGCCGACAACTGGGCACCTGGTTGGTAACACTCGTCAAATGATTTTCTTCTATCATCATTGGTTTCTTCAAAGCTCTATGACTATTGGTTCTCGTAAAATGTGTACGTGTCTATGTGAATTCCCGCTTGATTTTGCATCTTAACACTGTTTCGCTTAAATTTCCTAGATAGTGCAGAACACATACTCCAATTGCGACAAATTGATAGGAAAAGGTGCTTAATAGTCAACTGTTGTCTACGTTCTGCCACCCTTCTAATATTCTGAGCTGTTCTCTGCTACAATATCTATCTGTTGCGTCCTTATTTCGATTCCTTTTAAGCTTTCGGCTTTGTTGTGAAATGATGTGGCCAGCTGCATCCTTTTAAGTTACGCATATGGATTATTTGCCAACTTGTCAAAATAACAAGCCTATGGAAAGCGGAAAAAGCATAACCATCTGCATTTGGGGGTGGCAATGACTCCAGCATATGAAAATACAGAATTGGATTCCCAGCCTAAATCGAATGTTCTATGCAGAAACTTATGAAAAAGAAAGAGAGGGATGGATGAACATGGGGATCATGGGTCCATCCTGATAACATATGGTGGCAGTGAAGATGATTTTCCTCTTATCTTAATCAGATCTGCAAGTCTAAGTACTTTGAACTTGAAATAAATAAAAAGTATACACATGGTCTTCTGGCTATTTTTTGAATCTCTACTAGTATTAGCCATGCTGAAGTAAGCATTCGCACTTGTCTAATTTGAGCTGTGTGATATAAATGTTGGCAACTTACTACAATTGTAACTAGTTTAGCTCTTTTGCTTGCTCCAATATAGTCATCTAACCCATCCACAAACAAAAGGTGTCAACTATATATCAAGAAGACTATAGCATGCTTCTTTAGATTATTGATGGATGGTACCAATCACCACATACTCATGTACCACAGTGAATTTAATTCCATGATCGCAACATTCTTCATCTTACATATACATGACCATGCACTGAATTCTATGTCTCTGTCTTTCAGGTTGTTTTGTCTTGTGTAGAAGGTAGCCCAGCTGCTCGTGCTGGCATACATGA
The DNA here is from genome assembly GCA_023539305.1 of Ilex asprella. Classification (NCBI taxonomy): domain Eukaryota; kingdom Viridiplantae; phylum Streptophyta; class Magnoliopsida; order Aquifoliales; family Aquifoliaceae; genus Ilex; species Ilex asprella. Next base: position 2,153,866 of record CM042200.1, read on the forward strand.
AGGAGATGAGTTGATTGAAATTAATGGTATGTTAATGATAAAACTTATGATCTTATCAATTCAAGAACCTAAATAGGAGCTGTAGAATCTACATCCTAATTATTTTGTGATTGAAAAATCTTATGCTAAGCAAATAGATTGAGCAAATTTATGACATTCCACATCACACTGTTTTGTTTTAATTGTTTCAGAAGTTTGTACATGTTTTCTTAGAGTCTTATATTGTAGCAGAGGCCTTGATGCAAAACGGGAAGAGGATGAGAAGAAAGAATAGGAGATACCAAATACTTGCAAGGATTAGGCCAAGAAACACATAAGTTCTCTACAGAGTAACACTTTTACAATTATCACACTCATAAAATAGTAGGGATTACATCAATATTTATAGACCAAGTCTCCTACCAAAACAAAAATTATTCTCCTACTAAAATTCTATAATAGTTTTCTAATCAAACTCTCACTATTCAAAATTAATGAAACACTCCTACTCAAAAAAAAAAAAGAATTGCCGTCTTCAATAATCTAATGAAAAATAGTAAAACTAACCTAATAAAACTTGCATTTCCCTTTTGAACAAAAAAATTCCTAGTCTTCCATTTATTCTTATATTGGTGCAACAAATTCGTCCCATCTCTCTTTAATTTTTTTGAACTTTTGGAATATTACTAGATATCCTTTTTGTATTAATGAGGGGATGCTTCCTGTGCCATATCCAGATTCAGAACAGCATAAAACCTAAGCTGCGGAAGTGTCATGACTGAAATCTTAGATTATTTGATAACTTGCTCAGTTTTATGCATGTAGATGTGTGAACATTGGGATAATAAGTTTTATCTTATGCCATCAGTTTAGTTATTACATTGAATCTCCTTGGGTGACACCAATCAAATTAATGGGTTGTAAACCCCTTCTTAGGCTGTAAATGCAAAGTTTTACCCCCAGGTAAAGGAGATAACGTGTAAGTTTTTTGTTTAAAGTAGGATTGTGTACCCGTCTTGGTAATCAGTTACTATACAAGGCATATGCAGGATTGATTGTTATCTTTTGCAACTGTTAGATCACTTTGTTCTTTCTATTTTCTTCTTCCATGATAAATTTTCTACTAATGAAACCATAGATTTTGCAATTTAGTGAACTAGGAGCACTTCATTCCTAGGCTTAATCATTGTAACGAATGGGCCTACGAATTTAGCTCTTTATGTGCGATAATCAATACATATTGACACCTTACAGAAGATCTATGAATAATTTATCAATACTAGTAGAATATAAGGATCAAAATTTCGTTTCGAAAAAGACTAAACATCTTAAATGTTTCCGTTTCTGAGGAGACCAAAACGAATTAGTGATGGAATCGAAATTCTAATACTACGAGGTGTTTCATAATATTTCGAGTTGTTTTCTAATGTTTCAATGCATTTACACAACTATGTCAGAATGTTTCAAGGTATTTCAAGATATTTGGTATATTTTGACCAATGTTTTGGAAAAAAAAATTTTCATTCTATTTTCGAAACGAGTGGAAACGTTTCCAAAATTCGTCGAAACGTTTCTGTTTTCTAGGTGACCGAAATAATGCATCGAAACAAAATTTTGATCCTTGGTAGAGTAAAAAACATTTGCATATGTTTTGTGAAAATCAAGTTTTAAAAAGTAATTTCTTTTTAATCCTTAACATGTTGCAACTCGGCAATGTGATGAAGGGCCATGGAAGTCATTTCCTGAAACTGGTTGACTTTTTCCATAATCCTGGACAAGATACACGACATATCTGATTCTTGTCTGAGTCTTTCTCTAGAAGTTGGATTTCAATAAGGTTCCATGGGATGCAGAGGAAGGCTAACCCTCTTCCCACTTAAATATTATTTTAAAAAGAAAGCAAATTAGGAACAAATTTATGAGATGACCATTTGTGCTGGTGGCTAGAAATGATGGTGTGTGCTACCTCCAGTACTTTCTGTTCAAAATGCTTGGATCTATTGTCGCAATAAAGATGTGCATGCATGTGTGTAGTTATGATCCTCAATTATTGAAGTTTTCTTAGTTTTCTGAAGGGAAGGCATGGTTTTTAGATTTCTATTCACTTCTGTTTCTCCACAGCATACCCTTCTGTGGTATGGTAGAAAGTAAACTTTTTTTTTTTGGAGTGCTTTTTCTGGGACTTCAGGAGAAAGGCTTGATGGTATTGCCAGTGAAGAGGCAGCACAGAAGCTGAGAGGACCTGCTGGAACAACTGTTACAGTAACAATCCACAATGTAAACATTCTACCTTTCTCATTTTGGGCAATATATTTGTCTCATGCTCGGTTAGATATTTCAAGTACAATGTGATCATTTTCAAGTCATGTGTACAATGCCAGTTTAAGATCTCTCTAGGATACAAAATAAGCATCACAACTGTGTTATATGAGCACTTCAATGCATATAAATTTAATAGCATAAGGCAACTACCATGGTGCATTTGTAAGTAGTCGCATTGATATACATGTACAAATCTACACAGGATCACATTGGTTTTAGATACCAAATACCCTATCCTAAAATTAACTATTATACACATCTGTGACCGACATCCCAAATTATGTAATAAATCTTCTTCTCTGTTTAATGTAATCATAGATGTGTCGTTTACAATTCAAAGATTATTCACCTCCAAGTGTGTAACAGTAACAATTATGCGAGAACTACGAGTGGAAAGCTTGTTGATGGTGGGTGTGAACCTGCATTAGACTTGAAATTGACATGGTTATATCCTACTGGGGAATCTAATGATCTCTTAAAGTTCCAAGTTTCTCAGTTTTCTGTTTTTCTGTCTTGTTCTCCAGGGTGAAGAGATGGGAAGTGGGTCTAGTTTCAGAGAGGTATACATTCAATATATGCGCATTTTCATTTCTATATACTCGGTTAAGAATGTAGTTGGCTTAGTTCTAAAATCAAAGAAAGAACCATTTTGAAAGTTCACATACTCTTCATGGTTCTAGACAATGTATTCTGACTCGCTCTCATCTCTATATTTAGGACTTCATAGTGTATTTTAATGAATCCATTTGTCAAAATGCCCAATTTCTTGAAGGTTAAACTACCTCGTGAAGTTATAAGGCTTTCTCCTATATCCAGTGCCATCATTCCTCACAAAACTCCTGACGGTCATCTCTCAAAGACTGGATACGTAAAGTTATCAGCCTTCTCTCAGGTAGTTATTGTGTAAACTGTTCTTTTGATCTCACTTGGATGCATTTTCAATATGTGTTTGCCATAAATGATGGAAGGAACTAGCATAAAATTCATCCTGGATAAAGGCCTTCATGTTCTTGTATAACAGACTGCTGCCACTGATATGGAAAATACAATTCTGGAGATGGAGAATCAGGATGTGCACTCATACATACTGGATCTTCGGAACAATCCTGTAAGTACTTAATTTTATTTGGGCAGATCAATAATTGTTTTCTTTTTCCCAAATTTGTTGGCTTCTTCTGGTTTTATTTTAATGACTTTTCTTTCTGTTACAACTTTGCAGGGGGGCTTAGTAAAAGCAGGACTCGATGTTGCACGTATATGGCTTGATGGAAATGAAACTCTTGTTAACACCATAGACAGGGAAGGGAATATGTCACCCATCAACATGGCGAGTGGGCATGCTGTAACGCATGATCCACTTGTTGTGCTGGTAAGTTACACACATTTGAATTAATTATTCTTCTGGCTGCAATCCATGTCTTAGTTTCTTTGGCTTGAATAAACTCTTTAAGTTGAGGGATATGTAATTACTGATCATTCGTATCAGCGCCTGCAGATTTTCACACCGTTTTCCCCCTTCTGAAACAGGTCAATGAGGGGAGTGCAAGTGCGAGTGAGATTTTGGCAGGGGCACTACATGACAGTGGCCGAGCTATCCTTGTAGGTCACAGAACCTTTGGGAAAGGGAAAATACAGGTATATTGTTTGTCACTGCTAAGCAAGAAAGTTTTTCCATTACCTTACTATTTCAGGACTTTATTGGCTCCACTGGTATTGCGAAAAACTAAACAAAAAGTCGTACCAATGCATAAGGTTCCTGCATAAGTGCACAACGCTACCCACTGGTAATGGAAAAGATTTCCATGCCAAAAATGTTTTTTTTCATTTCTTCCTCAAAGGCACTGTAATCATGCTTTTAGTTCAGTAACTTCATCCTCTATCACTTTAGCATCATTTCAAAGTCTGGATATCTTTCCCCCTTTTGATCGGTGCTCCTCAATACCTTTTCATTCTTGTGAACTTTCTGTTTCATTCCTAATGTTTTGGTTGGAAGCTAAAAAACCTATCTTTTGAGGCTCTTTTGCTCATATTTGCTCCAAGTCTCTTGACATCTTTAAATTTTCTTACAAATCCAGAGCGTCACAGAATTGCATGATGGATCAGCTCTGTTTGTCACAGTCGCCAAGTATTTGTCGCCAGCACTTCATGACATAGATCAGATTGGCATAACACCAGATGTTCAATGCACAACCGATATGTTAAATTCACCCAAGGACTCATCGAAGGGCAAGAGTGCAGCCTCAGCATCTTTGGAAGCTGATTCTTGTATCATGGTCGCAGAGCACGAGTTGGACGTTCAAGAATCCAAAGGATCTGCCTCTTGAAAGCTGTTTTATGCAGTTTTTTCCAATCCTGCATTATAGATTCAATTTGAATGTATTACAACTGCTCTGCGTGTAAATGGCAGAGTATATAATTGAATGTAAACTGTTCAAGCTTAATCATGTTAGAGTACATCAATCAAAAAAGGAAACCAGTGAACTCTTTGAAAATGCTCAATAGACATTGCCAACTCAAAATCAAACTGGGTGGAAATTTTATTGAAACTAGACATCTGATCAGCCTCAAGTTTTTCGCATCAATTCGTATCTACGTCACTGAGTGGTATTTTTTGACCCGTTTGAGCCGTAATTCCATCCGATTCATTCGTAATTTTTGATACCATAGTTTTTTCTAAACAATAAATAACCAATTAGGATCAATCTCAAGTTTTTTTCATCAATTCTTATCAATCCCACTTAGTGGTATTTTAATCCGTTTAAACTGTAATTCCATCTAATTTTCTTCTTCTTTTTTTTTGAAGTCTAAACGATACACACACAGGACCATTACAACACCCCCACTTAAAAGTGGTAGTAGTGTAGGGCCTTATAAACACACACAAAACTCCAAGACTATTCGATGTGGGATAGCCCCAACCCCCTACTCCTCATTCGGTGTCAAACCGGGCCTACGATAGCAACCGTGGGGCAGATGCACGCTATCATTTTTTTTCTAAACAATAAATAATCAATTAGAATCAATCTCAAGTTTTTTGTATCGATTCTTATCAACCCCATTGAGCTATATTTTGACGTGTTTGATTTGTAATTTTATCTTATTCATTCGTAATTTTTGATATCATATTTTTTTTTCTAAAATCCTAATCTGTTGGAGTCTTAATTTCATCGGATTCAATCGTAATTTTTCATATCATAGCTTTTTTAAAAAAAAAAATAATCAATTAAAGAAATAGGAGTTACAGTTGTTAGACAAACCGCTAGGGATAAGAAACAACATAGGCCATGTGAATGGTCTGTATTCATGCGCTAATACTAATAATAAGTGGTCCAAAGCCAGAGAATATGGACGGCGCCGTATACAAACCAGACACATTGTGTGGGATCTTGGTTGGCCTAACTTACAATACACTGTTGGACTCATGTCGGCAGTCCCTTTCCCCTTGCCAGATCATAGAAAAATGTCTGCTGTTCATTTGCTTGCATGTGGTTTCAAATTCTTCCAAGAATTTTTTCTTTGAAAATGTTAACAACACATGGCTTCCATCATTTGCTCACACTATGATGTCCAACAACTCCAACCAACTATTACACCACCTCAGCAGAGGCCCGCAACAATACTGAAATGCAAATTGTTTGTCTGGCTTGAGTATAGGAGCGAAAGACTAATCGATCCGTCTTGTAGTTGATATTCTCTAAAATTTTTCTCAGGATAACTAGAGTTCGAGGTGTGAATTCTATAAAGGCATCAAGGGCGCAACACCCTCGACCTATTCTCAAATTTTAAACAGATAAGCGTGGCAGCTTGTTTGAGCCATGCCACGAAATCGAGACCACCAAGTGGATCATTTTTTATAAAAAGAACTAGCAATGAGAGATGAACCGAAAGCTAGGTTACAAAGCCCAACTAAGCAACAACATTTTATTCATTTTGTAATTTTTTATTGGATGGTTAAACCACATCAGTATTACTAACATGGTGTAATCGTTACACTTCACCCACCCACCCACCCACCCAGTAAATATTTAATATAACGGTTACATTATGTCATCACGTGGTATTATTGACTAATAATAAATAAACAAATAGAACAAATGAACTACATTAATCCTATATTGTAGTTATTGAATAGGAAGTTTTTTGTAGTTATAAGATTTATTGGGATCCACTAGTCCTATATAGTCAATAGTCATTCATAATTGGTTAATGACACTACATAATAATGATAACATGATATCACCGTTACATTGAATATTTTCTCTCCTAAGAGACACACAAAAAATAGCAAAGGAAATTTAACTATTTTTGTAAAAAAAACATTAATATTAATATTTTTTTATCATTAAAATCCACGGATAGCCTATTAAATGTCATTTTATTTCATTCCTGGGCTGTATATTAATGGAAAAACAAACTCGAAATTTGGTAAACAATGATCATTGTGCACCTTTATGTCTTTGCTAATTGCCGTGTAAATAAAAGTGCATTGATTAACTAATTTTTCTCTTCTTTATGTTTTTGAAAGAAACGGTAGGAATTTTATTATTGATGACAGATATCAGAGAGAGAAAGAGAGGCACTACGAATTCAGGTGCCCTATCCACCCATATTTTATTATTAGTAGTACGCTAATTTTTCTCATTTAAGTTGCGAAAAATTGCTCTATGTTCAGTTACCAGAAAACTTCCACAAAGGAGTTACGAGAAGCCCAAAAAATGACACAATAAAACTCTCCAAATGAAACTCTCTAAATGGGAAAAATAAAAACAGTGGAGTTGATAAGAATCGATGCAAAAAACTTGGACTTGAATTTGTTTATCTACTCATACTCTTGTTAATCTTTTCAGACTCTTGTTAATCTTTTCAGATTCTTACGACAAGAGTATGATTTTTGTTAAAATATAAATGTATCTCTTTATGTGTGTTCATAAAAAAAAAAGTCTCTGAATCATTCATACATGATAATTAATATAACTCTTAAATTTCAATCCATCAATTACATTGATATTTTAAATACATTATTATTTAGTACAAACCTAGCTATGTAGTTGCAAGAATGACCGTTTTGTGTACGAGATTTATAAATAAATAAAAAAAGAAGAGCAATTCAAATTTCGTATCAATAATGGAAAAAAAATCAATAAATAACTAAATATTTTATTCCCACAGACTGTATATAGTAAAAACGAATCATTCCAATTACAACCTCAAAATTCTCACAATCCAATCCATAGCAAAGCCATCTCTGTATCCAAACAAAGCCTTTTTTTTTCCTTACGAGAATTTCACTGCCTCAAGAGAGCAAGAGCAGAGAAGAGGACAGAGGTGCCAATCAGAACGCCGGAAATAGGCAGAGAATATGCTACTCCAGCGTCCGGTGATGGAGCCGGCGCCATCACGCTATCGTGCGCTGAGACAGTGACGGCGGCAATGACCAAGGCAACGAACACGAAGGCCTTGAGGATGCTAACTTGCGCCATTGGTGAACGGTACTACCACGAAGTCACAGAGTATCTGAATGAGTGGTTTCACTGAGAAACGTTGAGAGATTTTTGTGAGAGAGAGACGACGAAGGCGGTGTGAATTTATAGGGGCTTTGGGGAGAGAGAGAAGGGGGGTGGACCCCACGAGAGAATGACAGAGTGTGGAACGGGTTAGATTGTTCACCAAACAGCTCATAGTATGATGGTACATTGAATTGGATTTGAATTTGAATTCGATTCGATATAGTTGTAGTAAGATTTCTTACAAATAATAACTGTAACTGTGTGATGTTAAGGGACGAGATTTTAGCTACGACCCGATACAATTGTGATAAGATCTTCTACAAATAATTGTGTAGTGTCACGGGATTGTGAATTGAATAATCGAACAAATATATTAATTTCTATTTAAATAATTAAATTACAATTAGAATTATATTATTATCAGAATTCGATTCATTAGGAAGACCAATGGAGAAAGGTTTAAGAGCTGGTTGTGGAAGGTGATGGCGGCTGTGGGTGTTGGACACGTTGTAGGCCACGGAAGCTGCTTTCTTGCTTTAGTTGCGGAGCAATTAGTGGTTTAATTGATTATCTTCTTAATTAAATTTGCATTTTCAAATTCAAACAATGAATAATCTGACTAATAGCTTGAGTCAATATGGATTATCATGGCCCCATTTGAATGATTTTACTAAAAGACCGAACAAAAAGATAGTTAGGCTATCCCAAATAACTAAAAGCGGTGCTAAGTAACTAATAAAAAATCGCCTAAATTATAGGTGCACATTAAAAATGTGTAACTTAAAGAATCGACAAATGAAAAAGAAAGTTTAAAAGATTTCCACACAAATTAAGAAAAATTTGGTTAAAAAATAGTTGTGTTGCTTATATAATTAATGATAAAAATCCCAAAAAAAATAAAATTCAAACAACAATAAATATCGAGCAAAGCTTTAAATTGAAGGGATTGAGAACATGGAAAGCGCCGTTCACCTTTTGTTTTTTTGAACGTAAGAGAAACCGCCAGTGATGAGAACAACATAGATGATGTGTGAATGGTGTGTATCCATGTGCTAATAATAATTAACAATTGGTCCAAAGCCACAGAACATGGAATGGGCCGTATACAAACCTGTCAACATAGTATGAGATCTTGGTTGGCCTAACTTCACCGTTCCACTCATGTCGGCTGTCCCTTTCCCTTTGCCAGCCAGATCAGAGAAAATATCTGGTGTTCATTTGCTTGCATCAGGTCTTTTTTTATTCAACGATCGGGCGTGTTTAAACTAGTTAATGTATATTTTAACTAATTTTTTTTTTGATTCGGTCAAAAATAGATCATCTACATAGATATTAAAATCTCATAACCTCACCCCCAAAATTTGGTCAAATTTTGATGAGACCCTACTCCAAAAACCCCATACCATGCTTCAAATGGCAGGTTTGGTATTGTTCTTATTGCGAGATACAAGTGATGTGGCACGTCTATGTTCTTGTTGTGTGAGAGAGATGACAGATCTCTCACCTCCTTGGACCTTCTGAAGTAGCATTCCTCATGTTTGTCCGAAAAACCCATTTCTCGATTTGTGCTTGTCATCTTTCCGCAAAACCCATGTTAATCTTCTCTTTATCATTTCAATTTTATCAAATGTCCCCAAAGAGACTTGAAGAGTCACCCAGACAAAAAACCAAACAAACTATGATCAAAACAATCAGCTTGCATGACCACAAATTGTTCCATAGCAACCACCAATCTTAGCTATAAGCAAAACAATCATCAAATTACTATACTCTGGGAGAGGAACCAAAATGTAGGAAGAAATAAAAAATCATATGATTTGGTAGCACCAATGAAAAGATCGTTGGCACCCTCAACCCAGAGATTATAAATACAAAATAAAATCATACAAAAGATTGATTTTTATGCTTAATTTAGCATCAACAATAGACAAATAGGAATATACAGTTGACACATTCTCGAATAGCAAGGGTGCTGCCTCCACCAATTGCCTCCCTTCCACGTGATGAACCCAACTTGTGCATAGAATGTGTAGTTTGCTTGTTCGGATGCCATACAAACCACAAACCTAAACTCGTGTATTCACCACATTTCGCAACATGGAATGATAAACAACCTCATTCAGTCTGCTCTGACCGGAAAGGCCTTCCCTAACTTAGAAGTAACAGTCTCAGATCCAGGGACCGTTTTCAAGCTTCCATTGTCAGACATGTAGTAGTAATTGTAGTTGATTCTAGTGACCAAATCTGCTAAATGAGGGAACTGCCCCACATTGAGCTTAAAAGATAGGACCTGCACAGGCAGACAAGAACGAGTTACTAAAACGTTCATGTCCAGATCTCGTGAAAAAGATGCAAGTGTGCGAGTATGACCAATGTATTCATTGTGCAATGAAACTGGAATGCACATCTAGTGTCCCATATCATCACACTCATGCATGTACACAGTCCGCAGGAATGCACATCAATTTTTAATATTGTTGCACCTATGCATGTATGCATTCTATATACAGCATATGTAACAGTCATGTAATTTTGGCAGAAGGTGCACAAAGATAGTCAAACACATGGGTGGATAGAAGACTACTCTCAGGAGGAAGGCTATGCAATCATCGAACTGTTTCTCTATCCGATCCACTTCCATTTCACATCTAGCCTTGATGGCGGAAACAGCTCCACCACTGCTTAGTGTCTGCTGTATGGAATAGAAGTCCAGAGCTAATCCAAGGATACTGTTGATCCGGCTAGCAATTAATGCCCACTGCAGGCAAAAGAATCCCATCATACAGTAATCATAATCTTGGTTTGTCACAAGAATCACTAACTCCAAAAAAACTTAAATATCATCAAAAAATCAAAGAAAACGGGAGAGTTACAAACCAGCTTGTCCGGAACAACAAAGCATTGTCGCTGGATTGATAATAAGTAGGCCTCATGTACTTCAATGACTTCATCCAATGATCCAGCTGCTGCCATACCTTCACAAAGTTCACTCCATGCACTGTGGTATACCTGCTTATCAAATCCTGGTCAGAGATAAAAGGTGCCCAGCCACCATTCACCACACTTATTATCCTACCATTTGAAATCTATAGTAGCTTGGACCAACAGAAGAACACTATTTAGAACTGACCAAAAGACTATGAGGTTGTGTTCAGTAACTTATAATTGGCTAATTTCGGGAAGTCTTATATAATCTCAACCTAATTAATGTTTATATAAAATGAAGTAAACTATCGTTGTATCAAAATGATGGCAACTGATCCATCTTGATTACATAAAATTAGAGTTACATGAAAGTTAATACAAACCCATATCCTATTCCTTAGCTCTAGCAATTTCCCAATTACGGAAAATGGTAGAATTGGAACAACAAATAGCATTTATGGAGAGTAGCCCTAATGGGAATACATTATCAAAAGTAGGACTTAACTGTCCTAATAGAAATGTGATAGCACTTAGAGCATCTCCAATAGTACACTATTTTAGAGAGTATCTTTTTTGAAATAGAGAGCATCTTTGATAAAATTTTAAAATAGAAAGTGAAATATTTTAGACAACTCCAATATGCTCTTTATTCTAGTAGAAAAATAATCTTATAGCTAATAACATTTAATAAGAAATGGACATGTGTCATCTTTTATTCAATAAAAATAGAATAGATAGTGAGTTAGACTCTCTAAATATAGGTTCTCTATTTTAACTAGTCTAAATAGAGAGCCTATTAGAGCTTCATTTTTTTATCATTGACACTTTAAAATAGAGAATTGAGTGAGAGTAAAGAGCCTATTGACGATCCTTTAAATGGCTTTTTATAGAGAAAGGTAGAACTTAATGGTAATTTTCCTTCAAAGAATCTTCAATGAAGAGCAAGCCATGTGTTACCTAGTATTAAATATGGCATCAAGCCATAGAGGCTAAAAGGATAAGCAATAAGGGTCTGAACTCTGGAAAGGCAGGAAAAGAACTGCTTCAGAATCTTGTACTGTTCAGTATGCCTCTTTTGGAGGCATATATATTCTCTTGTTTGCCTACAAAAGTGCCCAAAACCTATATGAAATCAGACCGCAGGTACCCCAGGTGGAAAGCCCCCCAAAAAAACACTGAGAACACCGAGTAAGGCAAGTCAGATCCTTTTTTCAAATTTCCCAAACAGCTATTACAACAAGAACATTGACACATTAAGTAAAAGGTTGAGCTGCATGAGATGGCCAATATGGAGAAATAGATTGACATGAAACAACAGCAAAGGACACTACGGCAGAAACAGGTAGATACCATGATTCATCAACAAAAAGAGACTCGCCATATGTGGTGTACAGGATGTGATCCCACAGATGCAAGATAGGCACAAATTAATTCAACACAAAAATTCTTAAAGAAATAAAATATAGCACATTTCTCTTAATCTTTTAGGGAAAAAATGGAAAACATGTATTGTAAGTCAGGAAAGACATTACCCTGTCCATCACATATTGGTGAAAGGCATCCACAAAATGGAGTATTTTTTGCTCCACTAACCAGTGGTGCTTGCGACTGATTGTTGCAATGCCTCTATCCTGAAAGAGGTGCAGAAACAAGAATCAAGTATCATCAAAAAATCAGAACACTCACAATTAGTAATAACAATGACACTATATAGACCGACTCTAAAACTTAAAGCTTTCCAGGATATATAACTATATCATATACTACAAAGACACAGGAGAAAAAACAGCAGGATGAACCACCTTCCACATCCACCTCCGAGCTTTATCCAAAACAAATTTTGCACGCTTGACCTTCAACAAGAAAATCATCACCTGCATGGAATACAGAGAAATTGGTTAAGAATAAATGATGGCACCTAGGATACAATAGAAGTGAAAAGAGCTACCTGGTTATACTTCTTAATTGCTTCTGTATTAGCAATAAGTTCGAGTGGCCAAGAGACCTATGACATTTAATAGACAAGAAGATAAAAAGATCAGTGGAGAAAATGGAAAGCACATATATAAGAGAGAAAGAAGGGGCGAAAAAAAGAAATAAGCATACCAGCTGCACTGTTAACTAAAAGAGAGAACAAATCATGCAAAACAATTAAGTACACCTTATATGTGAACTTCAGTGACTCAAGCCCATCAATTCCAAAGAACTGCGCACGACTTTTCCAAGGCGTTGAGACAAGTATAGATGCATCATGTTGCTCATCACCACATAAACTATTATTTTTGCTGATAGAGACAACCAGCGAATCTGGTGCACTTAGCAGTATGCTGTCAGCAGAGTTCCTAATTGATTCCTGAATAAAAAAATGCATAATTTTCATTGAGATCTAAAGCTAAAGATAGGAAATGAAAAAAAAAAAAGCTAAAGAGAGGCAGAAAAAGGATAAATTACACGTGGATCCATAACATTGTTTTATTACCCGGACACCCCTGTGATTAAAGATATGACAATGAGACCACAATTATTAGACGATACTATTCCATAAAAAACCTATTTTACAAAATATTTTACCCTCAACTCTAAACAGTGAAAATTAAATAAATAAAACCACACCCAAATTTTAACCTCCCATACTCAATATCCCTCCCCCTTCCCTGCAAAATTCCTCCCCCTTACCTGCCAAATCCCTCCCCCTTTCGCCACATATGGAGCAAGTTTTGGCTGTGTAACAAAATGGTTTAGGAGTAGGAAGAACCATTGTACAAAGAACTAGGAGTTTAACTACCTAGAAGGAGCTGGTTGTATACATGAAGAGAGCTTGTATCCCAAATCGGAAAATTAAGTACACTCAATGTTGCTTTATATACTTGAGGGGCTACTCCAACCATTGCCAATTGATTTTTGGCTAGATACTCTAACATAGTAATAGAGTTAGATCTTCGGTGGTTAGTGAATCAAGTCTCTCAACTAGTTAAATTTTTCGACATGCATGCTTGTTTGTTATCCCCATGTATAAGCCCAAGTTCCATCTAACAGAGGGTGTAAAGAAAATTTGTATCCCAATTTGGAAAATTAAGTACACCCAAGGTTGGTTTATATATTTGAGTAGTTACTCCAACCATTGTCAATTGGTTTAGGGTTATATACTATAACAGTATCCATTATGGCCACCAAGTAGTTGTGTAATATACCAAAAAAGAGGAGCCTTATTATAGGTATCATGCTCATAGTTTTATCTTCATCAACAAAGTTGTCATAGACATCAAGATAAAATAGCACCGACAAGAAGATTGGGGTCACTCGTACAACTCTTTATCACTTTCTACACGCACCACACAAACCCACAGACCACTAAACCCCACCACACAAATCCACAACCACCCCACAAACCCACCAAAAAATGTCCACTCTTCTCCAACAAAACATGTGCGCTCTCTGTCCAGGTTAGTGATCTTTATCTTTGGAATGCATGCAAGTTTTTGCAGGCTTGAAAGTTTTGGGAGACTTGAAACTTTTGGCAAATTTCCACACTAGATTTTATGGGCTTTCAAAGTTTGGGTGATTTGAAATAGACACTTGATATTTTACAATTTGTCTGTAGGCATGGTGGTGTAGAAGTGGGCTTGCGCGTTTGGAGGCGGTAATGATGGTCATGGAGGGTGGAAGTTGTGGAGTCACCGGTGGTAGAAAGCCTACTATTATTTACTGGGCTGAGTTTTGTTTGCTTGAACCCAATGGCAAATCCATTTTTCAGTTTACACTTGTTCTCCTTCCCACCACTTCAATTTCTAGATGTCCTAATGTAGATTTCTAGTTGTCTTGGTGGTGGTTGCCAATTGTGGTGGCGGCAATCAATGGCACTGTCATGAAACTCGCGCCTGGGCGAGAAGCGACTCTAGGAGAACCCAGTTTGCCTGGCAAAGTCCAGACGAAGCAAGCTTCAATAAGGCAAGAATAAAGCGACCAAAGCAATCGCTTTGTCACTTAAGAGCAAAGTGACAAGACGAGCATTTATTGAAGTTTTTTAAGTAGTTTCATTTGTCTATTATGGGCTGTTAGATTGATAAATTGGATTAAAATTTTGATATGCTCATAACACCTAATTGCCTCTTAGTCCCTATATATGTCTAACAGCTAATCCTTAATCGACTGTGAATTTGCACCGAAGAACAAAGATCGTTACTTTGCTACTTCGACTGGCATGTTCTTTTCTTCTTTTTCTTTTGTGACAAACAATTTACTGAGTCATCCATTCGACTTTGAATTTAATTCCGAGTCTGCATGTTGCTGCTGTTTCTTCTTAGGACTTCCAAAACTTTGCTAGAACTCTATTTTCTTTTTGCTAGAACTCTGATTTTTTTGCTGGAACTTATATGTCTCTGTTTTTATTCTAGTATGCATTATAGTTTGAAACTACGTTTATATTCATTAATTTTGTTGTTTTTATGTCTATATTGTTTTATTTAGTTTAGATCACTGTTTGTTTTTTGTGCTTTGGGGTTGTATTTTCTGTTTTTATTTCTTTGCATGTTTTTATACTATTTGCTTTGCTTCGATAAAACGCTTGCTTCGCCTCCCTCTAGAGACTAGTTCGCTTTACACCTTAAATAACACTGGTTGATTGTCATAATAACAATTGTCGTGGTCATTGTTAATAAATTTGATTATTTTAATTCAATTGTATATATTTGTGTATTTCATTACTAGAATAGATTGGATGATTATGGAATTAAGTATGAAGTAATAATCAATTAGTAAATTATGTGATTAATAGTAAAATTGTAATTAATTAAATAAATTGAATAATTAATAATAATTATTATCAATAACATCTCTAACATACTATTTCAGGGCACTCTTGATCTTATAGGGATCTTTTTATGACAACAGCTTTGACCATCAGTCTTACTAACGTCTGTGTGACAGAGGAAGTCTAGATGTTATAGCTATCATATGTCAAGGGGTTTCACTGTTATTTCTTAAATCACTCTGTGCAATAAAAACCAAATGTTAAGAGGTCCGCATTTAATTTCCCCCCCCAAAAAAAAAACAAGGAGCGCCCTGAGCAGATGCAGCTAATAATATTATGCATACTAATGTGTTAGCAGTTGACACATTTTCTATGCAAAGATAATAGGAATAAATTGAACATAAGAGCCAAAGAGAGATCCAATTGAATTTTCAGTCTCTTGTGGTCACAAGTGTCTTACATGGATGCCAAGTATTATGATCCTCGGCTCAAGAAAAAGGGACATCTGGATGTCCCATGAATGTCAACCAACCTGATTGGTAGTCAAAGGAACCAATATAAGGCCTCTTTATTTTCAATGACTTTACACAATTTAGTTGTAACTTTAACCTCGTCTATATTGTTGATTATGCTGCTTTTTTTTGTTGTTGTCTATATCCTGTGCAAAAACCCAGCAAGATAACTCAACCTTCATAGGAGAACGTATGAACATCTCAGATATGGAGGAGAATCTCAGCCTTGTTGAACGTCACATCTCTGGACATGCCAGCTACAATTATATTTATTCTCCACAAATCTTTAGAATATATCAATTATGGCTGACAACTTAAAATTAAAGTAATATTCAAGTGCACGAGATCAGACGAGATGAGACCAAAATAGAATGGAAACAAGGTGGGGTTACTTCTCAATAAAAGGAAGAAATGGACATGGTGAGGAAACAAAGAGAAGGAAAAATAAATAGTATTTAATAAACAAAGTTGATCTAAACACAAATTCCAACATTTGGTAGCAAATCAACTTGCTTGCTTTGAAAAGAACATGGTCACCAATTGGATTGCAGAGCACCAGTTGCATTTCATCTATGTATCGTTAATTACAGATTGCTCACCCCTACCTTAGAAAGATAATTTGAGAAACCTTCCTTCCCCCAGTTTGACAATTAAACTCTCACAAACACTAATTCTCAACACAACAACACAATACAAGGGCACAGGATATGGACCTAAATAGAATGGATAAACCAAAACACAAAGAATATATAGCCTGCCACAGAGTAGAGATAATGCATTGAGTTGCATAGATCAATTGCACCTGTAATATCATGTTCAACTCAAAATCATCATCCCAGGACTCTCCTTTGTCCAACTTATTAAAAACCACAGTCAAGAAGTGCTGCAGTAAATCACCTGGATACAGTAACATTGCAAACCTGTCAGAGCCACCATGCAAGATTTAAAAGTTCAGCATAGCTGGAATGCGCAAGATACCTGAACCTAACAGGTAAATAGCACGCAACACTCCCAGCTCATCCATCAATCTCCAGTCATAAAGTAACTTTGACAATATATTTCCACCAATTTTATCAATCTGCAGTGTCAATATAAAACATTTAATTGTGAATTTCAGTAGTATAAAAGATTATTAATAAACAAATAAATAATTCTGTTGAGGAATTTATTGAGCTCTCTGCCTGCTTCTTGATGTAGACAATAAGGCATTCCTGTAGAATAACCACAGGAAGTAGAGTAGATTTCAGCTCAACACTTTGAATCCAGCTAAGAATTCTTGAAGGAAGGGTGCTGTTCTTCTGAAATGGTAAAAACTCTGACATATGATGGTCCTCCTGTCCCATGATCACAAAATTTCAGAATTTATGAAATCCTGGTTAACCTATAGCCATTATCCTGCCATTCAAACTTCATTATAGGAGTACCTGAAACGATGGAAGGAGAGTTGGAAATGGGTATAACCCTTCTAACATCTTTGTGTCCTCCTGTGAGCGAGCATATTCATATTCACCAAACTGAAAACCAAAAGTATAATTTGTTCCTTTATCTACCAAAAAGGGTCCACTATCTCCCCTGAAAATAGCCCTTCTCAAGCCCTCGTCATTTAAAGGGGGCAGACAAAAGTTTCTGGACAAGTTCAATGTGCTCCAAGCATCCTTATTCTCACAAAGTGATCTTTGGCAAACAGTCATAGATGGATTTTCTGGGCAGAATGATCTAACAAGGGGCGCTTCAGTTGTAACAACAGTAGCTACATTCTCTCCCTTAGCATTAGTAAAATTGCTGGCATCCTTAGGCATAGATGTTAAATCAATCTCTCTGTTCCTAGAAAATGTATCAACTAATAACTTATACCAAATCTTCTCAGAGCATGCTACACCTGGCAAGCTCTCTCCATTTACTTGTGGTTTCTGTTTTCCCACAGAAGAGTGAAACAAAGAAACAATTCTATCATCTTCCCAAAAGCATTTGGAGATGTGATCACCATGGCCAACAAGAGCTACTACTGAGACACAAAAGATCTCTGACAAAGTAAACGCAGCTATGCTCTGCCCAATCTCTTGATTATCACCAAATACTGCTAAACATGCTGAGGGAGCACGTCGACTCAGCTGCAAAGATTTTCCAGCAGAAATAATTGACTTGGCTATGTGCTTAATAAACAAAGGACAAACTTGAAGGTCTCTCTCATTCCGATCTTTTCTTTTTGCAGAAATTGAAACGGAAATGGACTCTCTTCCTGTTACATCTTTCTTATCATCTGTTAAAGGTTGAAGATCAGTGGTGTAGGCCACATCCAACTTCTGATACTGTGTTGGTCTCAAAAGATAGCTCTTCTCCCAGAACTCAGCCTCATCTATTCCAATTGCTTTGTTACCATAAAAGAACATCTACAAGGAGCATAAAGAGAAAACAATAAGGCTTTAAAGAGGACAATTGTTTCTTCAAAACGAGGGGGAGAGAGAGAGATCACTCAAACGACACTACAAAAAGAATTTTCAAAAATATAAATATTTCCATATTTAATGTATAGGAAGACTAAATAATGCCAAAAAGAAGTGACTTATGATATTCAACAAATAAAGAGAAACCTCCATACTTACAGCACCAGGGAACTTCATGGGTAATGTTTCCATACTGGATAGTCTCAGTCATCCATAATAAAAAGTTTATTCTGAGGTATCTTTAGGCTTAAGAGATGACCGGAATCGAGCTTTTAAATATAGTACAAACTACAAAGTTTTTCTTTTAAAAAAATTACCTCCTCAAAAGGATCATCAAGTGTTCCTTCAAAAAGCCAGGAATCAAAACCCTCTATGTATGGCAATAAACTCCCAACAAATATATAAAGTAGCATCCTATATGCATCCTCCTGAAAAGCACATTGAGTCTTAAGTTCAAATCACAAGACAACACAAAAAACAAATTGAGTAGTGGCCAAGAAAGTTTTACAACCTCGCCACCTTGCACAAGACAAACTTCGTTGAGCTTCTTATAAAGATAATCAAGAATATGTGTGGCAATGTCAGCGGCCAGGACCGGAGGATCAAGTTCAAAATAGACTCGAGGTATGGCTCCATGCACTATTTGCAATAAAAATTCAGCTCCTGAGGAAAGACTAAAGAGAAACATATATTACAAGAGGTTGTCATGGCGGGAGAAACCAATCAAAGACAACCTCAAATCCCAAAACATGCTTTGAACATAAACATCACACAAAATCCAGGGGAAACTGGCTCACCAAAGATGTTGACTCGTGTCATGTTCATGGTGGAATACAAGATGTGCAATACAAAAACAAAATGAAATATTGTGCAGTTAAAGGATGTCTGATATGCAAAAGTGCCAGAGTAGCTGGCACTGAAAACAAAAGAGAAATGAAAATGAAGGGGAAAAAATCAAGGGCATAAGAAAAGGCGAAAAGAACATGTCTTTGTTAAAGAAGGAAGAATGGAGTTGTGCAAATTAAAAAGGACCAAAGCATCTTCAGTTTGCAACTCCAATAATGAAGGCTCCTAAGATCAATACTGGAAAGTAATACATTTCCACGAGCGACTGTGAGAGAGAGAGAGAGAGAGAAAGAGAGAGAAATGTGATTATCTGCATGAAATATTAAAACAACATGACATGGTGCTCATTTTAGACAGCATCACCAATATTGCCCCCACTCACCTGCAGATATCCAACAAAAATATTTCAACCAAGCTTTACAAACCTTGACAAGGAACTTGCCAGTCCCAAAAGGGTTGGAGCAGCTCCACCGTCGGAGTTGCTGATCTTTGTCTCCTCTTTCATAGCAATATTCCGTAACCTCTGGTCCAAAAACAAGTTAGTTTGATTAGAGACTACACAGCATACCACAAAACTTATGGTGGGATAAAAAAAAAAAAAAAAAGTTGATTTAACGGTACGGATAAGAACATACGCTAAGCCAAGCAGAAATAGAGCATGCAAATGCTCTCAAAGTAGGTGGAGGTGATCTTGCAGAAGTCTCCACTTTATTGCAAACAATCTCTACGAGTTGTAAACATGTTGCAGCATACAGAAATTGATCCAAAACGAGATGAAGACTTGTCTGGGAAAGATGAGTTACATAAATCCTACTTATGAGATAGAACTTCTGTCCAATATTGTCCCAATAGAACAAAGAACTGGATAACCCTTGTAAAATTTGTAACACACCTCGCACCTGAAGCCAAAAAGTGTTATAAAAAATGATTAATATGTTGAAATATATCAGCTTAAGACAACGGACTAATTCTAATGGTCAACTACACCGAGAAGTTAGCATACCAGGTCGACTTCATTGGTCCTCAAGGAAAATATTGGTGTTGCAAAATGTAAGCCACCAGAAAAGGAACTGTGGATCTTACTAATCAAACTATTAGAAACTTCCATGGCTGTCTCATTGGCTGAATAAAAAAACAAAGAATGTTAGAGCAAGAAAAATATCAAAACAGCGTATTTTCCATCAAACATCTGTGAAGCCATGTATGAAAAAAGCTCAATATAACTGCAAAAGAGTTTGTACGTTAAATGTACGTGTTTGAAGGTACCATGAAATAAAAAAAAAACCCAAAAAAGTCCAAATAAATTACTAATAGTAATATCTACATCTACCTCTCCTACAGTGAAAGATAATTATCTCATCAATGTTTCATCTAATTTGCTCACCTCAATTTTGTATCACTAAAGATTCCATTAAGTAAAACAGTTAATCAAATGACTAACAATTCCTCTTTCTTGATCAATCATTCAGTGTACAAACAATTAACCTATTATGCAATACACAACTTCACCATTTCAATTTCAGTTTTCAAAAAACATTTAATTCCAATGAAACTGCACTAAAAACTTTGACAAATTTCATCTCTAATCCTAATGCATTTCGTTAGGTCCATGTAAGAAATTCCACTAATTTAACACTTGCTTGATGAAGCAATAAGCACAAAATCCAAACTATACCTTTCAACATACTGGCATCTAAAACTTCAAAATTAAGCACCAATTTCAATAAATTCATCTACCCAGACAATTTCAATCTCAGTCAATCAAGAAACAATTAAACCAAACTATGCACTTCCACAGTTTACATAGTAAAGAAGGTAACGCAAAAAATTAGCTTTGCCAATGGAAACACAATGCTGGTAGAGACCTCTATTATCAAGCTGATCAATCTCACCAAACTTCAAAAAATACCTGTCTTTGATGATCTTTCACTGATTCAAAGGCAAATAAATTCCAACTATTCCATCTGTTTCACACATAAAATTGGAATTAATAATCATAGATTATAGCAAATTGTAAATTGTAAACCTGTTAAAAAAAAATAAGTCATGCAAATATTCAAAGACATATATAATTAAATTAGCAGAATCGAAAAAACAAATTTGAATATATTTCTGCCTTTGGACCCAGAAACAAAAAAATCAAAGAAAACCAAAGGCTCAAAACCCATACAGTGCCCAGGCCACAACAACCAAACCCTACTCAGCATCCTAGGCTATCACCACTGAACCCCATGCAGCACCGCCCCTCACAACACCTGAACACCGATCCAAAAACCAACATTACTCCCTCTACGAACTCACACAGACACACACACCAGTACACAAGCACATCGCTCAAAGCCAAATCAATTACCTAATTCACCGCTAAACATCAAATTCGAGATAGAAGCCCATTTTCTTGCCCATTTTCTCACCCAATACTCAAACAGAATACACCAAAAATCTAAAAAATTACAAAGCCCAATTGTGATATGTGTGTTTTGTCGCGTGTGTTGTGAGAACAGTGGTGAGACAGAAAAAGGAAAAGAGATGAAGAGAGAGAGAGAT
>CM042200.1:2215697-2249745 GCA_023539305.1 Ilex asprella
ATATATATATATATATATAAATACATATTTTATCATTGTATTTTTATATGAAATTAATGTATACATAATATATGGACAAAATAATTAACTTTCCATTCACTTTCCTTCCGATTTTTAGAGGGATTAATTTTGGTGAGTTGGAAGAAAAGTTAATTCATCCACTTTTCCATCAATTCTGCTTTCTTTCTTTACCAAACATGATGTTTTGTTTATCCATCTAACTTTTCATCATTCTATTTTTTTCATCATACCAATCGAAACATTAAATAAATGAGGGATTGAAATGACAAAAACAGGGCCGCAGGTGCACATATATAAAGGTGAGGAGTACTTTATTTATAGAAACAAGACTATGATGAATTTATTATATTACCCTGTCCAATTTTTAAAAATAAAAATAAAAAATTTTTATAAATAAAAATAACGTCCATTTTAGTTCTCATTAATGGAGGTGTATGAAATGTTTTTATACCAGTTGATTAATTTTTTCATTCCTATTTTGTCCCCTGCCCTCTTAGGTAGAAACCTGGCTCTCTTCTTGGACAAAAGCCTCACAAAGTTTTGAGCATATGCCCCGTCCTTTTTTTTTTTTTTTTTATCGTTTTGAAAATAAATGCATGCCATGTCTATTTGCTGCAGCTACTTTTTCGATGGTGGAAGCATATAAACCTTGTCCCAACCATTTGGGATTTCTCCTACATGGTCTCCGTTCTTATATTGTACTTTATCAGGAGTTATATTTTCAATGAAATTATATTTTATTATTTTACTAGTTCATTCAAAGTTAATTTCGGTTTACCTCTACTTCTCCTAGTACTGTAGATTAATACCACATCACTCATCCATTATAGCATACTGTTGCCTCCATTTTGTGTGTGTGTGTGGGGGGGGGGGGGTGAGAATGGAAGGAAATAGGAGCAAGATAGGTCATATTGCACCACTGGACTAACCAACCTGTGATTGTTTTGGAGGGTCAATTCAAGGTTGTGGTTACCACATTCCAAACAGGGCACAATGATACAAGTTGCAATTCCTCTAACAAAAAAACAATGAGTAATGCTATGTGCAACAAATCATTGTCAGCCGTTGGAATAGTAGGCCCCAAATATCATCTAATCGCTTTTAGCAGACAAAGCTGTGGAGACTCGTGGAGTAGGCAGTGAGCTCCGCCTGAACAGGAAGCAGCAAGCTGCTCTGGTTAGTGTCCCATATAAGACAATCAAAACTACAGTAGGAACCTATCTTCAACACAAAGAAAAATGTGATTCACTCCCACCTAATGCTCAGACTATCTGCAAAACATATTTGTTCCAATCATGTAGTTCTCAATCAAATATCAGAAAGAGAAAAAAAAAATTATGTCAAAGCATCTGAAAAGCCACCAACTTTTACAACAATGAGTGAGAAAGAAAAGACATATACCATCTCAAAATTCTTCAAATCTTAGGATCCCCAGAAAATTTTTGTGCGTTCATGAGGCTTTTCGTCAACCAAATTGCTGTTTCTCTGGATGAGACAGCTTCTTCCCCGAATGGTTTAAGCACACCAGCAAGCTCATCCAGTTTGTCTTCTTTAAGTAATCGTGCACATAGCTCAAGCAAAGACTCGAGAGCATCGGCTCTTTGCTGGCTTGGACTCTCTGACTCACGCTTGGTATCGTCACCCCCTATTGAGGTAACTGTACTTGGCACTGAAATGTGACTTGGTGCCTGATTTATCACTTGAATGCCATCTTTCTCCGTTTCAATCGAATGGCTATTATTATCTGCTTTTACACCTGCTCCATCGTTACATGGAAGTGCATCATTACTTTCAGATGACATGTAGTCTATTTGGACTTCTTCGGCACATGCAACATGATTTTCCATTTTGTCTAAACAGCACTTTGATTCTTCCTCAGCTTCATATCTCGCAGTTTGTACTGATGAAAAATTTTCTTCACCAAGGGAATCAACTTTGTCACTACAGCCTGCACTGGACATTGTACTTCCACTGCGGTTTTCTGAAGTGCTACTCTCCCCCTTTCTTTCTGCTAATGCCTCCAGATTCTTTGTTGCCTCACTCACGATATCACCCTCTTGCAGTTGTTGAACAAATTCAGCAGAATGTTTCTTTTGCTCTTCATGCTGAGAATTTGATGTGTCCTTCGTGTTGTTCTGAAGGTCGGTGTTTTCCTTTTGTGATAAACAGTTGATATTATCCTGCTCATCTCCATAGCAAACATTAGTCTCACAACTTGTGTCCCCACTGATTGAATCTTCACTATCATGTGAGATCTTTGCAGAATAGCTCGTAGGATCAACCCTCTTAGTCTCGAGGTTGTCTTCTGCCATAGTGTTGAAGATTGGGTTATCACTTATCCATAAACTTCTTGGCTGCATATTAGCATTTTCCTTAAATGGTGGAGATGTTCCTGCCTCTCCTAGTACTTCTATTTCTCCGTCTTTGAAGTCTTTGCCACCATTAGGTTTGCTAGGTGATGATTTTCTCATTGTTTTATCCTGTGTTTTGCTAGGAGACTTCACTGGAAGAAAGACAGAAGATGGGTTGCGACACCGGAGGAGGTATGGTTGCAAATGGGGATGCCTTAACAGTTCTGCAGCCTGAAAATAGGGAAAATTTTGGAATTAGGATGGATCCCAATGTTCAAAAAATCAGACATGTATGAGTGCTGCATGAGCTCACAGTTGGTCTATGTTCTGGACTCTTCCTTAGCATGCTTTTAATGATCTGCTTTCTGTTGAGACACAAAATGTTGTTGCAGCATGAAATAATGAAGATTTCGAGGGCTAATCACAAAAAAAAAAAACCTTTTCTATATATGGCTCAAGTATAGAGTGAACTACTGAAAGAGCACTTACAGTGTAGAAGAATATACAATTGGGAGTGGAGAAATGGAAGATCTGTTAATCTTGTTGATTAGTCCAGTCATATCCTGTCCAGTTGAGCTATTAATCAGATTTATATCACTCAACATTCAACAGAAGCAACGTATTCTGTTTCTTGTTATATAGGAGACTGATGGTATATGCATAGTTCAAGTGTGATTGATCTTACAGGAGCTCTAAATGCTGGTTGATGTGCAGCAATCTCAAACATACAGCAACCTAATATAATTGAACGATGTTATTCTTTGCAATAGCAAGGACATGATGTTGCGAACAGGTGTACATTAATTGTCATTTCTTACCAAGCGACCACATATCAGATTTGTAGCCATAAGGTATATCAGCAAGGAGCTCAGGGCACATATAGTTGGGAGTGCCCACAACCTACGCGAGATATGGAAGCCATTGATAAAAGTAGAGAGGAAAACAATATTAAAAATGATGCAAAAACTAGACATAGCAATGTGTTTTCAAGATATGATCCTAGTTCTTGAAGCAAAAGATAATTGGGTACTTGACAAATAACCACCATTATAATTAGTTCATATAGTAAACATAAAGTAGAGGTGAATACTTTTGGCATGATTGGACCATAATGCTGCAGATTCTACACCTTGATTTTATTTGCTAGGAATGAATGCACCTTTGTACACATTTTTTCAGTACCGATTGAAAATTGGCGAGATCTTCAGACAAATTTACCACCAAAATCCTAGTTAGAGAAGTGAACCCATACCGATGAAGCAAGATCTTCTGTGTAGAGCAGTTTCGCAAGACCAAAGTCACCTATAAACTCCACACAAAACAAAAATTTGTTTAGAAAAGATGGAAGAAGCGATGTCTTCAAGCAATTCTGTTTTTCTTCTTACCAAGGCGGATATCATTGTCCTTCGTGAGGAATATATTGGAGCACTGCAATCAAAAAGGTTTGTGTCAGCATAAGTCAAATATCACCTCTCACCTCTTTCAACATCCCCCCCCCCAAAAAAAAAAATTTTTTTTTTGCCCTATTACAATAACTACATGTGTTCACCTTCAGATCCCTGTGAAGGACGCGGTTGGAATGTAGGTAGTCCACAGCTAATAAGAGTTGAGTCAGCCATTTGCAGAGTTTCTGGGGAGCAAAACAAAAGAACAATGCAGAGTAGGAGCCTGTAGGCTATTTTATGTACAAAAGAACTTCAACTAAATGAAATTTATTCTAAATTACCTCTTCTGGAAAATATGCTCCTCTTGCCTTCCTTATAATCTCAGCCCTGGTCATCCAGGAAAAGAATTTAAATATAAAAAGAGGAGGAAAAAAGAAAAGAAAAAAAGTATGCATTTCTAGATTCAATCATTTAAAAATGTCCTGCTCTCATTTAACTTTCTTTTCCCTTATTTTTAACTTTGAATGCATGCATTAGAATTCTTCACTATTAGATAAGGATGTTGAGATATATATCTAGAAATCTTACATCTGAAGGAAAAAAAAAAAAACAAGAGCGCCTTATACATTATGAAGGAGCTCACTCAGTTTAAGTACAAAATGTGTATATTGGGCCTCATCGGTGGAACCCCTATGTCCCAACACATGACATTAAAGCTATTGAAGTAGTTTTAACAAATGATATCACTCCTGAAGACTGATGATTTGGGCGAACTCTCGAAGCGGTGGTGTGGCATGCCGGTATTAACGATGGCTCTTAAGAATGCTGACGGGCTCTAGGGCTTAAAGTCGCGGTATTGCAATGATGTAGCATTTAGTGATGCGTATTAAGAATGGCGATGGACTCTTAAAATTGAGGTCACAGTATCACAATAGCCTAATAATGGTGAGTTCTTGGGCCTGCTTCCTCCCAGTAATGGCGTGGTGCCTCATAGGTCATGAGCCATTGGGCTTTGCCTCAATGAGAAAATTGACCAGTAGATCCTTAGTGGAGTAGAATAAGATGCAGGACTAGACACAGAGTCTTGATATAGAATATAACTTGGTGACAAGTGAAAATGAAAGTTAAAAATAAAATAAACCTAGACTCTCGTGAAGAGTGATTTGGTCATGGTACTCTAGAGCACAAAAAAAGACTTAAAGGGGAGTAAAAACCTGATGTGGTTCCCACGTGAAAGAGATATTGTTGAGATAATACATGTGAAAAACCCAT
The DNA here is from genome assembly GCA_023539305.1 of Ilex asprella. Classification (NCBI taxonomy): domain Eukaryota; kingdom Viridiplantae; phylum Streptophyta; class Magnoliopsida; order Aquifoliales; family Aquifoliaceae; genus Ilex; species Ilex asprella. The sequence continues at coordinate 2,220,727 of CM042200.1, forward strand.
GTTGGAAGAAAAAGAAATGAAAGAGCCTTAATATACTATGAATGGACTTACCATCTATAGGTTTAAGCTTTTAGGTGAGTTTGAATTCCAAATCTGTATATTAACTATTAAGCCTCTTAGTTGGATCTCCTATCTAAAGGCGGGCCTTGGCCAACGGTAAGGTAGCTCCATTGTGACCTGAAGGTCACGAGTTCGAGTCGTGCAAACAATCTCTTTGCTTGCAGATGTAAAACTGCGTATATCTAACCCTCCCCAGACCCCACAATGGTTGGAGCCTCGTGCACTGGGTATGAGTTCATATTTCTGATAACCCTTTATAGCCAAAACAGAAACAATACTCATCAGCTTACAATCTTTCAAGCAAAAATGTGCAATGAATATATGATGCAGAGTTGGATCTCTCATTCCATGTTTCAGATGCGAATATTTGCATTCTCGGCATGTCAAAGTTAGAATTGATTACTTACATGTCTCCTCCTTCACAGTAGGCAGTTACGATGCATACATTGCATCCCTGCAAACATAACAACTTAGTGTCGGTATGAACAAACTCAGTTTCAGCAGTAACAGTTTCATTTATATACTATAGTTAGTTGTGCTTCCTTCCAATCTTGTACAAATAACACACACAGAAACCTTGAATTCACCTTGTCCACCCAGGCATCCTTGTACTCCACAATATATGGATGGTTTAGTTTAGCTATCAAGTCCATCTGCAGGCATATACAACATAAATCTTACATAAGGAGCAGCAATAATAGATCTGATCAACTCCGATACCCCTCCTTTACTTCATACATGGGCCTATTTGTGAGGTTATCTTGTTAGTTGATGGCATGTTGAAAAACTTAAGACAATTTTTCAGTTTTGATACTGTTCTGTTTTCAAAATTTCTTGACTAGTGGTAAGTTTCTATCAGAATCGAAAAAGAAGGTAGTGCCAGCGGGATATTCGAAAACTAGAACGGACGATTTACAGAAATTATAATTAGATTAAAAATAAAAGAGCACAAAAGACAATCAAAGCAAAAGAGATGGTGATATGACAGGTGATGACTTTGACTGTATACATTACAATGTCATGCAAAGATTAAGCTAAAAGTGTATTTTCCATGCACTAGGAAGCAATCAATTGCCTCTGTATGTTGTTCGCAAGTGATGTAGTGTCAGGAGGTGCCATTATGCACCCATTGTCTAATACATTGTTTTACTTTATTTGGAGAATACAGAAAATTTACCCTTTTTGGTTTTCAAGTCGAGATATTTCTAAGAAGGTTCCACATAACCAAATTTGAGCTATTGAGACACAATTAGAGCATGCAAAAGGAACCGCATATTGATCAAAATGAGATGCGAATCTCGACATGTTAAACTGGAATATGCAGTGGCGTAGCCATGTTATAGCCCAAGGGGGGCCATTGTCCCCTTAACTTTTTGAAACTATACATTATGCTCCTAAAATTATGTTTTTGATCACATTTTATATGCCACTCAAATTCTTAAAATTAGACTTTATACATTAAATTATAAACTTGATTTTATTTTATACTCGATTATTGATTTGACCATATTGAACCATTAACTATTAAAATTGTGACATTTTTCATAAATCGTTAGATTTTGGTATTGTACAAAATTGTAAATTTTAGAATATTCAAATTATTAATGGTGCAATATAATCAAATCAATAATGTAGTGGTAAATTGAAATTAGTGTCATATAGCTAGGAGGACAAATTTTAATATATTCAAATTATTGATTATTTGATGAATTGATTTGGTTTTTACATTTCATAATTCGACTAGTTTCAATTAATTTTATTTGTTTTATTACAATAATAATTATACTATACCGTATGAGGTTGATTCTTATATATTCTGTGCATATATAAATTTGACATTAACGATCTTATTGAATGAATCACATTGAATGAAAATGTTTTGTTATGTTATTATTTTGGCCCCCTCAACAAAAAATCCTAGCTCTGCCCCTATGAATATGAACACTAGATTTTCTTAATATGTTTGGTTAGTTAAAAGTCCGTAAAAGAGCAAAAAGAAAAAGGAAACAAATCGTGTATAATATGCTTGATTGATGAGAGGAAGGGTATGAAAAATGATAATGGACTCAGCAATGATAACCTTCATTGACAACGGAATGGCATCAAATTCTATATTCAATAATAGTTTTGAATGTAGTAAATTGACCTCCTGATGCGCTGTACGCTTGAACTTCTCTGTTTGTTTGGCCACGCGAATCTTTTTCAAAACGTACCTGTTTTCCAGTAATAGAAAATACTGAAGTTAAACTCCATGGCAAGAGAAGGAAACTGAATATCTAAGCAACTGGCATGCTGACAATGGAAACATGAAGTTAGACTTTTGATCGCATTTGCACTTAATATTACCGATAAAATCACACATGAACTAATTTCCCTTGTTTTGGTATAATATCTTCAAATATCTGGAGTAGATGGTAAGGAGCAACAAGCACAAAGGTGTTCCAAGCCTGCTAATTGCCTTCTTCAGATTGTCATTTAAACAGTTTCTGATATCATAATTTCCCAGAAAATGTTCAAAGGCTCACACACACATATTTCTATTATGCACAACCAAGTGGATACAAAAAAGACCATTCAGCTTAACTGCCCTTGCATATGCGAAAAGCCTAAACCACAAACACCCCCCTTCTCTCTCTCTCTCTCTCTCTTACACACACACACACACACATATATGCCAAAACCCAAAAATAAAATTGATAAGGGAATTTCTTACTTCTTTTTCTCAATCTTATGGAGAACAAGAAAAGCTGCTCCAAAAGCTCCCCTCCCAATCTGCTCTACTACTTCATAGTCTTCCATCTTCGACTTCGTATCACCATTCTCTGCCTCCATAATAACCTTCAAAGCCACAAATTTTTGAAATGGGTCACTTCAATTTCAGTAAAAGATTCAATATTTAGGTCTTGTAAACTAAAAAATCAGTACCTGAATTCACCTACAGCTCTCTAATTGAAGCAGGAAGTTGTGGGTTTTCAGCAAAATTCTCTGTAAACAACCAAGCAAAGGCAAATCTTTGCTTGCACAGCAGCAATTATGATCCCAAGTTCCAATTTGTGTGTTGAAGACAGAGAGAGAGGTGGGAAGACACACTCAAGTAAAGCAGCAAAGGAAGAATATATAATAGCTAATTGGAAAGTTGATTATCTTCAGAGAGGTGGAAAAACAGGCTCAAGTAAAGCAACAAAGCACTTTTATGGTAATTAAAAAAAAACAATTATTTACCCAACAGGAAAAATGAGAGAGTGACATATAGGTGGCAAGACAAACTCAAAAGTTGATTGTTTGCCAAATAGGAAATTAAGAGAGAGAGAGAGAGAGATGCAAGGCAAAAGTTGAGAGACAGGTATGGAAGAGCAAAGAACGGGCAAACCTTTGCTTGCATTTCCAGATTCACAGAAGAATTGATGATTCATACACAAGGGAATATTTTCTTAGGCTACAGTTATAATGTCACCATCCCCACCTGAAAGGTATTCAATTTTTTAGACCTACCCAATTGCTAGGATCATCCTAAGAGTTATTCCATGTACTTCTTTGATCATCTAAAGTATTCAAAAGATATTGTACATTATCTTGCATTATACAGTGCCAACATGTTTTTCACAAAAAAAAACTTTTTTTAGTTATTTAACAGTCTCAATCACACATTTTTTTGTTCATAACCGTAATGTTCACGTATATACACATATAATCACTTATAAATCTTGCATATAGAAATCTATTGAGCATAACATTGATGTTACACCACCATTTATTCTTCACAGTTAAGTTACTCCGTAAATTACTTTTTTAATAATCTGAGCCCACTCCAACAATAAAATAACTTGCATCTGCCAAATTGTTTTAGCCAGTGGGTGTGGTGTAGTCACCTCATACTTGATTGTATAATTGCCAAAAAAAAAAAAGAGAAAAAAGTACACAAAATACTGCCTCAGATGGTGGATATAATCATGGTAAAATTGATTTATCTGTAAGGTTTAGTCAAATAATGAATGAGAAAGAAACTCATGGAATTTTGAACCTTGTTTGGTGGTGTCAGTTGACCCCCGCTTGTGGCATAGGCTTGGCTTTTTTTTCCTTATCGGGTATTTAGGTTTGTGTTGATTATTGTCTCAAATTTTAAAATTAATCATCATAGTTTGAATTAATTTAAAAATATGCCATTTAAAAGAAGAAAGAAGGAGGATGGTTGACCCATCAAAGACTTGGGTTTTGTTTGAAGCAAATAGCTCTTTAGACCACTAAATTGCCCATTTAATCCTTTTATCAAGTCATGAATTGTCCTGTCACAGTCAGCATAATGCTATCTTTTAGCAAAGATGTGCAAGCACACAACAATATTCTTTTCTTCCTAATCAAATGCCCTTAAAGTAAAATATTGAGGTTTGTCCTCTCTTATTTTTTTTTAATTTTTTCTACGAGTTGTTTGTGGTATGTATTCATCGGATTTATGATTACAATACATATTATGAATAATACAAATACCCATGAAACCACGTAATTAAAAAAAATCAAAATTCTCATATAAAAATCAAATTTTTATGCATAAAAAGAATAACTCTTAGAGTTTCTTTAGTTGACAAGTTATTCTTTCTCTTAAAATACAAAACCAATATATGGCCATTAATATTATGATGATTTTGAAAAATTTTAAACTTTTCATACATAAATATGTGAGAAATCTCCATATACCAAATATCTCGTCCCAAATAACGTGACAAATTCACCATTAGTTGAATAAAATGTGATATATTTTGTCGACGGTTATTAATATGATACATTATTTATGATCAAACGTTTTGCCGACAAACGAGACCTTGCATCCTATATGTAGATGATTTTGGACCTACCCACTTAGGTATCAAAAGAAAACAAACAGACAAATAGTTTAGCCTCTCCAACAACCACTACACCTACCAAAGAAAACTTGAAAAGGGTGACCAAATGGTCCATCCACCCTGCTCTACATATGCCTAGTCACTTCCTGTATAATTTATAAAGTACATATCATCATGAACCCAACAAGATACAGCTTAATTCTTTGGAATGAAATGGGTCAACCCACAAGCATTTTTAGACTTGCTTACTCTTTTTACTTAAACTCAAATACGAAGTCAGGTGATAAGCCTTTGAAGAAATAGTGAGCCCAAACTTGAATATTTAATAACAAAAAAAATTAAAATTCACGCGATAGTTTGAGTGTAAATAGGTCGAGTTATATAAATGACCTAAGTTTGAAATTAAGCAATCTCTTGGAACCAACTTTCTGGACGTTAGAACAATTTAATTAGTAGGACATGCCTCTATTGTCTGGAAGAATTGTATCTAGGCTCTGAGTTTGTGTTCGACTCTTTGTGAACTGTACAAGTGTTAGAAAAAAATTTGATCCAAATAAAGTGAACGGTAGAATGAGGTGCAGACTAGGCCGCTCTCTTAAGACGATTCGCGCTCTTTTATGAAATAATCATAGTGCAGAAGGCAACAACGCGTCGTCTTCAGGATACAACAACTCAGCCTATATACTGTAACTTCACTCAGATCTGCACAATCGAATGAAGTAGAAGCTTCACACACACCTTTGAATATTGCCCAGAAACTTATACAGTAGGTTGATATTAGATGATCTCTATATGCTGAAAATATACACACACACACAGACACACACATATATTACTTCTATACTTAATTAGATAATAACTCAAAATATGGTTGTTGGAATACTAGCCGTTTGGAGATTTTTGGTATTCAGCAACTGAAGTTTTAATTCAGAAGTAATGTCAGAAAATAATAAAATAAAATATTAAAAAGTGGGTGGGTTTAATACCAGTTTATATTGTATTTATTTTAGGCGAGTCAGGGGGACCCACTACTCGGGGTCGTAGACTAGGGTCAACCATGTGGATCGTAGATTTTCTCCTCCGCTATTCCTCCCCCTGCGCACGTGAGAGTCCCAAGACTCTCTTTAATTCAAAGGCTAAATAAAACTAGCCTATATATATACTCAAGTTCCTTTGGACCTTTTGTCAATGTGAGATTGAGTTCTCACACTTAAAATACTCTTTTAATTAAAATACTCTAACAACAAGTCCTAATTGACCACTACACGTGTTGAGAGGTCGATGTGTGTGACACTTTCTAAAAAAGAGTTACCTCTCGGATGGGGTTACAGTTAATTTTGAGGGAGGAAATTCTCTTGGAGTTAACATTTTTTTTTTACCTAGTTGAAATTTAATAGGCTGGGTTGATAATCCCCGCATTGATTTCAAATTTAATTATGGTATCAAAAAAATAATTTTTTTAGTAAAGTAACAACTTAACTATATACAACACCAACCCATTATACTGATCTAAACGTAATTGTATTATAACTATAAAGATCATGAATGAAATGAATCAATTTTAACATTACCCAACTTAAATATGACCACTTTTGCAAGTTAGATTTTCTGATATATTCCTTATGAGTAACGCTATTAGAATATAATTTAGTGATTTTTTTGTTGAGCAAATTCACTATTTTGTCTTTGGATCGACTGTGGTATGTGAAACCTATCAAACATTAAAATTTAGTATTGATTTAATGTTTCAAATGATGCCGCATCATTAAATTAACAAATTATGTCAGATTTTTAATCGAATCTAAGGTAGGCAAGTCATGCATCTCAAATTGGAATAAATATTCAATGCAACGGTGATACCATGTTAACATTTTCACATGGTATCACCAACCAATAATAAAACACTAAATAGATGATGTAAATTTCACTTGAGTAGTTATTGAATTACATAGAAGTAGAGTGAGTAGTTACTGACTTACATAAAGTAGTAGTTATTGATTTATATGAGGTATTTTTATTTATTTATTTATAAATTGTTAATTAATAATACCACGTGATAATATTAATGTAATATTAAATATTTTCTCCTCAAATTGGCCGATATTTATTTTAGCTTTATGTGGTGGTCAAAAGTCAGTCAGCTGATCTAGGACATGTCCCAAACATACCCATATGGTTGTAAGATCTTTGAAAAAGCTAAGACTTTTGTCTGTTTTAGGAGCTAAAATCTATGCCCACCAACATATTCAAAAATGATTCTAACTCATTTGAATCCGTATCCATTTCAAAAAAATTAATTTGATCCGATTATCTAATAATTTTTTTAAAATTTATATTCAAATTCATTTAAAATCGGATATTCAATCCAAATGGAATAACTTAAGTAGAGTTGATTTTAGCTGATTACATATAATTCCAATTCAATTTCATCTAATAATTACAAATTTTCATTTGATATTTTATGTAAGTATATAGGATTCAAATCGTATTATAATTAAAGCACATATTGGTAAATTCAAATCCAAATTCATGAAAATATAACAGTTTTTATATTCAAATTTGAATAATTTGTCAAAAAAGTCAATGTAAATCAAATATCGATCTATCAACAAACTTAGTTGTGACAAGAAATAAAAATACGAGTCTCTTACTAGTTGTCTCATATGGACGCTAAAAGAGAGTGAATAGGATCAACATTTTTATAGTAAAACAAAATCGAAGTACATTGTTATTGCAAGCTCAGTTACATTTATTGTCTTTCGACTTTTAATTTTTTTCGAGTAACTTCAAATTCTTCTCTAGTAAGCTCCGAAGATCGCTCTGAATAACTTTATAATAAGAGATAGATTGGAGATAAATGAATGAGAGAAATATGAAATAATACGTGTTTTGATATGTACTTCTTTTATCCATGGACCAAACATCCCAAAAGGACACATATGATATATTATTCATGATATTTGTTTATTCATCCTTATTTACTGTGTGAGAAATAATAAATATCATGTATTTCTTTTATCTTTTAGGTGGTTTTGTTTTCGATAATTATAGACCATTTCTAAATCTCTAATATGCTTTGTTTACTTCAACTCTCTTTTACCGGGGGCGGGGCGGGGATTATAAACAAAAAAAGGCGTAGTGAATTATAATATTTAAAAGTTAAGTTATAACACAAAAAAAATTCATGGTCGATCATAAAATATTGTGATCGGTCGATAAAAATATAACTTTCAAAGATTAATTTATACTAATTGATTGAGGTTATTAATGATGCATAAAGATTATGAAATGTTGTTTAGCATTGGATTTTCTTGATAATGTTATATTTGGAGATATAGCACTGGAATGTTTGTGTCTGAAAAGGGATTTTTGAGGTTTTCAATGCTCAAGTATTACTGCAAGCTTACATTTGGAAGGGTACGTAATGCTCAAGCATTAACGCACTAATGATAGCCAATTGATTTTGGAAATGAGTACGGAGTACGTACGGGTAGAGTTTTATTAAATATATAATATAACTTACTTACCGACCCTTAACAAGACTCACCCTACCACACATTTTGATTTTGGGTTGGACCACTTACTGTTTAGTTTTTGGTTCACTTACCACATTTTGGAGTATAAGTTATTTAGGGTTTAACTTAATAATTTTATTTTGGGAGAATTACACTTACGTCTCTTAAGGTTTGTTATTTAATCACTAAGACCTCTTGACATTTAAAGTATTACACTCGGACTCTTTAAAATTTGTACGTGTGTAACACTTAGACCCTGCTATTAATATATTCATTAATAAATTATATTTAGACTCCCTGAAGTTTGTAAACATGCTTAAATTTAAAATGTTATATTTAGACAAAAAATACCTCAATCAAAGATAGAATATTAAATATTTTAAATTTTAAAATTAAAATTTATGTTCTATTGTATCATTTTTTGAAACAAAATAAAAATTCAATATTTTCTTAAAAATTCGTAATTAGTATACAATTATATTGTTTATTGGAATCTAATTTGGTCGTTTAAACGACCAAATTAAAATACCAAACTATCTCAATTGAGGCTAAAATATATTGTGTTCATTACAATTTGACCCCTTGTTTAATATTTTACTTTTATTCCAATAGATAGTATAATTGTATACTAATTACAATTTTTTAAGAAAAAGTTAAATTTTTATTTTTCATTTTATTTTAATAAATGATAAAATAGAACATGAATTTTGGTTTTAAAAATTAAAATATTTGATATTTTATCTTTAATTGGAATATTTTTTGTTCAAATATAGCATTTTAAATTTAAGAAATATAAGTATTATATGCTTACAAACTTCAAGGGTGTAATTTATTAACGGATATATTTACAGCAGGGGTGTAAGTGTTACGTGCGTACAAATTTTAAGAGATCTGTATATAATATTTTAAATATTAGGGGTCTGAGTGTAATTCTTCCTTTTATTTTTTAGAGTTTTTTTTTCGATATGATATTAAAAATAAAATCTTGGTACCATAGTGTTCTCCTTTGATTTCAGGATGAAGAGAAAGGAGAGAGTGAAGGGTTTTAAGTTTTTTTTTTGGTTAGGAATATAAATTTTCATTAAATAAAAACAGGAAACCTGTTCTTTCTATAATGAATGTTCACCCTATTCCTATGAAGGGTACAGTACAGACTCTTTGCACTGCATAGGCTTCAGTAACCAATGGAGAGGAGACTGTTATCATTGCTAAAGCTCCATTCATAAGCTGTCCCTCGTGGTGGTTGCGTGCCACTCCTGCATATGATGCTCTCCATCACAATTGATTTTCATCCAGCCCGTGGTGGGGGACTCCACTCAATTTTAGTTATGCTTTGAACTTTTTTCTGGACCACACTTTATAGATTGTGTCCATGTTAGGTTTGGGCTGAGTGTAACCCAAACTTGATATTAGGCCTAAAAGAAAGCCCATGAACAACCCAGCCAATTAAATCAATTGCCAAGGTGACAGAAAACCGTGTGGGTGGGAGGATTAAGATTGGGAATAGGGATAGCCTAAACCTAATGTGCATGGGGAAGCTTCTTTTAATCCAATCATTTCCCTTTAACTTTGCAAACTCAAACACATGACTCACACGTCATTAATTTATCGAAAAATAAAAAAATTGAAACCTTAACAAGAAGATAAATTGAATAAGTCAAATGAACAAGATTTCACTCTTTTTTCTTTAAACATAAAAAAAGATAGGCTCGTGGAGAGAGAGAGAGAGAGAGAGAGAGAGAGAGAGAGAGAGGATTAGGGAAACTTTTGATATAGAAAAAAGCAGAAAGTTTTGAGAGAGATTAAGTGGGAATGCTCAAGTGTTTCTTACAAAATTCCATATAATTATCTTATAATCTAGCCATTTTGTCTGCACCCATTTGCTGCTTATACATAACCTATAGTCTATAGGTTATGTATGCACTACCTTTTAAGTATTTTGGTAACGTTTATTAATTTTTTTGAAAAAAAAATTATCATTTTTTTGCATTTTAAGGATTTTTAAGTAGGTTTTGTTGTCGCATTTTTGTTTTTTTTTTCTTGCCAGGACTTACTTACCTTTTCTAATCATAATCAAGTGTATAATAATCTATAGTATACGTATACAAAATTATAATTAACGTACTAAAATTTATCTAGGTTATGTTTGTAAAATAGTACTTAAATATGCTTTTGCTTTTTTGACAGAAAAAATTTAAAAAAATGGGTACCATGGTTCATTCCTTCCTATTGGCCCACTAGAGTCAGAGGCTAGCCCAGACCAATTTGTATCAGCCAAGGAGGTTCTAAATGGATCACGTAGCCCAGCCCAAAATGGATAATCTCAACTCAAATCAAACCCAAAATGGCAAAATGGTAATAATATTATTCTGGTGTGGGCAGGTACATTGGGGTCACCGACTTTGTACAAAGCGTTCGTTGACAGATAAAATGGAAAGTTGTAAATAGAACCGAATAGAAAGAAATCATAATACGAATCAAACCTCCACACGTCTGTATATCCCATCTCCATTTCTCTCTCTCGATTTCTCCTATTATATCACGATTATATCTTCGATTAAGGTATGAAACGCTCTGATTTGTAATTTTTTTTCTTTGATTTGATTTGATTTGGGGATTTTGGTGAATATTATTAATCTGTTGTAATTGATTTGTTATGAATAATCAGGTTCAGTTTTGCCGAGTCAAGATCGGCCAAAGCTTTTGTTTTGATTAACGGGTGAGGGGTTCCCTATTTTTTTTTTTCCTTTCTCCCGATTAGGGTTTTTGCTAATCATTTCTATTTATCTTATATTTAATAATTCATTTTAAGATGTTTTCATATAAATTGTTAGCCTTCTGTGTTCAAAAAATTTGATTGGTAGGGTTTAATTTTACAGTTCATTTTATTTTCATATATGTTGTTAGTTAGCCTTCTGTGCTAAAAAGTTTGGATGGCTAGGGGTCAATTTTTCATGTTGTTTTATCTCAATATTTTTATTTAATTTGTTGGTGGTGATAGTATATGATTGGCGTTGGGAGGTTTGGATTTTTTTGGCATGGGATTTATTATTACTATTTGTATTTGGGAGATTTTTCATTTGATATGTTGTAATATTGTAACATGATTGAATAGCTATGGTATACTATGTGTTGACAATTGTTGGTATGCATTTTTGATTTATAATGTTACTTATTAGTTGTCATTTATCCATTTTGGAGAGGTTTTGATGATGGATTCCTGTTTGGTGCTTGAGTTATAGGGAACTGCTATTCTTGTGTTATATGTGAAGCTTAGGTACTTGAGTTGAGTTTAGGGAAAAAATGAGGTAGACAAAATGTTCAGTAGGTTCAGTTTTTTTCGGAAAACTTATCTGCTCCCCTCCTCCTCCCCTCCACAAAACTCTTCCAGAACCCAATTGTGCACCTAATAGTTGTCACTTCTTGTGAAAGTTACTGTTTTGTGAGCACTCATCCTAGATGCAAGCCTAGAACTGAAAACTTTTATTCCATTATGTGGTCGTTGTCAAAATTAGAAAAAATTTCTTCTTTTCTGGCACCTTACTAAATTACACCATATAGGACACCTAAATGTCATCTGGGCCATTGTTTTTGTTTGACTTGTTCTGGAAGCTACTGTTATAGGTTGTGCATCTTGTGAGCTATGCTTGTGTATATATAGATTGTTTAAAGCTATGAATCTCTTACTTTTCCTGGTCATTGTTATGCTCTCTAGTGTTTTCATTCTTATTTTAGTTGTACAATTTGTCTTGCTGAAACTGTCTATGACTAAATCTTCCTTCCAAAAATAGGACGAGACATATGGTGGTCAGTGTTGGTTAATTTTTCAAAGATATAATCTTCTGAACCATTCTTTCTATTATAATATGGGCTTCTTTCATTATTTGATATTTTTCCCTTTTAAGTGTTTTTGATTAGAATTCATAGAAAAGAAATCATTTTAAATGGTTAAAAGGGAAAACAAGGGAGAGAACTAGATGGTTCCTTGCCATCAATTGAGTCTGAGAACATAGTCTTATTTTCCCTTGCCATTTATATTCTTGGTGGGCGATTGAATGCAATTCTTCTTCTCTCTGACAATTTCAAGAAAGTTTAGTGAACCAATGATCTAATGGTTGAAAGTTGGAGTCGAAGGACTACTCATAAAAAAGGATGGTGACATTGCAAACTCTGTCCAGCATTTGTATAAGGCACCAATATGTAGTTGCTAGGTAGAGTGTAACAGCTATCTCATTACAATGCTACCTCTTCCCGCTGATTAGTGAATTGTTTTCTTCTACATTATTACAAGATGATGTTATTTTCTCAGTACATTTTCATATGAAACTGTTCTCTCCTAGTATGTAACATTATTTATTAAGTAGTATATCAGGCTTAATCAGTTTGTAACACTGATCTCATAATTAGATGATGTTGCATCCAGGGCAGCTGTTATTTGAAGTTGGAACTGGGTTGCACACTGGGGGTTATCCAATCCCACTTTTGTTTCCTTATCAACCTCATGGACCCAAATGAAGGCAAAGATAGATCTAGGTCTTTGTAAATTTTTTTAATTGGTTGATTAGATGGCACCATTTTAATGGCTCACTGAGATTTAGTGAAAGTTGCCATCAATTTATTAGACGTCATCGTTTAGATCTTTATTTGAGGTCCTTAGTTTTCTTCCTAGGAAGAAAACGTGTAATTGTTCACTCAGTTATGTGTTTATAATCACTTTATCACTATGATGGTGACAATTCAAGAAGAGGAATTGATGACGTATGTTGGTGAGTCGCAATTCCTAATACGTCATTCATGAACTGGTTTGTTGTCTTGCACAAAAATGATGCAGGAAGAAGAAGAAGAAATTAAAACATTGAAAGAGGAGAAGAAAAAAGAAGAGGTGGGGGCATGTATTTCGTCCTCGCAATGAATTGGTCAAGAAACACAAATTCTCGATAGAAAACAATTTTATTAATATCAAACACTAATTACATCATATTTATTGGTTAAGTCTCCTACCCAAAGATTAAAATTTTGTTTTGAAACATTTTCATTTCCGGAGAGAGCGAAACAAATCAGTGAAGAATCGAAATTCTAATAATTTGAAGTATTTCATAATGTTTCGAGGTATTTTGTAATGATTCAATGCATTTGTATAATTGTTTCAGAATGTTTCAAGTATTTCAAGATATTTTATTATATTTTGACTAATGTTTTGGAAAAATAATTCTAATTTTTATTTTATTTTATTTTCAAAACATGTTGAAACGTTTTCGTTTCCTAGGTGACCGACATAATGCACAGAAATAAAATTTTGATCCTTGCTCCTACCAAAACAAAAATAATTCTCTCAAATTAGTTTCTTACTAAAACTATATAATAATTTCCTGATCAAACTCTTACTAATATTTCTAGTCAAATAAATATTCTCCTTTAATATAATAATATTATAATAAATAATAAATTCAAATTATTCAATTTAAGTTTTTATAATCCATTTTTTATCTCCATCAAAAAAGCATCTGCATCAAGATGTATAATTCAAAATTCAAAGTTTTGTGCTTGAACAAGTGGGGGTATCTTATGGCTACTATTAGCCGAATAGCCGTCCCATTTCTTTTTCGGGAATCTTTCAACATTAATCAAGATTGTGTGTATATGATTTTGTTTGGCCTCCAGTTATAGGCTTTGTAAATGTGTGTATTACAATCAATAGGTTTAATTATGTCAATTGATGCTGCCCTATAGTCCATCTCATAAAGTAATAGCTCGAGTCACTGTAGGTAGTAACAACTTACTAGGTGGTAAAATATATATATATATATATATATATATATATATTTTGTGCTAGAAAAGACATTATTTGATATTGGCTGCATTTGTGTTAATTATGGAATTTAATAGCTGATCCAAAAATGTTCCCAAGGCTTTGTTGAGGTAAGCAGAGTTGAGTTTAATATGCATATTTTTTATTTTGTAGCAGTATTAAAAGGAATTTTGTAGCACTGTTTAATTAGATAGCAACTCCATTAAAAAACAATGGTTGATCAATTATTTCAATTCAGTTACCTTGCATACGGATTTTCACTCCTGCGCGTACTCTTAGTAGGTGCTTAACCCCATTGATGATTTATAACTAGCAAAAGATGGTGAATTGGTCATGTTAACTAGTACTAGTGTAAGTTTAACTTGGTTTCAAGTATGGTGTTGTGCTTACTAAAAGCCTGATTAGTCGGGTCTCCTAGGGAAAGGGTTCATATATATCTTCCTAAGCTATTTCTTTTGCTGATTCTGTCATTATAAATGATGAGGCTCTTTCAGTTGTCATATCCTTTTGTTTTTTGCTTGAACGCATTTTTATACACTTTGTACAGTCAGGTGGCTTTAAGTATCCGGTTGCATTTGATATTTTTCTCACCATGGCATGTAAAAGTGCCACATGAGGGATGACCAGATTAGATTTCCATCAATGAAAATGATATAGATTTGAATGTAAAAAATGAAAAAAAATTATTTATAATTACATAGCACAAAAAAGATTTCCAATCTAATTGAAACAAAGGAATTCCAGCAAGATGAGGACACAATGAAAATCCAGAGGAAGCCAAAACACTGATTCTTCCCCTCTATAATCCACCACCTGACACTGCATTCATCTCGGCAGTGTTGAGCTTTTTAACTTCCTTCAAGGCCCCAAAACTCAATCTCAAACATAGCAATGCAAGAACTTGAGAAATCTAACTCACCTCTACTAGATCAAACAATCCTTTATGGAATGAGAAAAGAACTTGGCAATGAAGAAAGAAATTACCAGTATTTGCCCCGCTAGTATTCTCCCTACTACTTTGACACAGTGCACTGGTGAGGAAGTGAAGAGTGATAAGGTCGCCTTTGAAGCAAGTCATTAGTGTTAAGTTTCTTTGAGCAAACAATCCAAGACAAAACTTGGACTTTAATAGGCATTTTTGTTGCATTTTATGCTTCTAGTCATTGAGATGATTCTTTGGCAGGATATATTGGATAGATGGAGTCTTCCAAAGAGACAGGCTGCCGAGCTCCAGAAGGCCCCATTCTTTGCATCAACAATTGTGGCTTCTTTGGTAGTGCAGCCACTATGAACATGTGTTCCAAGTGTCACAAGGACATGATCTTGAAGCAGGAACAGGCAAAGCTTGCAGCTTCCTCCATTGAGAATATTGTGAATGGCAGCTCTGGCAGCAATGGGAAGGAGCCTGTGGTTACTGGTGCTGTGAATATGCAAGCTGGACCCGTGGGGTTGAAGGTTGCTCCTACACAAGCAGCCAGTGATTTATCCCCAAGCCAGAGTTCAGCGGCAAAGGCAAAAGAGGGTCCAAATAGATGCAGCACTTGCCGCAAGCGTGTGGGTCTAACAGGTTTCAGTTGCAGGTGTGGAAATCTCTTCTGTGCAGTTCATCGCTACTCTGACAAACACGACTGTCCATTTGATTATCAGACTGCAGGTCGGGATGCTATAGCCAAAGCCAATCCTATCGTTATAGCGGAAAAGCTTGATAAGATCTAGGAGCAATGGAGTGAAGGTTTATGTACTGAAGTATGATGCTTTCTCCCTGTGTCTCCTTATAAGTTGGTCACTTGTCTTGGTAGGTGCCCTTTAGTCAAAAGAATGGTTTAAGGCACTAGAATGGAGGGCATCTTTGCAAGTCTAATGAACTTGAAAGTCCTCAATTGGTTACTGTTGCTTTGCTTGCTCCAGTGTATAAGTCTTTATTTGTGCTGGCTTGATGAATATCTCTGGTGGAAATTTGTAATTTGTTGTGTTTGGTTGATTTGTATTTATCTGGTTTTATATGTCATAATGGTTTGCAGCATGCCTTTGGTACTAGAACTGTGTGCTTTCATTGGTCTTTGTTTTTTTTCCCACCAGAAGGTACATGTTTTGCCTAGTACTGAAATCCTGTCGTCAAGATATGATCTTATGATTGTTTATGTATGAGCATGTATGGTTTGTTTTCCCTTTTTTGTTCCATACATCAGCTTATGGTTCCCAATAGTGTTCTAATAGTGTCAGTTTATTCCGCTAAGTCTTGCCAGGTGCCTCAGTGTGGGTAGTAGTTTTCTATCCACTTCTTATTCACATCTATCTGTTCTATTTTTCTCTACGTTTTCTGGCGAAAATATTGATCCGTTTCCCTTAGCATGATTTGCATTGCTGCTGCAACTTGCCTGTCATTTCCTTATTAGCGGACTGGTAGTTTTCTTCGTACAGTTCCTTTAGAAAAGAAAAGAAAAGCAAGGGCTGGGAATATAAGTATAACAGGCCAGCAACAGCTACAAGATTGCGTGGTCATTTGGCATAAGACTCGTGGAAAATTGAGTTGCATTTTGGAAGATGCTTTGGAAGTTCAGTATTCTCTGCTTGCATGTGTATTCTCTGCTTTTCCACAAAATTCTTATGTTTCATGTGTTCCTACCTGTTGTTTCTCCGGATGTTTCCTGGTATGTTTGAATATTGTCTCAATGCGCATGTGCTGTAACATACGCCTTGTAGTGTTTAGTTGTTGGTAGTAGGCCAGACAATGTGTTTTGTGACAATAGGTCCACTATCTCTTCAATAAAAAGTGGAGCTAATAGCTCTAAAGGAAAACACATTGATGTAAATTATCACTATATCTTAGGATACGGTGGAGGGGTGAAATAAGAGTCAATATTCTCTTAGGAAAGATGGTGGTTGACCTTATGACAAAGGGGTTGACTTTGAAAAATTCAGAGAGGATGTAACTGCAATGAGTTTGAGAAGCACCTAGGTGCTGCGATGTTGCAATGTTAAATGACTAGAGAAATTTTGGGGAGGCTTGAAATTTATAGGAAGATACAACGCTACCTGATTAGAGATAAGAATTGGTCGGATAAAATGTAGAAGACACTAGCAAGCATACCAATGTTATAGCACACTCATGAGTGTAAAGTCTACTTTCAGGTAATAAGAAATCTCTGCATAGTCACCTAGGTGCACGAGGTATTAAGTCGTCGATAAGGTGTATCAAGAAAAGTCTCTTGATGCAGAAAGGGAAGGAAATGAGATGCGTAATCGAGTGAGTGATACACTAATGAGTATTTGATGAGTACATAGGGAAATATCTTTTTGATTGCAATGATAATGAAATTATCATGCAATACTTTTAGGTATGAAATGTTTGTCAAGACCTTTTGATATTTTTTTGTTCGTTACGCCAAGTATATGGATTGTTAACCTTTTTGCATTTAATAAATTTTTTTAATATCAAAGATGATGTAAATAAATATAAATGTATGATCTTATTTTTATTGATTGGGATAAGAATTGACTTGTTGAAGTGCCCACCTAAACATTTTTTTCTGGCTCCGACCCTATGCCAGAGTGATATAACCTCTACACCCAATCTTATCAACAAAAGTTGCTAATAAAGTGGCCTTTTTATGAGATCATTCCTATGGTCTAGATGTGATCTTAAAACTACTAGTCCAAAGTGGCCTGCTCAGAAGTTACTAAGATCAAACAGGAAAGGGGACTTGGCTTGAAGTTATGATTGGAACAGAGCCTTAATGCTGCTCGGGTACATATGGTATACATTCACCGATAATCTTTGAAACAGCAGGATGAAAGCCAATTATTTGAGAGGGAAAAATCTATGGAGCTTAAAATTATGAGAGTTTCATGGAATTGGGGAAAGCTTCTAAGAATGAGAGAACTAGCAAGACTTCTGGTTAAACACATCATAGGAGACGAAGACAACATCAGCTTATGAAAAGACAATTGACATCCAAGTGGCCCTCTCCTGCCCAAGTGGTATCATAGGGTTATTGAGGACTCTGCTCTGCCTCTCAATGCCAAAGACAGATTATATCAGATGGACATCATTGGACCTGGACGAGTCCAACTAATAATAATCTTCATGAGATACAAACTTCAATGCCCACATGTCAAGGAGTTCCCTAAGGATGTTGTGGAACGAGTACAACATGCACATCAAATGAGTCGTGTCTACGAAGTGATGCCATTTCATAGGGAACGTGGTCTTCCCGATATAGTTTGTATTCCACAGACTGTCCCATCGCTGCCTGACGGCCTACTTCTCTTATTCCATATAAGGACTTTTCTAATGATTCTGAGGATCCTGTTGAGGGAGTAACACATGAGCTATCACTTTCACACAAAAGGTGAGACAGAGGTGGGCATGGAGTCAGCCATCTTTGCCACCATATATATGATCTTTTAGACGGTGGAGTGACTCAAGAGATTCCAGCTCCTCCTGATGGACAACGGCCCAAGCGATAGAGGAGACCACTACCTTGTGGGATGTAGTCCATTTTTTTTTGTCTATGTTGTATATAAATTGTGTTAATTAGTGTTGTATATAAAAACTCTTTGGGTTCATAGTTTGATATAATGTAATTCCATTACTGCATTTCAAATTAGTTATCAAATACTCTAAGCAATGTTTTTTCAAGAACAAAACACAATTTATTGAAATACAGATTGATAAGACTAATTGAAGTAATACACCATATTTCCAAGAAACATAAAAAAATACTGGAAATACAAATACGACGACGAAGTTTAAATGTTACAACACAAAAGTTGCATAACACTTCATCATGGGTCTTCATATTCGTCAGACATCTACACATTAGTTGGAAGCTTAAAATTACTTCTTGTATCCTCCTTTCTGCAGCACGGTCTCTTACAATACGACGAATGTTGTACCGATTGCAACGGATTATCATTCGATTGTTCTCAGCTCGAATACGAAACAATGCTTGCTCTAATTCTTGAGGAGTGGTAATAGGCATACTAATGTCAACTTGTCAAGACCTTCTTATGTTGCAAGAATGTAAATCTAAGCTTAGATTTTCTCTTTCCGTCAAACGATATTGTCATTCTGTCATTATTGTGTTTCTAGCTGTTCGCGAATAGCTTAAACGAGTAGAAGAACTCATCATCTAATGCCTAATGATAACCCACAGTTTCAAACACCGTTCCCGGACTATAATTCCTGGTTAGAGATGAAGTGTGTACATTGAACATTGCACATGAATTCAAACTTATAGGCATTATGGATGTGAGTATGCCTGTCTGCAACCTTAATGAATGACATTAAACCATTGTGTGGTCATAATAACTGATATTGAACCAATGTGTAGTCACAATGAATGAAATTGAATCAGTGTGTAATCACAATGAATGACATTGATGCAATTGTCATGTTGTACTTGTTTCTTGTTCAGCAGCCCATGTGTAGTCACTTGAATGCACTGGTGTGTAGTCACAATCAAAATCTTATGACTACACACTAGCTCAATGCCAAAAACCCTGATACTGTTGAATGTATCATGGACGTGAATCAGTGTGAATTAGGGTCTAGTTACTTCAATGAATGAGATATCTCAATGTGTAGTCAAATTGACATGTTGATTTAGAAGAGTATTATGTCTGACTCCGACGAGAGTGAACTTTTCGTGTTAATGAATCATACTCATTATGTACAGATCTAAGAGAACTTGGTATACCGATAACACATAGACTTTCACTTACCACGCCACAAAAGAATAGAATAGACTACAAAGCAGCAGTTAAACGTGTACGAAAAGAGAATAATAAGATGATGATACTTAAGTGTCGATATTATATGCTCCAATTTGCAACTGACATGGTGGCCAGTGCATTTTGAAGGGAGTTGACAACTATTGAACAATCTACTATATTGTCTAATGAACAATATCTATCAGATGAATATATGTTGGGAAAATTTCATCAACACCTTCTCTAGTTAGGCATAAATTTAAAGACACTCCCTCCCCATTTTGAATCTTCACTGCATTCCCTTCTGGTTTACACTGTTAAATCAAAGACACCCTTTACCGTAACCAACCTTTACTGACCATCAGAAAAGTATTGATGTCAGGGTAAATTTTTTGTGAAATGTCAATTTTACCCTTTTTATTCTACGTGAAACCCTTGTTCCCTTCTCTTTCTTTCTCTCTCTCTCTCAACAACTCAATCACCTAACTGCAATTTAGTAGTACGGTGAAGAATAATATAAAAAATTCATATAAAAAATAAAAAAAATTAGTGCTACAATTTGGTGACACTGTAAAAAAAAAAAAACAGGTGACACTGTACGCTTAAACATAATACAAAAAAAAAATTTAAAAAAATTTTAAATTTTTTTTTTAAAAATTAGTAACACCGCATGCTTAAACATAATACAAGGAAAAAATTTAAAATATATATATTTTTTAAAAAAATGATAACACCGTACGCTTACACATAATACAAGAAAAAATTTAAAATAATTTTTTAAGAATTTTTAAAAAAACCGGTGACATCGTACACTTAAATATAATACAAGGAAAAAATTCAAAAAATATATATATTTTTAAAAAACCGATAATACCGTACGCTTAAACATAATACAAGAAAAAAAATTTTAAATGATTTTTTTAGATTTTTTTTAAAAAAAACCGATGACATCATATGTTTAAACATAATACAAGGAAAAAATTCAAAATAATTTAAAAAAAAAA
The DNA here is from genome assembly GCA_023539305.1 of Ilex asprella. NCBI lineage: Eukaryota > Viridiplantae > Streptophyta > Magnoliopsida > Aquifoliales > Aquifoliaceae > Ilex > Ilex asprella. Next base: position 2,241,668 of record CM042200.1, read on the forward strand.
CGGTGACACTATACGCTTAAACATAATATAAGGAAAAAATTCAAAATATTTTTTTTTAAAAAAATTGGTAACATCGTACCCTTAAACATAATATAAGGAAAAAATAAAATAATTTTTAAATAAAAATCAATAACACCATACACTTAAATATAATACAAAAAAAAATTTTAAAATAATTTTTTTAGAAATTGTTTTTTTAAAAAAACCAGTGACATCGTACGCTTAAACATAATATAAGGAAAAAATTCAAAATAATTTAAAAAAAATGATGACATCGTACGCTTAAACATAATACAAGGAAAAAAATTTAAAATAATTTTTTTAGAATTTCTTTTTAAAAAAAACCGGTGACATCGTACGCTTAAATATAATATAAGAAAAAAAAATTCAATTTTTTTTTATTTTTTTTTTAAAAATCGATGACGTCGTACACTTAAACTATATAATATTTATATATAGTTTAATAGTACTGCACATAACACTTGGAAATAGGAATATATATTTATATATAGTTTAATGAAAAATAATTGGTGAAAATGTAAATTTTTATAAAATTCATGGGTAAAATAATAAAATGTCTATTTCTGTCACGTCCGTCAGCCGATCAACACTGACAAGGGAGGTCAGTGAAATTTTAGAAAAGACGGGGGTGTCGTTGAAGATAAACCTATTCAGAGGGGGTGTAGATGAAATTTTCCCATATATGTTTGATGAAAATTAACAAATGTAATCAGTGTCCAATTGGTTGTGCATGTAACGTTTATGTGTATGTCGTATTTAATGTTAATCAATCTCATAGCTTTATTAGTCTATTATGTGTTTTGTTATATCACAACTTTTTCATTGTCACAATCTATCATTGTCAAATCAGCTTCTAAATATGCAATGTGATGTCATTTCATTGTTATTTTAAATTGTCAAACCGAGCCTATATATACTAGCATTCATAATTGTGTAAATGAACTACCAAACAAAATGTATAGACACTCATCACATACACAATACAACCAAGCCAATGAATGTTCTTCTTCAAGCAATGAACAAAATAGTTCATCTTCGACTAACAAACGTGAACGCTCAACTGACAGATCAACATCACTAAAAAAAGTTCATTCTATTGGATCATATACAGATTCCAATGGTGTAACGTGGTATGGACGAAAGCGTGAGTTCCGCAATGAGCCAATCGACCCTTATCACTCATTCAGTCAAGTTGGACATGTAATTGTTGGACCTGTAACTGACTATCTGCCTTCACATCCTCATATCGAACTCACACCAATATGACGACAGTTATATGATAAACGTTGTGACCTTGAAATTTTTGTCATTGACATGAAATTGTGGTACCAAAGACACATTCGACGGATATTTACGATCTACAGAATTCAAACAATCATGACGAGATCATATCAAGACATGAACATGAAAATGATCAAATGCAGCGTTGACTTGATCGACTTGATCGTTTGCATGCAAAAATAGAGCATTTTGATCATGAATATGCCGAAATTAAAATTTTCGAGGACCCCTTACTTGTTTTTAATCCTAAACTTTTTGATTTTTCTGATTTGGACGATAATGAGGCCAAACACTTTTATCCCATCATGTTTATGTATACTCGATAATCTTTTATGTTATTTTGAACATCCACCACGTTATTGACAACCTTTTACTCCATCAAATGCATTGGAAAGTGTTATGAAATAAATGCTCAATTTTTTTTTTGTTATGAATAACTTCAATTTTTACATCGCTTAATAAACATTATTCTTGATATGATCAAAATTAACAATAAAATTTTATGTTTGAATGTTAAATTAAAATTAATTAAATGTATACGTTTTCATTGTTTTAAATAAAATTAAATATTCAAAAAATTTATATATAAAAAAGGGACAAAATGGGGAAATAACATTTTACTGAAAAATGTCAGTGCAAATGACGTGTTTTAGAAACGTTATTTGAACCAACGTTTTCAATAAAACGTCATTTGCACTGACGTTTTATATGAAAATGTCACTTGGATTGACGTTTTTTTTTCTATTTTGTATGCCCACTATTGCAACTAAATTTTTTTATTTCGAATAACGTTTTTAGGTTAAAAATATTATTATAACTGACATTTTTAAAATTGTCTGAATTTAAAAAATAATTTGAAAAGAAATTTATTTAGGGTATAACTTTCAAAAACCCCAGAGTCAGGCTAAAAGCTCCTGAATTATCAGGCAATCATAACTACCATGTCAGGAAACATGCTCATGGAACACGCTACTCTTCTGTAACTCCATTCCATTTTAAAAAAAAAAATAGTGCGCCAAAAAGAAATGATTTGCACTTCCCAGAAAGTTCCTGTCCATGTAACATGTGCGTTGTGATTTTTGCACAATATATTGGAATGACAGATCTCTCATTTGGTGAACTCGTGTTGGTCGAGGAAATGGTCGATCCCGCAACAAGGAATGGGTCAAGAGGGCCAAAGGGGACCTAAGGGGTGGCGATGAATTATTCTTGGGCTGTCCCATCGATTCCTGCGAGTTGTGGATGACACTTATAACACAGAAAACAGGTTAGAAGGGCGTCAAAGTGTTTCTGGCGTATCCTCTCTGATGATCGAGTTAGTTCTTTGAGAGAGGGGAAGAAGAAGACACCGTATAACTCTAGTGGGATGATTATTTTGTACCTTTGTAATGCGTTTTTGATGACTATTTACACTTTCAAAGGCTCATTATTACTGAGGGTCTAGATAGTAGATAACGTCCAGATATTGGATAATGTGCCCCCTATTCTTCATGGGGGAGACCCAGTATTAATTGCTCAGATCCCCGAGCACTCAATGCTCTTCCTTTTATGCAATAGATATTAAATGCTTGGATCCCGGGGAATTTAATGCTCTTTCTTCAATGTTGAGGCATTGAATGTCTTGATTCTGGAGCATTTAATGCCCCTTCTTCTCGGCTTCTCAAGTCATTAGCGATGTCCCCTCAACTGAGGATTCATTAAATGTCTGCCTGAGACAGCCGTATGTCAGCAGGGGCACTCTTGTCTTTCTGTCCCTTACCCTGCACTTTATGCCACGTGTCTGACGTTCCTTGATGGAGTATCTCTTCATTCTATCATTCTGACCTCCTTAGGGTAGATAATCCAATAATTCACAACATATCCTTGATTTTGATGGGTTGCCCTTGTTAGTGTCCTTTCTAGAAGGGGAGGTGACTGGTCTGCTACCTAGTCCTTATGATAATGAGTGGCTATATCAGAGAGGGCATTCCCATCGGTGTCGAGAACATGTGACTATCAGGAAGAGATGTCCCCCCTCGGTGCCAAGGACACATGACTGCATCGGGAAAAGATGTCCCCCTCGGTGCTGAGCCCACGTCGTTGCGTCAGGGGGAAAAGACGCCTCTCGCCCCGAGGATACGTGGCTCCATCAAGGAGGACATATCCTTCGGTGCCGAGGACACGTGTTGGAATCATACTCTTCCTCAGAAGTGTCCCATCATAACAGACTAAATTTTACATAGCTAGTTTGAAGGAATCAGAAAGGAAAGAAGAAAACACCCAATGAGTGGGAGAAACAATGGATTGATTGGAGAAGGTCTAGACGAGCTTCAAAAATTTGGTTTTATAAGATGCAGATATACAAAATGTATGTTGAAATTAAGTTAAAATTACATAAAAAAAGGACATGTTTAATGAAACAATTAAGTAACATGCACATTGAATATCCGTATCAAATTGGTAAATAAAGTATGAGTCGCAACAGAAGAAGTATAAAAACACATGTGGACGTATTTGTGACGAGTTAGAATCAATACCTATTGGAAAGCCAAGATAGTTGCCCATTCGTTGTGAAGATCAATACACACATCAATAAGACCCTACAGATTATGAAAAATGTTTAATAGCATTAGCATAAGGTGAGGCTGCAAAGATAAAAAGATGTACTAGCATAGAGTATGGCAGAAGCAGGCAACCAGATTTGTTAGGGAGAGTTAATTTTGTAGGGCAGTGTTTAAAAACGTAATCCTAACTAACTTACTTCGGCACACCCATAATCATTCTATCCCTAGTCCCAATCAACCCTATCCCCCTAAAAATTTATCACACCACAATAAGAAGGAGAGTTAATATTCAGCTTCCATCAACAAAAAATAAAAAATGACTTTATTCTTGAGATATTTTGAGAAAAAGAGAATCGTTCGAGCTGGACGTGAAGGTGTGATGTAGAACAAAAATCAACAGTTATTCTATTTTATTTATTTATTTAGAGTAAGAGTTAATTAGGAATATTCTAGAGTTATTTACGACCTAAACTATTCATAAACCTACAAAACTTCTTGGTGATAATCAAAGTGCTATAAAGTTGGCTACTAATTCGGTGTGTCACGCAAGAACAAGGCATATTGAGATCGAGCTTCATTTCATTTGTGAGAAGGTGCTTGATGGAACAATTGAAGTATTGGAGGTGCAGAACAAGAACAACATTGCAGATATCTTCACAAAGTCTCTCTCCAAGGGAGTATTCGAGATTCTTCATGCGGAGTTTGGACTTATTTCCAAAAGTTCACTTTAAGGGAGAGTGTTAAAATTTAAAGTAAACTTTTGGTAATTATATATTTAAATATTTTATTTTTGAGAGATGTAGTGATGATTAATGTATTTAAGAAATTCAATATCTAGAACCTTGTAGAATATGCTTGCAATAAGTATCCTTCTTAAGCCTCTTACCAACATCTAGAACCTTCACTTTTCTGCCAAAGCTCAACACTAAGTTAAAATTATGAAACCTTCCAAACCTCCACCTACCTTGAGCTTTGAAACCCTTCTCTAGTCTCCTATAAATAGACTCCCACCAACTTAAATCACCAACCCAACAAAAACAAAAATCATGAACAACAATTACCAACTTATTCCTTCTTTCTCTCTTGTAAGTTTTTTCCCCTTTTGTAAGCTTTCTCTTTTGTAAGCTTTTGATTGTAAGCTGGTAACTTAGATATCTCCATAATAATAAATGTATTTTTCTTCCTTCATTTTTTTGAGCTATATTCTAATTTCTTCATTCTTCTTCAACTTCGGTTGTGAGTCTTGGGCTAGTGAAAATTTATTTTTCACTATTCTAAGAAAGCAATTTTCAGAATTTGGATTTTTTTATCTTCACACGAATTGCTTAAAGCGATCTCGTGCAACCACTTTCCATCATGTTGCACAATGGTACAGCCTTCCAAAAACAGTGTGCGTAAATTGCTGCAGGTCAAAAATTAAAAAAAAAATTACATCAAAATGCAGCAATCACATGTACAAACAATCAACCATGCAAAATAATTATTTTAGATGTTTGCTCTAGCAATCAGATAGAGGTTTGCTCACTGTTGCTTCCGGTAATCCCGCAGATATGCTTTCGGACACATTCAGAGATCTCAAGTTCTTAAATCTTAGCTAGAGCTTTTCAAGCGTGGTGGAATAACAGAATGTGATAGTCACGTGATTTCTTGTTTCTCCCTCGATCGCGTAACTCCCTTGATCACGTAAAGCTTCTTGCACACCAACGACACTTCAGCGTGATCACTTGAGTTTTGAATGAATGGAATGACGCATTGAAAAACATTATAAGCTTTATCATTCAATTCACTGCGTTTCCATTCTCCTCCATTCTTTGATTTGCAGAGAGAAATGAAGAAGACTATACAACAAGAATTCTTGAAAAAAAAAAGAGAGAAATTAATCTCAAGAACTTCTGTATTTATACTCGCTCTGTATAACTTAAGTTATAATAGTTTGTTATATATAACAAAATAGGGGTAGGCAGGTGGTACACGTGAGGTTTGTCAGGCAGGAATTGTTAAGACTTTAAAATCCTCTATTATTTATTTAGACAATAATTTAGATCAACACGTAATAAATTTTGGGGAAAAAAAAACAAAGTGATCTCTTGATCTCCAATGAAATGATCATTTATACATGCATGATTTAGTAAAAAAGTAGGAATAAATATAAGATTTAAACTATTTTTTTTTCTGATTTCATAAATATCATAAAGTCGTTGTATACTTTGTTCAAAGCTTAGGGTATGTAAATGCAATTTATAGTTATTTGTACAAAAAAATTGGGGTCAATCGTACGTTAGAGATTTTTAAGGCTAAAAGTACATATCTTAAATATATTTGTCATTAATTTTGTCAAGAGTAATTGCGTAGTTTTTAAACTTGGCTCGGACTGGATTAATGGGACACTGATTCAACTGTGGGTCAATTAGTTGAACTAGTCATATATTTAATTAATATAAAATAATTAGTAATATTAATCAATATACTAAAATATTATAATAGTTACAATAATAACATGTTTTATACTATAATAGATGAACTAAAATGTCAAAAAAATCCCCAATTCATTAATGTGCTTACACAATTGATATAATTTGATAGAGCATAAAAGAATTCCTAATGACCATTGAATATTTGGTATAACAGTTACAATGTGATGACCCCAAAAAAAAATTGAAAGAAAAAGAAAAATAGCTCAAAATTGTATTACAAGGCATTAAAAAAATCAAAAGAAGAAAATGGGCAACATAACTATGAAAAATTGTGAGAAGGTATATATTTTTTTTTGACAGAAACGATAGAATATCTATTGAATAGAAAGATTTGAAAGGAGGAATTACACTAAAATGTCGGGTGTCTTATCCTCAAAACATCAAAGTGTTCATAACATTTAGTCCTTCTAGCAAGCTGGCGAGCTACACAATTTCCTTTGTGCCTAACAGTAGAGACAGAAAAATATCAAAAACTTTGTAGGTAACCTTTAACATGCCCTGTAATAGAACCTATAGGAGAAAAATCCTTACCAGCGTCAACAATCATCTTTATCACTGTAGATGAATCCCCTTCCAATACAATCTCATCACACTCTATTTCCCTAGCAAATAACACAGCTTCCTTTGCAACAATGATTTCTGTTGTTTGCACCTCACATAAAGAACGAACCTTCTTCGGTAGTCCCGCAATAAACGCACCAATAGCCCTTTCAAAATCAAAAAGAGCTCCATCAAAATTTACCTTGAAAGATCCTGTTCTTGGGGGAAACCACCTATCTAGGTCAGCCATATTAATACTCAACCTACCCAACTCCATAGCCTGTTCATATTATTGAAAGTAGTTCATAAATTCTTGAGCTAAACATACAGGTTCTTTTTCAAATTATGGAAAAGTACTTCATTTCTATTCCTCCAAACTAAACTAGCAGTGCAGCATAAAAAGTGAAAAAAGATGGGGCATAAGCTGTTGAGATACATCCCAAAAACCAAAGATCAATTTGGGTCACATGGAGCTGAATCACATGGCGTAGTGGACTGCTGTTACCCCTTAGTTTGTTTGCTCGACATTGACATGTGGTGCCTCGCCCAAAGACGTCCATGCCTTAGCCAAATTGGGTTGTGCTTGGTGAAGCAAACCCTTAGTACAAAATTGGCTTCTTAAAGAATTGGATGTTGTTTGGCTAGGTTACAAAATGGTTCAGCAAAGGCTACGTCTGTGCCTCTGGCTCAGGTTATTATGACTCTTCAACTCAGAGTACATCTATTGCTGTCAGTAGCATTATTATGGCTCCGAGAAGAGGGTGCTAGACCAGCTTCCCCCAGGTCCTATGCCCCTAATCCTTAGCACACCAAAGTAAGACACAACCCTGACAAATGCTTACCATATGTGGAGGCAAGGTATTCCAAAGACCGAGACCCAAGATTCAGGGCAGATGACCAATGGGACGCGTCGTTAGCGAAAGCCCCATGCATGGTTGAGGGAGGCAACGCATGCATGGGCATGTTGGACACAACCAATGGGTTGATTGAAACCTCATGCATGGCTGTGGGAGGTAGCGCATGCATAAGCACATCGGGTACAATTAGTGGGTTGATTGAAGTCCCATGTATGGTTGAGTGAGGCAACTCATGCATGGTTATGTTGGACACAAGCAAGAAAGGCTAGCCAATGAGCTCGAATTGTGGGGCATTCAGGGGCGTGGCCAGAATTTTTTTTAGGGTGGACACACTAGCATGTTTTAATTAATTTTTTAATAGA
>CM042200.1:2262031-2276496 GCA_023539305.1 Ilex asprella
GTAACCCTGACACTCAAATCCAAATTCAACTCAATTTCTATCCGAATTAAGTTTTGAGCTATATATCTCAAAAATCAAAGTCGAATGAAATTTTAGTTCAAGTTTGCAAATGTCGAGTTGTTCAAATGAAAAAGGTTTAATGGATATTACCTTAAGATTTAAAGTTTGATTCTCACACTCCTGGATTGTTATCTGTGCATTGTTATCCATGTTTACGTGTAGTTTATAATGTTCCCGTAAGTAAAAACAAATATGAGGATGCGTAAAAAAATATGAGGGACTAATTTTCAATAACAAAAAATATTTTTTTTTTTTGAGTTATTATACATTTTATGCTATCTAACTTGCATGAGTTGGTGACTAAAAGAAGATGATGACCCATGTTTTTGTACTCAATCATTTTCATTGGACTGAATAAGCAATTTATAGATAGTCCTCAATCCTCACCAAGTTAATCTTATTGTCAACTTGGTTAATATCATTTTCACAAGAAATCTCACTCTCTCTCTCTCTCACACACACACAAACACAAACCCACACACACTCTTAGATTGGACTTTGTAGTAGTCGAAATACATAGAAAAACAAGTAGTGGACGACAGTGCAACTTCTCACCCACGGAAGACACTCATAACTTATAACCAATACACGTAGGTTAATGGATGGATTAAGTTAAATGTGAAATAATTTTTTTTTCTCATTTGTATGAATTCGAATTCGAATCCATCATATTATATTTTTGAATTAAGATCACTTAATGAAATTGAAATCCTTGAAATTTGACTCAACTTAATGAAATTGAATTCCTTGAAATTTGACTAAACAGAGTTATAGGAATCATATCGAAATGACAATAAGATTAACTTGGCATGACCATGAGCGTCTTTTATTGTGGAATATTTCATTTGAACCATAACTACTAACTCGAAAGGACAATCCGTCACCATATAATTACTAAAGTCAAGCAATAAATTATGTCACTCATATAAATCAAACACTATTTAATAAATACATGAAAGTCAAAGAAGGCCCTAAACAAATATGACTTATGTTGTACTATACCACCGGCGCACGTGTTATCACAACCTTTATTTTGTCAAACAAACTTACTGATTTTGTTCAAAAAAATTTGGACAACTTTGTCCACAATTGATAGAAAATGTACAAGGTGATATAAGATTTTGTCAAATCTAAGTATTTAACGTTGTACATCTAATAAACCCTAACCCAGAAAAGCATTTTACCGCTGGTATCATTCTATTCTCTCTCTTTCTCTGCTTGCTATATAAAAGGAGTTTCAAGTTGAATCTAACCACATAAGCAACACTAATCTCTGCTGCTGGAAGTGATCGGTGGCAAGTGACCTACCAATTTTGTGTCCAAGATAAACCATGGAGCTCCAAGATCTCACCATGAAACCCAAACCTCAAGCGCCACCGACTTCTGGTGGGCTCTTACAGCAACTCCGCGACTCCGCCGACATCAACAACTCTCCAGCACACCAAGTTCTCGAACTCAATGATGCAGTCTCTAAACCCACGTCATACCCTTTCGTTCTTTCCTTCAAGAACCTCACATACAACGTCAAAACTCACCGAAAAATGTCACTTCCGACATGTTTCAGGAGGACCACAACGCCTGAACCACCGGAAGGTATGACTGAAAATCAGGTGACTTGCACGAAGGTGTTATTAAATGACATTTCCGGCGAAGCGAGAGAAGGTGAGATCATGGCCGTTCTCGGAGCTAGTGGTTCCGGAAAATCTACCTTGATCGATGCACTTGCTCATCGGATATCCAGAGAGAGCTTGAAGGGAACAATTACTCTGAACGGTGAAGTTTTGGAGTCTAAACTTCTTAAAATTATATCGGCTTATGTTATGCAAGACGACCTGTTATTTCCGATGTTGACAGTGGAAGAGACGCTCATGTTCTCGGCGGAGTTTAGGCTACCACGTACTCTCTCAAAGTCGAAGAAGAAAGCAAGAGTTCAAGCATTGATTGACCAGTTAGGCCTGGAAAGCGCTGCCAAGACGGTGATCGGAGATGAAGGCCATAGAGGAGTCTCCGGCGGCGAAAGACGTCGAGTTTCCATCGGAATTGACATTATTCATGATCCGATCATCCTGTTCCTTGATGAACCCACGTCGGGGCTTGACTCTACTAGTGCGTACATGGTGGTGAAGGTCTTACAGAGGATTGCTCAAACTGGAAGCATTGTGATCCTGTCGATACATCAACCAAGTTATAGACTTATGAGCCTGCTCAACAGTTTGATCTTTCTTTCACAAGGACAGACGGTGTACATTGGCTCTCCGGATGGTCTTCCACAGTTCTTCTCTGAGTTTGGACACCCAGTTCCAGAAAACGAGGATCGAACTGAGTTTGCTCTTGATTTTATCCGAGAGCTCGAAGGCACTCCTGATGGAACCAAAAATTTGGTTGATTTCAACAAATCATGGGAAATGAAGAACCCTCGAAACAATTTAGAAAATGGATCAAAAGATTCAAAATTGTCTCTCAAAGACGCCATAAGCGCAAGCATTTCTCGTGGAAAGCTAGTCTCTGGCGCAACAAACATAGTAGAAGCCAACCTCACATCTTCTGTTCCAAGGTTCGCGAACCCTTTTTGGATTGAAATGATAGTGATCGGGAAGCGATCATTACTAAACTCATGGCGGTCTCCGGAGCTCTTCGGTATCCGATTAGGTGCTGTGATGATCACAGGAATAATCTTAGCCACCGTGTTTTGGAGGCTCGATAATACCCCAAAAGGCATTCAAGAAAGATTAGGGTTCTTCGCCTTCGCTGTCTCGACCACCTTTTACACTTGTGCCGAAGCCATTCCAGTCTTTCTTCAAGAACGATACATCTTCATGAGAGAGACAGCTTACAATGCTTATCGCCGTTCATCATACGTTCTCTCTCACTCCATTATCTCCATTCCTTCTCTTCTATTCCTCTCACTGGCATTTGCAGCAACCACCTTCTGGGCGGTTGGTCTCGCTGGCGGACTTTCTGGGTTTTTGTTCTTTTTCTTCTTCATCTTCGCGTCATTCTTCGCCGGAAACTCCTTCGTCACCTTCCTTTCCGGTGTTGTCTCTCATGTGATGTTGGGTTATACAGTCGTCGTCGCCATTTTAGCCTACTTCGTCCTCTTCAGCGGCTTCTTCATCACCAGAGATCGAATCCCTCCTTATTGGCTCTGGTTCCACTATGCTTCTCTGGTGAAGTATCCATACCAAGGGGTGTTACAGAACGAGTTTGATGACCCAACAAAATGCTTCATCAAGGGGATTCAAGTGTTTGATAATACGCCATTAGTGGTTGTTCCCGATTTTTTGAAGCTTAAACTATTAAAGACGATGAGCGATACCTTGGGCATGAACATTACTAGCTCCACATGCTTGACTACTGGAGTGGATATTCTGAAGCAAACTGGAGGGAATGAGATAAGCAAATGGAATTGCTTGTGGATCACCTTTGCTTTGGGGTTTTTCTTCAGAATTATGTTTTACTTTGCTTTGTTGTTTGGATGCAGAAACAAGAGGAGGTGAGCGACCAATATTACTTGAAATCGTAATAATTTGTTGATCTAATTAATTTGCTTTCAAGTTGGTCAACTTTGCCCTTAGACACTGTTCTACATATATAGTTTTCTCTAGAAAGAAGGTGGTTAATTAAGTAATTCAATGGCCATATAAGTGTAATTTGATCTCTTGATTGAGTTGCATAATTTGTCAACCAAGAACAAGATTTTATGTTTGAATTTTCTCAGGAATGATGTCTGAACAATGGTTTTCATAACTGCTAATCATTGAAATTTACTTGTACTTTGAAGCATAATCACCGCTGTCGTATAGATAAATTGAAAACTTGCATTGATGAAAAGACAAGCATGGGGCTTTACTTGTTGAATGCAAAAGTAATCTTTGGCAGTTTGTCACCTGAAATCTCATTTGTCACCTACCAAGTTGTCTGCTAACTTTTTCCATAAATTCAAATGGATAACTTCAATGTTTGGTCAACTTTGCCCTTAGATACTGTCCTACATATATAGTTTTCTCTAGAAAGAAGGTGGTTAATTAAGTAATTCAATGGCCATATAAGTATAATTTGTCTAATGATTGAGTTGCATAATGGTGGATTATATAATGATATTCAACCAAAACCAAATATATACAAGTTCTAAGCAACAAGGTTCACAAAGAGACCTCATTCACTCATGTTTATCATCTCTACATTCACTTGTACCTGTTAAAAATTCATGTTAGTTGAAAAATTGGAGCAATTAGTCGCGAGAGTTATCGCAGACCCACAAATTGGCAGCAGTGTTGTGCGCTTGGCCTATTTTTTTGTTTTGCTTTGTTTTGTTTTTGTATCTAAGAGTTCTTTCTATATATATATATCAAGAGACACACACACACACACATACATACTAGACATAATTTGAGTTAATAAGACATGGTGCAATGTGAACAGTTTTAAAAGAGATATTAGTGGCCGTTGAATGAGTTTATTTGAGATTGTCGGATAAACTTATTGAAATTTGTCTTATTTTATATTATAGATATATATCCAAAATAGATGAAATTCATACCTATTTTAGCTAAGCCCAGTTTTTGAAGAAGCATATTTAAATAAGGCCAAAAACAATGGGGACATTCCATCAACACAAGCACTCGGTTTTTGAAAAATGGATTTCGTGAGGAAATGAAGGCGTGTGAAGGAAAGATATAAGGACTTATAGATAGGAGGGCATATCCTACACTCAGCCATCGGGTAATCACCATAAATATTGAACCATTGCATTCAAAATAACACGACACGCTTGTTTTTCATAATATGGATGCATGAGGACTTCAGACAATAACTCATTTGGATACTTCAACTTATTTTTTATTTTATTTTATTTTATAGTTAAAAAAAACTTGTTTTTTTTAAAAAAAATTGCAAAAAATTGGTTCCCCAAACTCGGTCTCATGCTGTATACTACACTCTTACATTGAATCAAATTCGAATAACACAATGACAGTCATTTTCAAATAATAGCAATGGTACAAGTTTACAATTGACATGAACATGTAAATTACATTGAAAAGCAAGAAGAATGCATGAAGATTTTATATGATATTGACATCCTACCAAGCTTGCTTTTTTTTTTTTTGAAGTTATTAGTACTGCTCACCAAATCCAGATAGTTTGAAGTCCCTCTTATTTTCCCCTCCTGTTTTTTTTCGAAACAAAGACGTTATTACATATATTGTAGGATAACTTGAGCGGGTCATTATGAACTTCAATAATTTTTGTAATAAGTTTGTAGCTAATCTAGAAATCTCAACTTGATTTAGATCGAGCAATGTTTGAGTTGGGATTTGAAGTTTTTATAATCAAATTTGAATTATGGAATCTAGTTTCAATCTCAATTTAATCCAATCGAACCCAAATTTTAGTTCAAGTTGAGTAACCCCTACACTCAAACCCAAATTCAACTCGATTTCTATCTGAATTAAACTTCGAGGTGTATATCTCCAAAATCAAACTCGAATGAAATTTTAGTTCAAGTTTGCAAATGTCGAGTTGTTCAACTGAAATCTAAAGCACCATCACTCTGAAAATATTTGATCCGAGTAGATAGTAAATTCTCCATCATGTCTTAAAATGAATGAAACAATTTGTACTCTCACTTTTAGCTTTCATAGCGTAAAGCCAAACATATCGACCAAAATCATTAATAAAGATAATATAGCAATGATAGCCTGAAACAGATGGAATCAGTGCTAGGTCCCAATATCACAATGAATAATAAATAAAGGATGCGAAGAGTGGTGCATTGATAAATCAAAAGGCAATTTCTTACTCTTTCCCAATTGACAAGCTAAACAAACAAAGTTTTTATTTAAAGCACCAGAAATGTCTAAGCACTTATTTGAAGAAAGAGAAACAATAGTCTGCAAGCCTGGGTGTCCTAAGCGATTATGTCATACTTTAGAAGTAGCTCAAGCACTGATGAATGTCAATTCCTTGAAAGAGAGATTGCCCTTATTGTGGAGACTTCGGGTTAAGAAATGGAGGGGGTAAAGATTATCCTTGACTAGCCCTATGAGAAGAACTTTCTCAGTTGCTAAATCCTTAACACAATAATAACACGGGGAAGAAATGAAATGAACAATTATTCTCTTTAGTAAATTTTGCCATAGATAGTAAATTCTTCCTAATAATAGGAACACACAGCACATCTCGAAGTTGAAACTTAGAAGCAAAGTTGTGAAAATAGATGTTACCAATATGAGAAATTGGAAGGCCTGCACCATTTCCAACCATGATTGAATTTGAGCCAGAATAGTTCTCTGGTTGTTGGAGAAAAGATATGTCTCCAGTCATATGGCTAGCTGCACCCGTATCTGGGTACCAGAATGGATCAAACTAAGATGGACCATATTCGAATTGTTGACGTTCATGGCAGCGAAGGACTACTGCACTTGTCTTGAAGTATAAGCTTTGATCAAATCGAAAACGGCATTTAAAAGCACTATGCCCTTGTTTACGACAGATTTCACATTTGCCCATATATCGATTGCCCTAAAAATTTTGACCACGACCACGGTTATGAAATTGAGAATTAGAAACCTGAACATACCCTTGTCCACGACTAGCTGAAGATTCACCACGTCCACGACCTCGGGAATTTTGATGTCAAAGTGTTGTATAGGTAGTAACTGTTAAGAAATATAGGGTTATTTTAATTATTAAGGGTAGAATAGTCTTTTATTTTATTCTTTTGTTTAGCCTATATATAGTCTCTTTGTATTTAGGTTAAAATACTTCTTTGTATTCAATTGAATTATGCAGTATTAATGAAACGCTAGCCTTCTCTTTCCTTAAATCTCTTGATTGTTTAACAGTAACAAGAGTTGTATCACCCATGGATGGAGTAGTTTGCATAGAGTGAGATGAGCACTTCAAGCGTTGGTCATGATTGAATAGGTTCAACAAAGGTGGGTGGTGGCTGACGGTTTTTCATCATCACGATGAAGGAGTCATATTCCTTGCCTAGGCCATTGAATGGTCTATGGCAGCCAACGAGTCTGTGAGATGCTTGATCCGATTTTGGTAATCTAAAATTGACCCTGTACCTATTCGAGTGATTGAATCTCATTTTGGAGTAGATTAAAACGTGTTTGGCTCTATTCTTGAAACATGGAATGGAGGTTATTCCAAACCTGGAATGCAGTAGAGAGCCCAATGACTTGGGCTAGAATGCCTTGAGTGAGGGTTGTATTGATGCAGCTTAGAACAAACTGATCCATCTTATGTCATGATATAAATTCTGGATTAGAAACTTTAGTTCTTTCTGTAGATTTAAGGATAGCTGGTGGAGGAATAATGGTTCCATCCACATAACCATAGAGATTATTAGCCACCAATACGGGGATGAATTGACTACGCCACACGAGGCAGTTGATTTCGTCCAGTTTAATGGAAATATAATTAATTATACTTTCCAAGGAAAGGCACACAGTGGAGGAACTCAATAAAAGGGAAGGTGATGTTGTTGATGATGTGTCGTTAGAAGTCATAGTGCTAGTTTATAGGGGAGGTGAAATTCTGTAATGATTGACAGTAGTTTCAAGCTTCTTGATTGTTTGGTGGTAAAAGACTTCTTAGTGGCTATTTGGTGTAACAATGCATAGATGGAGATGTCCAATCAAAACTAGAGATAGCCTAATGAAATTGAAAGACTACAAGAGGTGGTGGAAGCATAATAGAGCTCTGATACCAAGAAAGAATAAAAGGATTTTCTGCTCTATATTTATCAATTGATATGTACATAGAATATATAGAATGAATAGATCATTCTAGAAACCGGTATACAAGTAAAGAACAAATCAATATAACAAGATTGTAGGAAACTTATTGCTATATTATAGTGGTTGTATTTTGGAGAATTCTGGAGAATATCAAATCCCTTAATTGTAGGGATTTGATATTCAAATCCCTTGCATAGTCATCACTTAACAATGTGTGGTTTATGAATTTAAACGTTAGTTATCATTTTTAATATTTGTTATCGCCATTGTTATTTGGTTGAAAGAACTAAGTTAATTTCAAATAGCCCTTACAGTCCTAGCCAATGAAAAAGATTAAAAATGATGGAAAACTTGACTATCTTGATATCTGGGCTCTCAATTTTAAGAATCAATTAACTAATTTCTTGAATTAATGATGTGTCTAGAGATATGATTTTAATGGAAAAAATTCTAGAGTATAGTTAAACCAACATTATTGGACCATTGGCACATCATTATATTAATTTTTAAAATCTCAATAACATCACTCCATTGTTTTGATCATGATTGGTACTATGTTCATTGGGCAGATGTTTTTGCTTCACTATTACAGCATTTCCAACTTTACTCTATTTTAAACTCAATTTTAAATTTAAGTCTAACTAGTCTAAAAAACCTCTTCAACCTTGGACCCAAATATAAACCAAAATGACTCCTTCAACAAAACAAATTGTTGATTCTCCCTGCATCTATCTTCAAAATTGCTCCCATCACCGACCACACCCAAGGCGTTCATGCCTTAGCCAAATTGGGTTGTGCTTGGTGAAGCAAACCCTTAGTGCAAAATTGACTTCTTAAAGACTTTGATGTTGTTTGGTTAGGTTAGAAATTGGTTCAGCAAAGGTTATTATGGCTCTGCGAAGTGGGTGCCAGACCAGGTTCCCCAGGCCCTATGCCCCTAAGCCTTAGCACACCAAAGCAAGGCACGACCCCGACAAATGCTTATCATAGATGGAGGCAAGGCATTCTAAAATTTGAGACCCGAGATTCAGGGCCAATGACCAATGGAATGCGTTGTTAGCGGAAGCCCCATGCATGGCTGAGGGAGGCAGCGCATGCATGGGCACGTTGGACATAACCAATGGGTTGATTGAAATCTCATATATGGCTGTGGGAGGCAGCACATGCATAAGCACATTGGGCACTATCAGTGGGTTGATTGAAGTCTCATGTATGGTTGAGTGAGGCAACTCATACATGGGCACGTTGGACACAAGCAAGCAAGGCTAGCCAATGGGCTCGAATTGTGGGGCATTCAGGTACGGAGCATAATTTTTTTTTAGGGTAGGCACACTAACATGGTTTAATTATTTTTTTAATACACTGTAGAAGGTTCATAAATTTATATTTATTAAAATTATATTGAATACTTTTAAAATATAGAAGATTAAAAATCGATATACTCAAACAAAAAAATAATAATTAAAACTTCTTATCGAGAATGCGACTAATTATTATTACTTACAATTGACCCTGATATGTTTCTATTATTTGAAAGAGTTACAAATTAATTTTATCAACAATATTTCTTTTATGTATAAAATCGGGGTAACAATATTCTATTTATGATCTTATAGTTTAGTACATAGCGACACATATTTTTATACAATAACTAAATAACCCTACAATTTAACAATATTATAAATTATCATCAATATATTCAAAACATATTCGGACATGTCTAAAACATGTCTAAAAGTTAACAATTATTTTAGTTGTACTTAATTTGAAATTTAATTGATGGAGACCAAATGGTTTGTGACTATTTGATAGATAATAGAGTTTATTAAATATTAAGATTCACTATTATACTTAATATCGCAATGTATTAGGTCCTTAAATTAGGTTTTAATAATATTATTCAAAAAGTTAACAATCATTTAGGTAAAGGTTTATTCAAATCAATATCAGCAAAACACAATATTAGGGTGGACATAATTAAATGTCTAAATTTTATTTCAAAAAATACATACTTAATATGAAGCAAAAAAAAATTGAGGGGGTGGGGGGGGCATGTGTCCATCCCTAGCCCATGGATGGCTCCGCCCCTGGGGGCATTGTTAGCTTGGAAGACCACTTCATGCCCAGCCCATGGCTAGGCACAAAGGCAAGCCTAATGAGGTGAAGTGAGCTCACAAGGAAGGCATGTGCACAACATGTGAGGTTGTTCCGAACAATTAAGGCATGTACATAGCAAGTGGTGGCAGTTTCGAATAGTTACTAGCATGTGCATGGCATGTAGGGTAGTTATGTGCAGTTGCTAGCATGTGCACAACATGAGAGAGATTGCTAGCATGTGCACATAGCATGCACAATAATTATGGACACTTGTTGGTTGGGTCAGCCAACAATTGCAATTGCCCCTATCGGCACATTGTGGGAGTGGCAGAGGGACTCATCCATGATTAGCAGATTGTGGGAAACTTTGTGTGCGAATATGATTTCTGTTTTGCATTGCCTAGGCGGTTGGACTTGTAACCTCCACATTGTGTGCTATTTATAGACAAGTTAGGGTCTGTAGTGCAACCAAGAAAATTTGGACACGTTCTGTAAGCAGACCCCTAGCCGATTTCCTTTAGGCTTGCTGAGAAGTAAAATGGTTGACCATTTGGCTGTAAAGCTTGAGTGTCTGTTGTGAGTTTTGTGTTTGCCCATTATTCTATTCGTGTGTGCATTTCTGTGAGCTTACGAGTGCATTGGCTAAGAATGAGGATTGGAACTAAGTGCCATCACAAGGTAAAATTTGAGTGAAAATTTGACTCCCGGGACAACTGCCTTCCCAGGATGTCTTAACCCAAGGACAACCCTTAAAAACGTGTAAAATAGATTATGTCCTCTCCTCGCACACACAACACAGATTATTCGACCAAATTTTCCTATTCCATAACATCTCATTTGTGGGAAGAGCATTTAGTACCATCCGTCATACGAAGATTTTAACTTTACTTGGGACTTCATGTTTCCAAATAGCCTTCCAATTACAGCCAGAGCTCAAAGACGATCTTTCTGTGGATGTTTCCAAAGAAAAATAGGCAAGGTGATATGCACTCTGAATAGAAAACCTCCCATTACTGGTATGATGTCATATCAACTTATCATTTATAGGAGAAACGCCAAACAATATTCGTTTAATTACCTCAACTTCATGTTCCAAAAAAAACTTCCTTGATCAAATGTAATTTCTAAGATCGCGTATGTGGGTTAATAAGCTCACTAACTGTGGCCTCCTCCAAAATCGACCACTTGAAAGCTAGTTGGAGTTGGGATCCCCCTATGTCACCATATTTGGAAACATCAACAATCCTCCATCTCGAGCCAACTTCAATTACTTTCCTTGCCATTAAAATACTCTGCCATGAATATGATGGTCTTTATCCCAATTTAGCACCATGAATGATGTTGACAGAAAATATCTCCCTTTCAAGACCTTGTGAAAAGAATATTCATGTCATGAGGAATTCTCCAAGCTTGTTTAGTCAGCATTGCCATATTAAAAGTCCTCAAATCCCTAAATCCCATCCCACCATTTTTCTTGCCTTTGCACATCTCAGACCGCTTAACCCAATGTATCTTCCTTGCCCCCTCCTTTTGTCCCCACCAAAAATTGGAAGCTAGTGATTTCAGCTCACTGCATAAATATTCGGGGAGCTTAAAACAGCCCATAGCATATGTCGGTATTGATTGAGCCACTGCTTTGATTAAAATTTCTTTGCCCACCTTTGAAAGCAATTGTTCCTTCCACCCTTGCAATTTCTTCCAAACCCTCTCCCTTATACATGCGAAGAATTTTTTTTTGGACATGTTGACGATTGATGGCAGGCAGCCCAATGTATTTTCCATGTTGTTGAACTCCCAAGAATAGATTGCAACTCTTCTGCTCTTATCTCTGGAATATTCTTGCTGCACACCATTGCCGATTTTTCTATATTAATTTGTTGGCCCGATGCCGCTTCATTTAGCCTCAAAAGGTCATGTACTGCATGGGCTTCCGAGAGGTGGCGTTGAAAAAAACCAGGTTGTCATCTTCAAAACAATAGATGAAAGATTTGTGGACACCTCTACCCACCATGATTCCTGTGAGTAAACCATTTCTTTCAGTATCTTTAAGTAACCCTGAAATTCCCTTTGCACAGATAAGAAAAAGGTAAGGGGTCAAGGGTCTCCTTGACAAATACCCCTTTGAGGATAAAAATAATCCAGCTATTCATTATTCACCGTCACAAAATATGAAACCGACTTGACACATTGCATAATCAAGTCTATCCACCCATTCTTAAAACCCAAAGCTCCCATCATTCTCTCCGAAAAAATCCACTCAACTCTATCATATTCTTTACTCAAATCTAACTTCAAGGAAATATAACCCTCTTTACCCCAAATTCTACACTTAAGTAAATGATTAATTTCAAAGGCCCCAAGTACATTATCAGTTATTAACCGGGTAGGGAGAAAAACACTTCGGTTTTTGGAGATAACCGAAGGAAGAACAATTTTCAACCTATTAGCAAAGGCCTTAACAACTTTATAAAGAACATTACATAAGCTAATGGGTCGAAATTGGGACATTGACTCAGGATTTTGTGCCTTAGGTATAAGAACAATATTGGTGTAGTTTATCTTTCACGTGTTCCTCTTGTACTACTGTGGACTGAAACACTATTAACCCAGAATCAACTTTAGTCAAAACAAACTTTGGACTGGACCACCTCAACTAGTGGGCTTAGAGTATCCACCAATAGAGCGGGCCTATGCTTCATCATCACTTATGTGGGTGGGTCTTTTTTATTTCTGATCCGGATCCGACAGCTTGATGGATTACCTCCACAATTTGAAACGCCTTAGCCGAAATCCGAGCAATGGCGGAATCAGTAGTAGGGCTGTCAATTTTCGACACGACACGAATTGAACACGAAATAAATAGGTCGAACACGAAATTAAATGGGTCAATAGATAAAAATGGGTCAACACGTATAAACACGAAAAAAAGCAGGTTGAGTTCATGTCGAAATCAGGTCAACCCGATTTTGACCTGATTAACCCGTATATTTTAAACAGGTTAATATAATTCGACCCGAACCCGACTTACCCATTTCATACCCGTTTAACCCATTTATCCAAATATATAAAAATAACAAAAACATTTTTTTTTCTTCATGTTTTTTTTGGATTAAATCCATTTAATTGGAAATTGATGTTAGGAATTGGTTTCCTTTTGTTTCTTGTAATTCTTTAAATTTTATTCAATAAAATCTTTTGATTTTTTTAAAGTTGTTAAACAAATAGAATTTGATATGTGGGTTAAACAGATCGGGTTAAACAGGTTAAGCATGTTAACATGTCGTGTTATGTGTTAACTCAAACCTGACATGTTTATTAAACGTGTTAAACATGTCAGGTTCGGGTAACACGTTTAGTAGCCAGGTCAGGTTAGTGTTTACACATTTCGACATGTTTATTAAACATGTCAAGTTTGTGTTTAAGAATTTTTGACACAAACCCGAAATAAACCCGACACAAAATGACACGACACGACACGTTTGACACTCCTAATCAGCAGTAACCATTAAAGAATAGTAGGCTGAAATTACACAATAGTCCAAGGCAAGCTTTTTTTATATATTCTAGAATAACCCCAAAATTTCTTTGATATGTAAAATGCTCCAAATTTTCTGAAACTTTGCAGAGAGACCCTAGAATTTTCAGAAAATATCGGAGAACTCCAAAAAAAATAAAAGATATTTTTACTGAACTGTCTTTCGCTATACCTTTGCGTGTGGGAACTCATATTCTTTCTCTGATTGGAAAAAATATGATGAAACAATCTATCTTTCATGTATTTCTAAACTTAATAATGTGTTCTGCTGCACGTATTTGAAGCCAAAGTCGATGAAGGTTCTGTGGAATTATTCTTTTTGTTTTTGAGACTTTTAAGGTGCCAATTTTTTTGGGGAACAGTGTTTATTGACTTCATAGATAAATCATTTTTTTTTTATTTTAGTTCAATGGTTATAGGTGTCCGAGCTAGCTAACATGCGTCTCGATTAATCTCTTTTCAAAGACAGATCATCCACGTTGGGATTAAAATAAAAAATTATTTTCTCATAATTTGGCTCTAACGTGTTGTCAAAATTTGAATTCAAGACGTCTGAATTTATAATTGGTCATTATTACCACTTAACCTACCATGAAATTATATCTATCAATCTTTCACCATACTAAAATTTGGCTTTTGCAAAAGGTTTGTGAACTCCTTGAATGATCCCATGAAAAGCCAACTGTCTGTGGCGTGGTATACGTATTAGGTGTATTTAGATGATAAGAGTAAATTGGATTGAAAATTTTAAAAAATATTTTTTTATATTCAATCTAAATCCACCTTTAACATGCAATCTAAACATACCCATTGAGAAGGGGGAGAGATTGAGATTCAGAACTTATTTCGCTAGTAATCAAAAAATACAAAATAGGTAAAAAGACCTTAAGAAAACTAATACCAACATGGCCACATCATGACCAAATCGAGCATTTCTGGTTCAACATGGCAAACCAAATTAACAGAAATGTCCCTACTCTCACATCTAGTGAAAGTAATAATTGGTATTTTCTTTTGGCTAT
>CM042200.1:2280350-2295901 GCA_023539305.1 Ilex asprella
TGGTCAGCTAAATAACAACATGATATTATTATAAAGTACCTCATTATTTTGGTCAGGGAAATATCATGACTAATAATGAGATATGCCCTTTGAGAGGTTCACATCAAAAAATAAAATAAAAAAAATAATAGAGTACCCATCATTGCAATTGGGGAAAACAAGCAAGGTAAATATTCATTGTTGATTTCCCAAGCACTCAAGCTTACGAATATTGAACCCATCTTTTTACCTTTTTGGCGGATCCTACATGAAAACATACATGGCCCACAAACTCAACTATATTACTGTTTTCCCCCAATTACTTTTTTTTGTATACTGACCCAAAAAAATAAAATTGAATAGCTATTTACCCAATCAAAGCGAGAAAAAACTTTTCGTATATATATGTGTATGTACATACACAAACTATCGACGTAGTAGTCTAGTTGACTTCGGTAAAAAGTGAAGGTTCTACCCTCTTCCAATGGTTATCGGTTCAAACCTACTTATAATAGTAGTTCATGTAAGTCAAATATCACTGGAAGGGCTGAATGTTCAATTTGCCCTCAATGTTGTTGAACGTTGTGGTAACGGGTTCGATCATCTCAAACCAATAATTATAGCTCAAATAAAATATTTTACAGTGGGTGATAATTTCAAGGTTACTATTATCGGTCACCCATGATGTGATCACCTTTCTTTCAATAGCAAAAAGTAAATAAAAAAAAAAACCATAAGGTATCTCAACGGTAAAAGCGAGTGACCTTTTGAGGACATTGTGCAGAGAAATACCTGATATATAATCCAAGCAGTGTATAAGTACAGAGGGACGTACAAAAAAAAGTTATGGTAAATTTGATTTACTTCCTTGGATATTTATAATAATTCTAATGACACCCCCTTGCCCTGATGTATTTTATTCCAAGTTCCGTACGAACTGAGGAGTTTTCAAACACAAAATTAACTTGAAATGGTAAATGTTTTGGAGACACAAAACTTGAAGCAAGGGAGACCAATGAAATAATCAAAACATCAAGATGTCTTCTTTTAATTAGCTTAAATCTTCAGAGAGGTTTGTGATATTATCCCCCCAAAAAAAGGTCTGCATATGTACATGTGTACAAATATCAAAACATTTTCAGTGGGCTATTTCCATCTCATAAATATTAACCTTCACACCATTATATCTATAATAATAAATCGCTTAGAAAAATACAACGACCTAGATTATTTAGATCCGATGATTTATAATACAGTTTAAATTTTAAAATTTTAACTAAAATAACTCAACTCATATATTAAAAAAAATATGCTTTGCATGGGGACGGCTTATTTTTGTTACGGTTTATATTTTAGCTTTTTAACTACAATAATTCAACATATATATTAAAAAAATGAGTATTTTACACAGGGCACGACTAGTTTTTTAATATCAAATTACTGTAGCAAAGATTCTTTGATACTATAACAATTACACAAAAAAAACCCTTAAATTTTGCTAACTTATAAGAAAACACAATTTTAGAAGTTACATTAATAAACATAAGATGTGTTACTGTTTTTTCTCCTATAATGGATGCATGCTCAATTGTACATTTCATAACCACCGACTAGGGTAGTATAGTGGAATATTGGTCGAACTTCTTATTTTGAGGTTAGAGGTTCGAGTCTTAGAGTTCACATTAGAGTTACGTGAGAGACCTCATGACTCCACTAGTAAGGGTCTAATGGATTGGTATTTAGACGCTCTTTTTTGTACTCATCCCTTTTTAACTCAACCAAAAAAAAAAAAATTATACATTCCATACAACCTGTCATATCCAACAAAATCAAGAAGCCATGCAAAAATTTTAGGGTAAGAAAACAATACCAAAAATTGTATCAAAAATTATAATTTTTTAGTCAATTTTTATTTTTTTTAAATAATAACTAAATAACACAAATTTTTTTTGGTACATCCGAAAATTAAAACAAAAACTAAATAGAATTCCTAAAAAATGTTACACTAGTCAGTTCAGCCAACACATTCTTCGCTAACTGTGGAGGGGAAGCATCAAGCTCGACAAAATGATCCAGTTGTTGGACACCAATGTTAGCCATAATATTAGCACATTGATTTCCTTCCCTGAGGATATGAACAATAGGAATGTGGCTCAGCTCCATAAGCCTTTTGTAGTATGAAATAATGTCTTTGTTCGGGTGAGTATTGTCCGGTTCCATCGACAATAGTTTGATTGTTTCAAGCAAATCGGTTTTTAGTACGATTTGTGTGATTTTCCTCTTTTGAATAAGCTCCGGTCTCTTGGAGATAGCTCATAGCTCCGCTTGTAAGCTGACAGTGTCCTCGATTCTCCCAAAGAAGCCAACAATCCATTTTACTTGATTAAAATGCTAAGATTATGACCAAACAAAAGCTAAGATAAAACTTAAAATATTAAACTTGATCCTAAAGGACTATATTTTGATGAAAATCATAATCTCAATCTTTATTTTATGTAATTTTAGTAAAATATTGAAAAATATTTTTAATACTGTAATCTAGGGGTAATAGTTTCTGACATAGCAAGAAAACACGTACGACTATAAATCAACACAAATTTAGCGGGTTAAAATTGATCATATTTCAACACGAACGCGTAAATGACATAACTCATTAATACGAAAAATAAATAGGTCGGATTAGTGTCAAACACAAACAACATTAATTGACACGATTAACACGTTTAATTAGTATTATAGTAATAAAATGCCAATTATTGTTATTGTTTATCAAATATTAATATAATTATTGTACAAAAAGATATTTCTAGTTACTTTTATTGCTATGTTTATTAAGTTAATTTTTAATTTATAAAAAAAGTATAAGCATGAATTCAATTAAGTGATAATAAAATTTTAGACTTAAATATTAATGTTAAATTCTTTATTCACAAATTATATGAGTTAACACGAATACAATGCGAAAATAAATAGATCAAATCGACATAACACAATACGATTAATTAAATAAATTGTGTTAAAATTGACTAACCCTTTACACGAATTCATAATAACACAATTCGACTATCATCCCTACTGTCACATTATCCCAAAATTTATAGTGATATACCATTGGATGATAGAAAGGCATAAAACAGAATTCCCCATGCACGTTGTCACGTGCGAGGTAGACTGTTGTCTCTGTTTTTGACTTAGTTTTTTTGTCAGTTCAAAGTTCAAACCAGTCACGGGTACTCTTCGGTGTGTCCACTGGATCAGCTCAGTGGACCAAAAAATGGCGCCACCACATTGTTTTTTTGGATAGTTTTGATTAAGTTATTATAGGGAAACATGTATTTCTGTACTAGATTAAAGATAAAACTAAAAAAATACAATAAAATAAACTTATAGAAGGGTGTTGAGCCTTGCTGAGTTGGTAATCCGTGAGCGTTAATGATTCGAGTTATAGAAATAGTTTTTTTATATAACGGGATAACATAGCACAATTGATTCTCTCATTCCTGCAAATAAGAGTGTTAATCAAGTTCAGTTTTTTTAGTTTTTTTTTTTAAACGAACTCAAAAAATTGTTCAAATTTAATTTATTTAAAAAATTATTCTAATTTGAGTCCAATTTAACTCGAATCGGACTTGAATAACTTGATTATTTTATATATAAATAAGTCGGTCTTTTAGATTCGTTTTTCTAAATGAATTTAAAAAAATATTTAAACTCAACTTGTTTAGAACATAAGTCGAACTCGAATCAAATTTTATCCGAATATCATGTCTTGAATAACACCTTTATCTCTAAGGACAGAAGTCTCGTATGTTGAATCTAATCGGTTCAAGGTCAGAAAAAACATATATATTAACTTACACATTCAAAATTATCCGATGTGGGATAACTCAGTCCCCCGACCCCTCAGCGTGGTTACCATTATTGTAAAGGCTCTGACTTAAAGTGTGGAATTATAGTTCAACACCGAGCGCCCCATATAAAGTGTTTTTTTATTTTTATCAAATCTTAACCACTGAACCTAACAGGTTCAGGGTTAAGATATTAACTCACACATTCAAAATTATTTGATGTGAGATAATCCTAATATTTTTATTTTATTGGTTAAAAAAAAGAGTAGGAAGCTGGAGCATGCATAGATACCCCAAACGAAAGAGATTTGTAGTAGGGTACACTGTACACAGTCTTCTATGTCCCGAGTTACAGACAGTGGCGATTGATTCCCTTCGATACAGGTGTCTTGGTAGGTGGAACGTCAAGTCCTATTATTTCTATCTCTGTCTTTATCTCTATCTCTATTAACAGCATCACTGTTTCTTTGGATTCTCTCTCTACAGACAAAAATGACACCCAAAAAAAATTTATTTTATTTTTCTAATAACAATTATTATGAAAACCTTCAAAGTAAGCGTGTTTGACTTTCTTGAGTGCGACAAAAAAGAAAGGCAACAAACTTTCTTAAAGTAAAGTTTCTTTTTCAACACTAATGGAGAGATGTTATGTTAGTATGCTAATCTGATTTAATTAGTATATTGATTGAGAGATCGATTCATTCACTCGGGATTTAGCTCTAATTTTATTCAAATTCACGAACTTAAGTAATATAAGCGTGTTTCTACTAATCAGAAACAAGCTCGAGATTTCCTCTGTTGTCAAAAAATAAAAATTATCTAAAAGTTTACAAAATCAATGTGTATGATTGAAATAGTAGTTTTCTTAACTTTTTTTATGGGACTCAGTGATCCAAGCCTCCACGTTTATTTGATAAACATAACATTTTCATAATTCATGGCTGAATTTATTGCTAACTAGGTAATTTTGGAAGAAAAATATGCATAAAAAATCTATATCAAGCAAGTCCATGTATTTTTGTGTTAAAGTCCTTTACTTAATGATTCTCCCATACTACGATGAACTGCTGGCTTTGCATTCATCAGTTAAGTAACATGTTTGGCTTTGAATACTTGATTGGCGACAAAAAAGATTGGTAAAACTTTCATAAAGTTGTCTAGGCATCAAAATGCATGGGTGCATTATTACTTGTTTGGCTATTTGTAAGAAAAATATGTAATGTAGTCTTAAGTTTGATAGTGTTGAAAAAAATGGTCATGAATTTGTAATATTTTTTTTTTTGTTTTTGAAGTTATTTTTATGATTTTCTTTTGCAATTGTTTGTAGTTCTTATGTCATAATTTCCCACTAAGATCCGTTTAGGCACAAAAGTTATATCCGTCGTACCATAAAAAAGTGTTATACATTTCTTCTTTGTGTTACTAAAAAGTTGTTTAAATGACAAAATTATAGACAATCACTTCTACGTTCCAACCCAATCGATATTTTCTTGTTTAATTTTGGAATTAGTACTATTTTGACGCTTTTGTTAGATATTCTAATTTTTTATTTAAATCTAAATTATCTATAAGCAGTTTATTCCTATCAAAATTTAAATAAAAACCCATATCATGCAATTCCATATCTTTTGTGTTAAAAGTCCTTTTACTTCATATTTTTCCCATAATATGATATTGTTGTGCTTTACTTTTGCCTAACGTCGAAGCCTTGAGCACTTGAACCCCATTTAAAGTTAGGCATCCAAGATATTCTCTCTCTAACTCACATACTCATTCACTTCACAGATATATAGAAAAGATTGGCATAACATAGCCAAGCTCTCTCTGGTTCAGCCTGACCTCCAATGGCTACCACTTGCACATCAATGTTCATTCTCTCTCTCTCCTTCTCATTCTTCATTTTCACTTCTTCTTCTTCTTCTTCTTCATCTGAAGCTGATATTCTTCTTACATTCAAGGACTCCATTGATGACCCTATGAACTCTCTCTCCAGTTGGTCAAACACCACAGCCATTCACCACTGTAACTGGACTGGAGTCACTTGCACAGCTACATTCTCTGTTTCTTCTCTCAACCTACAAACCCTAAACCTCTCTGGCCAAATTTCACCTTCTATTTGTCAGCTTCCCAATCTCACTCATCTCAACCTGGCGGACAACCTCTTTAACCAACCCATCCCTCTTCATCTCGCTGAGTGTGGTTCCTTAGAGACTCTGAATCTAAGTAACAATCTCATTTGGGGCACAATCCCAGATCAGATTTCTCAGTTTGGGTCACTGAGAGAGCTTGATTTCAGCTGGAACCATGTTGAAGGAAAGATCCCAGAAAGCATTGGCTCATTGAAGAACCTTCAAGTTCTCAACTTGGCCAACAACTTGCTCTCAGGTAGAGTTCCTTTGGTTCTCGGTAATTTCACTGAACTTGTTCTTCTTGATTTGTCTCAAAATCCATTCTTGGTTAGTGAGATTCCTAGTGATATTGGGAAACTTCATAAGCTCGAAGACCTTTTGTTACAAAGCTCTGGTTTTTATGGAGAAATACCTGATTTTTTTGAGGGTTTAAAAAGCTTGTACACTTTAGACCTTTCTCAGAACAATCTCACTGGTTGGGTACCTCAGATTGGGTTGTCTCTCCCAAACTTAGTGTCTTTTGATGTTTCAGAGAACAAGCTTTCTGGGTCATTCCCAATTGGTGTATGTGGAGCTAACGGCCTTATAAATCTTAGCCTGCATACAAATTCCTTTAATGGTTCAATACCCATTAACTCCAATGAGTGCATGAATCTTGAGAGGTTTCAAGTTCAGAACAATATGTTTTCTGGGGATTTCCCTGATGGGTTATGGACATTACCTAAAATTAAGCTCATCAGAGCAGAAAACAATAGATTTTCTGGAGAAATACCTGATTCTATTTCAATGGCAGCTCAATTGGAACAAGTTCAGATTGATAACAACAGTTTCATTAGTAAACTTCCTCAGAGCCTTGGATTACTTACAAGCTTATATAGATTTTCTGCATCTATCAATGGTTTATATGGTGAGCTTCCTCCAAATTTTTGCGATTCGCCCGTCATGAGTATCATAAACCTCTCCCACAATCACTTTTCTGGTGGAATTCCAGAGCTGAGAAAATGTAGGAAACTAGTCTCATTGTCTCTAGCAGACAACAATTTTGTGGGTGAAATACCACAATCTCTTGCTGTATTGCCAGTGCTAACTTATCTCGATCTTTCCCAAAATAATCTCACTGGTGCAATCCCGCCAGACCTTCAAAACTTGAAGCTAGCTCTCTTCAATGTGTCTTTCAATCGGCTATCTGGTAAGGTTCCATTCGCATTAATCTCGGGCCTTCCTGCTTCGTTTTTGCAAGGAAATCCGGACTTATGTGGCCCGGGATTACCCCATTCTTGTCCAGATGACCAGCAAAGTCACCAGATGGCTGGTCTGTCAAAAGTGGCATGTGTCCTGATCTCTATAGCTCTAGCAGTTGCAATTGTAATTGTTGCTGTTGGGTTTTATGTGATACGTCAATCTTCAAAGCGCAAATCACAGATGGGTATTTGGAGATCAGTATTCTTTTATCCACTTAGAGTTACTGAGCATGATTTGATCATGGCAATGGATGAAAAAACTGCTGTAGGAAGTGGCGGAGCTTTTGGAAGAATCTACATTGTAAACTTGCCAAGTGGTGAACTTGTTGCTGTCAAGAAGATACTGAACTTTGGAAGTCAGACTTCAAAATCTTTGAAGGCTGAGGTTAAGATATTAGCCAAGATCAGGCATAAGAACATCGTTAAAATTCTCGGATTCTGCCATTGTAATGATTCAATCTTTCTGATTTATGAATGTTTACAAAAAGGCAGCCTTGGGGATTTGATTGGCAGACCTGATTTTCAGTTGCCATGGAGTGTAAGGTTGAAGATTGCCATTGGGGTTGCTCAAGGACTTGCATATCTTCACAAGGACTATGTTCCACATTTACTTCATAGAAATGTTAAGTCTAAGAATATTCTGTTGGATGCGGATTTTGAACCAAAACTCACAGATTTTGCTCTGGATCGGATTGTTGGAGAAACTGCATTTCAATCATCCTTGGCTTCAGAATCTGCCTTCTCTTGCTACATTGCACCAGGTGTGGAAATGTTATAGAACATTATACATTGTTTACCATAGATTTCTTGCTAAGCAGTTATTTTTTCATGAATGATTTGAGGAACATGAGCCAAAATTATTCTTACACAAGTCATTATATTTTGTCATGTGAATCTCTCCTCTAGTATAGGATCACTAAAATCATTTTTCCTTTTAAATGAGAATTTTGACCTCTTTTGAAACGCCCAACTATAGTTCTTTGTATGTGACTGGATGCAAATCTCTCATTAGTATTGTTTTTGACTATACAGAATATGGGCACTGCAAAAAAGCCACTGAACAAATGGATACATACAGCTTCGGGGTTGTCTTGTTAGAGCTTGTGACAGGACGGCAAGCAGAGGAAACTGGATCAGTCAACTCTCTTGATGTTGTGAAGTCGGTAAGAAGAAAAATCAATATCACTAACGGGGCATTGCAAGTTCTTGACTCCAAGATTTCAAATTCCTCCCAACAAGAGATGTTGGAAGCTCTAGAAATTGCACTGCATTGCACTTCTGTAATGCCAGAAAAACGGCCATCAATGTCTGAAGTTGTGAGAGCACTTCAGTCCCTCGACTCAAAGTCTTCCCTATCAGATTCACAGTTGTTTGCTTCAGATGAGTGTTCAGTACCTCTCTGAACTTTGAACAAACACTACCCTATTTCAGTTTTGTAAATTCAGCTTGATTTCACAGGTTTTCTTGGAGTCTTTTTCTGTTTTGGGAATGGTTTTTGGCACAGTGGAAAGATAATTGTTTGGGAAGTTACTTGGAAATGTTTATCTTGTTTCCTCACTGAATATGTTCTGGAGTTTGGATAAATATTATACAAAATCTTTACAATTTTTACCTGAGCTACAATTTTTTCGTTACGGTTACATATATTTATCTATATAGAATTCTACGGTTTAATATATGTTTTATTTTATTTTTTGATTATGCAAGAACATAATAATATTATAAACCATCTAATCAATTTATTGAACAAAATAAAAATTAATAATTTTATAATATAATTAAATGTGCAAATGTTTAACGAATTCAAAGAGATACTTAAATAAATTGACAAATTAGGTACTAAAAAAATGTATAGAATAAATTAATAATTAATGAATTAATTATTTAGCATATAATTTATTATTTAATTTAATTTAATTATATATAATTCATGTTTTTTATAATAAAAAATATTATTTAAATTTAGAGAGAGAAAGAGTGAGCAAAATAGTCATAGCCCAATCCACCACTCTATTTTGTCCTTGGGATAGTGACCATAGCTTGATAAAGGTCAGTTGACTCATGACTGGACTGGGTTTTAAAAACTATATAGTTTTTGAAGATGCCCTGCACTTGATTCTGTCCACTTGTGTCTCAAAATATCCCTCCTATACCCAATAAAGATCCATTTTAACAAGAGGTTACATGGAAGAGGAGAGAGAAAATAAAAATAAAAAAAGATTTCCCAACTGCCCCCAAAAAATTACTTAAAATGATTGGTCACATATCTAATTTTTGTGATTATCCTTCAATTTAAATTCACAACCTTATCAGTTTTGGCCTAGTTCAAAAAATAAAAGGGAAAATTGACACTCGTTAGCTTTTTGTTAAGTAATTTTTACTAGTTCGCGGGTAAGTGATTTAGCTCTTGAAATATATAATATTTTTAATTGTTTTTTTCTTAATCTTCTTAACTAGGATCATAAACACGGAATCTCATCCCCTATAATATTTTTTACAAGTAGAACGATTATAAGTAGTTGCAAATGATAATGTAATACTTATATCACTGCCACGACATGAAACTTCTTTTACATTGATGAAATATAGTAGGTATTCTAATATAACTGATCAAATATAGTATTACTAGTTATTTATCATGCCTGAAGGTACGGAGTAATAAAAAAATGATTAACAATAAACATATTTATATTCACACTCAAAATCAAGACACAAATAGAAAGGACAAAGAAATAAAATTAAGCACCAATGGTAGTGGTAGTGGTGGTGAACGGTGGTAGTGATGGTAGACGACAGTGGTAGTGGTGGGAAACGATGATGATTGTGGTGGATAGCGAAGACCGTGGTGGTGGTAGATTTTGGGTGACGATGGTGGCAATAACAACCATGAATAACGGTAGTTGTGGTGGTGGGTGTGGGCGACAATAATGGTGATTGGCAGCGGTGGTGATGGGTGACGAGGATAGTGGTTGGCATTGACGGTGGTGGGACAACAACGGTGGTGGTGATGGACAACGAGGGGTGTTTTAGAGCGACAGTGTAATAGGTGGTGGCAAATGGCAGTGATGATGATGGGAGTGGGTGACAGTGAATAGCGACAGTGGTGAACAATGACGGATGGTGGTGATAGATGTAGTGGGTGTTGGTGACAGTGGCTAACAGTGATGGTGGGCGACAACTTGTGGTGGTGGACAACAATGATGGTGGTGAGTGTTGATGATAGTCGACGGTGGTAGTGAGATAATGGTGGTAGTTGTAATAAATACAAGAATAAAATGACGATGATGGTGGTGGTTGATGGTGGTAGAAGACAGTGGTAACAATTAGTGGTGAGTAACGATGTTGTGATGGTGGTGGGGGTGGGGGTGGGGGTGGTGGCGACGGTGGAAGTGGTGCGATGGGATGGTGGAG
The DNA here is from genome assembly GCA_023539305.1 of Ilex asprella. Taxonomy (NCBI): domain Eukaryota; kingdom Viridiplantae; phylum Streptophyta; class Magnoliopsida; order Aquifoliales; family Aquifoliaceae; genus Ilex; species Ilex asprella. The sequence continues at coordinate 2,290,959 of CM042200.1, forward strand.
TGGCAGTGGCGATGGGGTGGTGGTGGTGGAGCATTGGGATAGTAATGATAGGGGTGATGGTGGGACAGTGGCGATGGTGGTGGGGTGGCGACAATGTTGGCGGTTGCTACGACGGTAGTAATGAGACAGTGGTGATTATGGTGATAATGGTTATTGTGGCAGAGGTGGTGTTATGGTGGTAGTAGTGGAGGTGATAATGGTAGAGGTTGGGCAGTAGGTATGGTGAATGTGATTGTGGCACAGAAGGTGGTAGTGGCAGTAATGGAGGTCGGGGTGCTAGTGTTGGTGATGAGACAGTTCCAAATACTAATTTTTTTTAATTACTTATGAATAGTTAAAAGTTCTACAATCACTTTTAAAAAAACTCCAAACATATCTTTATGAGCCTATTTTTCCTATTAAATGTGGAATGCTAATATTAGCCGTCATATTAATTTTAAAATAAAATTTAAAGAGATATCTACCACAAAAAATAAAAATTATTTTATTTATTTTTTAAAAATTTAAATTATATTATATTTTATTGTATAGATTGTATTATATCAAAGTTAATTTTAAAGCTGCCCATGACTCAAAACCGACATGACCCAAGTCCATTTGTTGGGCTAAGTTTCATGTGCTCAACTTGGATCAGATCTATCAAATTTAGGTTTAACTTGATTTTGACTCGATAAAACTCTACTCGTGTTAGCAAATAAATAAAATTGACTAAACTTTTAAACAAACTTAATATTCAAGCCTAACCCGAGCAATATGTCCCTAAACTCAGTAAGATCGAGTTTGGTTTGTTTATAAAGTAGTACATTAAGCTATTTTACAGTTTATTGTCACACACATCCACTATGACCACTACTGTCCCTTAGGAATGCACTATGGCCCCGCTTCTTGTTCGTGTGTTGATTTATTTGTAATTGTTGATCTTGAACATAGTAAAATAAAAGTAATATAAAATATAAGAACTTTACAAGTCATGTTCTGTTTAGTGAAAAATATGAGAAATTAGAAAGCTCAACAAGATATCGACTGAAATTCGTTATAATAACAAAGAATGACAGCTTATTTATGCATAGAATGACCTAAAGGTGTCAAATATGATGTGACTCATTAACATTATTCGAAACTAAAGAATTTAAGTTTTTATAAACTCACTCGTTCCGTAAACGAATAGATCTAACATAATACGATGAATAAATAAATTTAGTATATGTGAAGTCAATCAAAAGAAAACATGACCTCACTCGTTTATATATCAGTGATACACAATTTATATACGACACAAACTCGATATAACATGACTCGTTATACACCAATTAATAAACAAATCAAATATAAATAAAATATTTTTTAACACGAACCCAAAAAGACCCGATATAAATTCGTTTCATCCAATACGATTGACAGGCCCAGTATGACCCATTAAATTGTAAAGGGAAAAAAAATTGTATGCAATAGAGATTTTATAAAACAATTTCATACAAAAATAATCAGATAGGTCCAATATACAACCAAACATATGGCTTTGAACACATTGAAGAATGTCAAGAAAACAACCATTCCTCACATTCTTCCTCATTGCACTTCCAACTATTCATGATTTTCCTATTTTTTAACATCGTTTTCAGTTTGCTTTGGTACAAAAACAAACAATATACATACATATATGCTTAAAATCTATGCTAACCAAACCTCTCGGAGGAGTTCATACCTTGAATTGGCTCCAACATCACCGGTTTGATCATTGTGTTTTCCGTTTCCATTCGCTGTAATAGTAGGGGATGACGGGAATTTCTCGATGATAGATGTTAGAGGGGAATCTAGTTCCTCAAGTTCTTCGTCACTGGTGTATCCCTTTCTCTGTATAATAGATGCACTCCTAGCCAACTGGGATGTCCCTCCGGCCTCGGCAACTTTCTCCGCCACATCAGCGGAGGAAGGAGTTGTATACATAACTGGGGTAGCTGGGTAAGGGAAGCTGCTGGCAGTCTCTCCAGATAATCTGCGCTCTATGATACACTGAACAATCGAAAAGAGAAAACACACTTCAAAAGGTTTGTTTCGGCGATTTTCCTTGTATAATAGCCTCAATTCTTGAAGTCAGTCAAATAGAAGCATGTCAAATGCCTGTACCGCTACTCATTCCAAATTGTGCAATATCATAAAGCATGCTACTCATGACAGAAAATTTCAAATCAAACCAATTAGGCCCTCATAAGAATCTCTCTCCTGGTACATTGATAGCAAACAGCATACCAAAATCATTGTTCACGGACAAAAACCATGATAAATAGGCTAGATTTGCCAGAGCTACCCAGTAAAAGTTAAACTAATAAGATAATTCGAGTTCAAGTAAGATTGCACAGATTTAGCAGGAAATATAGACCAAGAGCTGAAAGGTGAAGCATTTTGTAGGTCGGCCTGGGATTGTATATTCTTGAAAAAGTTTAATTGTATTAATTATTTAAAATAAACCAAGAAATTGGGAACTTAGACTTTCTTGAGATATTTGAAGTTGTTAAGTGAACAATAATTCACACCCATCAGTAAAAAAAATTCTTGATTCTAATAGTACAGGTTACAATGCTTGAGAACGTATTGATATTAAGTGTGAAGCTGTAGGGTCGCATCTTCTATCAAAGATATGGTTGGAGAAACTTGAAAGGTAACAAAAATCATACCTCAGCATTTACTGCCTCTAACACAGCGCCTGGAACAGGATCTGGGCAGAACTCATCTGGAGTAAAGTTACATAGTATTCGTTTGACCAATGGAAGACTAATCGATGGACATACCTACAGATCATGATTATAGAATATTCAGTATATTGGGTATGGAAATGGAACATGTGGCTATATAACTTATTACATTTGTACTGGAATTATAAGATGGACCTCTGTTCTGATTGATCGGTCCATAAGCATGTCTTTTGGAAGCATTAAAAGATCACTCAAAGTATTAAGAAGATTGAAACATTTTGGTTCATCTCCACCCTTGTTGCTATCATCCTTGCTGATGTTCTGTTCTTCTTTTGGTGAATCATCAGTGTCCATGCCAAACAAATCAGTTAGCCACCTAGACCAATTGCCAACCTACATAGAGTACCTTTTTAGTGTTTTGATGCTAACAAAATGATGACAAATGTGCAGATAATGTGAATATGTGATATATAATAGCAGGTCAGGGAAGACTTCGACAACTAGGCTTCAGCAAATTGTTGCCAAGCTGAGTGAAATTAGCCAACAACTGATAAGGTGTCTAGAATTGCTCGAACAAAAGAGATCAATCTTTAATGACAAATAGTACTATTAGAAAGATCAATTCTGCATTCATGGAATTTAAAAGTTATGATTGAAGAGGCAGGGCTGTACAATATAGAATAAACAAAGAATCTCCTACACAAATTTCCCCTTACCACATATACATGTATACTCTCTCTCGGAAGCGTCTTTTCTCTTTGAAGTCGGGGTAGGGAAAGAAAGAGTGTGTATTCAATCCGTTCTAACTTCAAAAAGTCCTTACAATACATGTGTGCCTCAAATGCTATGTTTAAACAATTTCACAAATTCTTTGCAATGGACATCCAAATTCCCCTCTACATTTCATACAAGTTACATCTTCAGCATTTCACGAACCTCTAAAGAGGACACATAATTGCAAGGGTGAGCAAGTTAAACATAGATGGAATTGATGTTTAGCGGTTGTTTAGCGGTTATCAGGAAGAATAAGTTGATGCCCACAATCTATCAAGTACAAAAAATAAGACTGCTCCATTGTTAGACAAATTCGTCCGCGGTAGAAAATGCTTGGTTTGCCTCATAAATTTCACCTGACCACTAGGGAGACTACCAGAACATCCTGTAATAGGAACTCATTGCATGGCACATGAACTGTAAGGAACATGGAGATGAATAGACACAAATGCTCCAGAGCCATTTACCCTTGAGGTGTCAATGCCACGCAGTGTAAGCACCCCATGGTGCATCCATATCTAATTTTGTGGTGTGTGATGGGAGTCATCCTCTGGAACCATGCATCACGTGGATCAGGATGGGTCCCAAACGAAGATGTATAAGCCTAAGGGGCAGATTGAGGTGACTGAATCCCATTTCGGTTGATAAAATGAGCTTGAAGTGTCAAGTGTGAGCATTAGACCTTCATTACATAATGCATTCAAATTGGGTTTCTAATTTCAAGAAGATTCAATCAGTGACATAAATTCCCATCCCTGTTACTATAATTTTCCTGTAAATAAGTTCTATAAATATCGTCTTAAGAAATAGGAGTTGCCTCCAACTATTTGCTCCAATTAAAAAAAAAAGTACACTCACTACAGTAGCAATTGTAACTGTAGCAGACCTCCTACTAGATTTTAAGGAACTGATAAATAGACATAATTTGGAATTTGGAAGCCCATCTTGCAAACAGAGTAACCCAAGAAGTAGGTGAGATTGCTAGATCATCCATGCACACAAGCTAATTGATGCTGATACATACCGAATTCTTGAGTTGTGCACCAGACCCAAAGCTCAAATCTCCAGCTGGTATGGGCAAAACCTTGGGGTCAAGTATAGGATCTGATACAGGATCAGTTGGGATCTCATGTGCAGACTCACGGAGAATAGCATTGAACATGGCTACGTCTAATCTGGAAACACATTGTTCCATTACCTAACAACAGATACAAGATATAAATGCAAGCAATTACAACCAGATAGACGAAATGAAAAATAGAAGAATTTAAGGGTCTGTTTGGTTTGTGTTTCAAAAACTAATATCTGAAAACAGCTTTTGAAAAGAGTTTTGAGAAATTGATTTTGATATTTTTTGAGATAAAAAACTTGTTTGGTTAGATGATTTTAAAAATAATTTTATAGTACAGAAAATAGTAAAACTTGTTTAGACAGCCTAAGTTATTTTTAGTATATAATATAAATATAAATTATATT
>CM042200.1:2314745-2329289 GCA_023539305.1 Ilex asprella
CATCGGATAACCTTTGAATGTGTGTGTGTTTATATGCCGTTAATACAGTTTTGCTTTTAAATAGAATTGTAGTAATTGTGTTTTAGACAAAAAAAATAAAAGAGAATATCGTGCATTTATTTATTTATTTATTTCTATTATTATTATTTTAAAATATTACAATACGATAACTTTTCAAATGTCACACATCCTAATAATAACGACACGATTTGATGAGGATTCTTCATGCTCCAGTTCGATTCGGTCCAATTACATTTATTAGGGGTGTCAAACGTATCGAATTGAGTCAGTTTTGTGTCATGTCATTTTCTGTCGTGTTATTTTCGTGTCGTATCATGTCATTTCGGTACATGTCGAGTTCGGATCAATATTCGTGTTAATAAAAAATTATTTAATCTGACAACAATTTATATAATATTATTTAAAAAATTATAAAAAAAATTTAAATTCTTATTTAAGAATATAATACTCGTTAAATAATTATTTTCTATTTACAGTACTCATTAATCGTGTTATTCATGTCAAACCTTAATTTGACTCATTTATTACCGTGTCAATTAATCGTATTTTTTTCGAATTCGTGTCGAATTCAGTTCAAGTCGAATTCATGTTCCAGGTTAAAAATTGCCAGTCATTTATTACAGCAATTGGACTGAGATCGAGACTAAAGCAGCGTGGGGCACTTTCACAGAGAGTCACAATTCAAACCTTGAAACACTTAGGCAACAACATAGGACAACATGGTTCAAGAATGCAATATCGATTATTGACTCCAAGAGTTTTGAAACACATTGATCACATTGTCACATCATAATATTGGGTTATAAACCTAAAAAAATGTTAAAGATGACTGAGAAATTCAAATAATGCCACAACATCGCAGAACTGTATCAATCGATTCGATGATAATAACTCGACAATTCAAAACTGACTCAAATACAATTTAGATGACTTGGCCGAGTCGTGTGAGACTCGAATTTATACGTATCATGTAATGATATTGTCTTGAAAGATTATGAGTCGGATATAACTAAGTTGACTCATATCGATATTGGTCGATCCTTTGCAATCGCACAGGCCAAGGATAGAGTTTTGCAATCTCACAGGCCAAAAAATCAGTCTTTCTAAGTCTAGAGTTTACCTCCCCCAACATTAGGAGAACCCAAGCTCAGGTTCTGAGTAGGCGAAGTGGCATAACACTTGACAGATAACTTAGGCAAGTACCTAGGAATTCCAATTCTCCACAGAAGATCCAGTAACTGGAAACTGTATGATTCTACCACAAAAAATCTTTTCTGAGATTGTACACACACCATTGTTGCATTTAGGAAACTACCAAGATACAACTTGCTGGGGTCCAGCTAGCAATGGTAAGTTTTCAACCATTTGTATATAAACTGATAACCCGGAGTGCCAATGAAATGGTACCTAGGGTGAATTGGGAATGGATATGGAAGTTAGAAGTAAGAAGTTCCCCAGTAGCTTAGATGCTTCATGTGGCTGGTACAAAGTGATAGACTTCTCACTAACAATCTCAAGAGCCTCTAGAAACATGACCAGAGAAGCAACCTATGAAAGATGTAATAACCACACTGAGACAACATTACATCTGTTGAAGGATAGCACTAAAGCCCAGGCAATGTCGAACTCCCTCTTCCTCAACAGACAAGAAAGGCTGGCAGACCAATCAACTGATCTCCATTGATGGCTGAGTAGAAACCACAAGGACAAGAAGAATTCCTTATGGAAAGGAGTGGACTGGCCAATTATCCTCACCTCCATTTTATGGCACATTTGGAAGGATAGAAATAAAGACTGCATTGAAAAAGTATAGACCCCTACTCAGATTTTGGTCGGGAATGCGTGGCAACTGGCCACTCAGACAGCCACTGCATTCCATGGACATCAAATTTACATGCCAAGTAAACCAGCTAAACTAATTGGGTGGTGCTTCCTACCTGCATGCTGGCTGATGTTGAATACCGATGGCTGCTCCAAAGGAAAACCAAGACTAGCTGCTGTAGGAGGATTCATCAGGAATGATCAAGGGCTATGGAGAGTTGATTTCTTTGGATGGATTAGTGAGACATCCACCACACAAGCTGAATTGTGGGCTATACTCAAAGGACTTCAACTCATCCTGGAAAGGAATATTGAGAAGGTGGTAGTAGAGACAAACTCCTCAGATGCACTCAGGCTGCTTGTTAGTTATTACCAACTACATAGAGGACACCCACTCAGACAGAGCAGTCATTGTCAACTGCAAGAACCTACTAACCTTCCTCAAAGTCTCCATCATACACACCCTCGGGGAAGGAAACAGATGTGCAGATAAACTCACAAACTTGGGATTGCTACAGCAAGACTCTTTTGTGACATTGATTTCTCCCCCTAGCTCATTAGGGGAATCTCTAAACAACGATTAAGCTAGCATTTCTTTCGTGAGAGGGCCTACCAGACCCAGGGGAGGGAGCCAAACAACTTTTTCAGTGGGGCCAACCTTAAACATATAACTATTTAACTCCAAATGTTGACACTGTTTTCACCAAAACATTATTTCATTAAAAGAACGTCAATTAAAGCCACAATCTTCATATACGAGAGAAATACAAAAAAATCAACAAAAAAAAATGTTATGAAGTTATCATCCATGGAATATGACAAAAACTTTTTATCAATGGTTGATTAAAAAATTAATCTCTTTAGTCAAACATAACTTAGTATGTATTATTCATGCAGAATACATCAAAATAGTTTAGAAAAACTGAACAATTTTTAACATAAATAATTTAGAAAAATCAAATCTACCACAAGTCAATTAAATCAATCTAGGGTCCAAAAAAATTTAACTAAATCAATCTTAGATATATGAATAATTTAATTCATTACAATCAATTTCCTCAAGCCTAATCAATCAAAATGATTTAATCCAAAAAATAATTTATAACACATAAATTCCAAATATAAAAATCCAATTATTTGAAAAACCTAATCACTAGCTCAAAAATTAAAACATCTATACTACTTATAAATGTCAGCATCTGTAAAAAAAAATTAATTTTCTATTTTATCCATAATTATTATAATAAAATCAATTATACCTACCTATATATTTTCATTTAATTTTTATTTTTTACATCTATTTAACTTTCAACTTGTTTTGGACTCTTTCATAAAGACTTCTAAATTTTTTTAAATTCATTTATTAGTAATACAGTTACATACAATTATCTATATCTATATGAATAAGTAAAATCTTATAATATAATTAGATGTACAATGCGTAAACGGATTAGAGAAATACTTAAATAAATAACAAATTAGGCACCCAAAGATTTATAGAATAAATCAATACTTAAATTTAATAATAATTAAAATATAAATTAATTATTTGAAACTTAATTTTTTATTTAATTTAATTACACATATAATTCACATTTTCTATAAAAATAATATTATTTAAATTTATTTACGTGCAACACACGTCGTTCATTACTAGTATAATAATGATCGAAATCAAAGAAATCGTTCATGGTTTACCTCTTGACAAGCCAACTTTGAACGAATCCCTTAAGCTCCCATCCTTCTAGACTATCTTCCCAATAGATCTTGGCAATAACAATTTAAGTGAAAAATAGAGAGTTACCACTACAGTAAAAAATTGAGGAAAACAAATTTCCAGAGCATAGAGCTAGAACAAAGAGCCTAAGGATTCATGGACGTCAAACAAAGAAAGATCACAAAGAAGAAGTACGAAGTTTTAGCAGGACCTGTGCCCTGATAAAATAACTTGCTACTTTTGCTAACGATTAAAGGAACCCCACATGTTTGAAAATATACATTATTACCCTTAAATTTAAAAACTTTTCAGTGGGGGCAATCTTTAACAAATTCTAAAACTTCAAAAAAATTCAACTACACCCCCAATATTTTTTCAAATTCCAGTGGGGGGCAGTTGCCCCCACTGCAAATCCGTCCCCTGACCAGACCCCTCTTAACTTTCCAATGTACCCAAAAAAATAAAAGTAAGTGATTAAGCTTCTTTTTTTTTCTATTTCTATTTTTGCATAAGAAAATAACGAGATCATCGAAAATAAAAGACATATAGAGAAGAACAGTGAGTATCAAAGACAGGACCCACAAATCCATAATATTCTACAGATAATTAACTAAAAAAGGACCCATAAACTTTATTAATCACACCTTGAACTCTTATGGAGTGGATGTGGAACAAAGCCCACATGAAATTTAGGGTATTTATTTCAGGCAGGAAAATAAGACAGTTCCATGGTTAGAAACTTTACACGCCTGGCAACAACAAAATGAGATCCACCGCCCATGCGAGTCAAGGCACTCCTTGGACACAAGAATAGGAGGTCTAGGAAGCACTCTGCACTAATGCAGGAAAGTGGTGGACATTCCTTCAACTTAAATGGGGCTGTCTTGTGTGTGCGAGAGGGAGGGAGATGTACTATGTCTTGTTCTGGGTAAATCTCAAGAGTCCTATGTCAACCTGTATTATAAACTAGTCATGGGTGGAAAGAAACAACAAAAAATTTATCTAAAAATTACAAGATTCATACAGTCAACCCGAAACAATTATCAAGATAAAGGCTTTGTCAAATTGATTTAGAATAGAGCTAAAATTACTCGGACCAAAAGAAACTCTTAAACAAGTCTGGGACACGAGTAGTAGCAACCATTGCAGTAGAAAACTCTCAGTAACAATTCAGGGAAAGAAAAAGCCCATATATTTGCAGGATACATACTCGAATAAATTGACTAACATCGTATACAAGATCAAGTCTCATTCAGATACTACATCTAGTCTCATTCATTAAAAACTACATCTAGTCTCATTCATTAAAGGAAGCTTTACAAAATTGGACAAGTAACAAGCATTCAGATACTATAAGTGCATTAGCCTGCTCAATTCTATCAAGTACAAAGCGTAATTAAATACATCTACACTGGTCAATTTCTCATAAGATTTACATCCACAAGTTAAGAAAATTGGGGACAACAAAAAGAAAAAGGAAGGCAGTTACATAGAGTCCATAGGGAAGCTTGGTAATTAGGACTGCTATGACCATTTTTGTTAAAAAAACATACAGATTCCAGTGAGGCATATAGCCAGTACTCCAGGAAACCTCAAAGTCAAAACCCTGGAAGATCTAAAAATGAAACTTAATGCACATAAGTTATAGACTCCCACGTAATTTACACTAGAAGCCATGCACACACAGTTATCCGCATGAAGAGAGAAATAGGTGAGTCAGGTTCATAAGTTTGATGAAAACATGACTTTAGAGCGAGTAAATGCAATTGAAGTTGGAGGTGGAAAAACTTAAAAAAGAAAGTCGGAATATGTCAGATAGATACGGGCTATGATTTTGGAAAAGACATGGCAACATAAGAATTGCACAAGAAGAGCACAACACTGAAAATGGTTTTGTGCAGTCAACAACAAACAGCTAAAAAATTCTTCCATAAAAAGAGTTATGAACAAGATGACTGGGACAAAGCATAAGGTCCATTTCAAGGATACTGGGGTTCGAAATTTCCCAAAATTTTGACATAAAAAAACTCAATAATGAAGCAATTAGCACCCAAAGGTATTCAATCTGATAGATTTTTCTAATTAATCTTCAAATCCAGCAACTTAATAGACACAAAAACCACACAATTCAGCTAAGAAAATCACAGAAATTCTCTGAGAAGTTTGAAACATATTCATTGCAATAACAAAAAACTAACAGACAAAATTCGAGTAAACAAGATAAAAACACAGTAAGTACTCAGTGAACAATTCAATATCCTTATTTTCCCAACTACACCACAATATGAACAGATGATCTTTCAAACCCTGAATTGATATCAGAGATTACCCATACCCAGATTGGAGAATCACTCGGATTCATCAGAAATCACCGCCAACTGTTGGGCCGACTCGAGGCGCTCGAGGGCTTTCTGGTGGGCCCAGGTCTCGATGGTGAGATCGGGCTTGGCGTTGAGCCCAACGCCGAGGATGACGATGGTGAGGAAGCTCGTGATGTAGCATGGCAGCTCCCAGTCCTCCCACTTCCTCGACTGACCAGGTGGTGGCGGCGTTCTGTTCAAAAAATAGCCGTTAGGGCGTTCTTGGTGGCCGGGAGTGGCCCACCGGCTTGGGCCATCTCCGCCACCTCCTCGGGTGCGAAGGGTGGCGCTCAGCCTTGTTCGGAGCATGCCTGCGGCGCTCGCGAAGGACTTTGGGGACGGCATTTTTGGAGGAGAGAGAAAGAGAGACTCTGAGAGAGCGTAACTTGGATCTGGTTTTGCCAATGGTGGTCTTGCGTGAGTGTTACTGACAATTACGACGTCGTTGTAAGTTGCCAATTGAGGATTTCCTTTTCATACAATTTTATTTCCAAAACGCCGTCGTAGTATGTCATTTTTGTCATGACACTCTGGCAAAATATGTCAATTTTTTTTTAACTTTGTAATAGACTGTCAATTGTGTCGGGTGAAATAGATTCATATCGGATCTTATTGAATTTGTGTCAAAAAATATTTTATTTATTCCTGATTCATTGATTAATTCGTGTCTAACGTGTCATATTATATCGGATTCTTGTCATATATAAATTGTGTATAACTGATATATAAACGAGTCGTATTATGTATTTATTTTGATTAACTTTATATATACCTAATTCGTTTATTAACCGTGTCGTGTTAGAATTTACTTGTTTACAAAATAGGTGACTTAATAAAAACTTAAACCCTCTAATCTTGTGTGGTGTTAACGATAATCGTGTCATATTTTAATACTCTTATTTTATAGTTAGAAAGTCTATCATATTTGTTTAAGAAACACAATGCCTCATTTGGTAACATTAGTTTAAGGAGTGAGACTATTAAAATTTTGAATTTTGGTGTGGACAAAAATTTTAATTTAAGCTTGTGCAGAATTTATTCATAAATTAATCTCTTTCAGTCTACAAATCTTCTTCTTCTTCTTCAGTCCAAACTTCAATAATTTCATGAATTCAAAGTTGTCATACGTTCAAGTATCTAAAAATAAACATTTACAACTACGTTTAGAGGGACTAGATGAATATTTTATGTGACAAAAACAGCAAATTTCTGAGTGAGGCTGAAAATTCTGCACTAAATCCTGCTTCCCCTTTTATTTAACTACATTCCTCTACAAGCATGCCCCAAGTCCATCTAGCCATATCGCAACAGGGAAAGCTCATGAGTTTTCCAGCTTTGTTATCTCAAAGCATATCTGAGAATTCAAGTCCAGAACTCTCAATTATCCGAGGCTACCCATACAAGAATCGAAGTGCGTTACCACAACAAAAAAAAAAGAGTCTTGGCAGTTCCAGTGGAAGTTTATTAGATTAGTCTCAGTCAGATGGCGGGGAAACTTACTTCCAAGAGAGCTGCTTTCGCCTTGGTAATTACATAAGGAGAGAACCGATGCAGAAGTAGCCATTTACGTGAGGGAACGCCAAACAGACTGACCTCTATTGAAAGTCAGAATAAACACAACGCTTCCTGCATTAAATAAACAGCAGCATGCTGAAAAATTATCCATGGTCACAGGGTGAACACTGCAACTATGAATCATTCCCTTCCCAGTATCCTTAGGCTAGCAAACACACTTAAACAGGATCGTCTCTATAGGTTCATCCCTCTGTATCCTCGAATTCTAAATTACCCTTACACCAGGTTCCCCATCTTATATACAAGAGACTGTCATTGGTTCCAGGTCTTCTGGTAAGGATGGTGGATCTTCACCTGGAGAAATGTACAAGGTGCAGGCAGTTATTATTTTTTCATAAAGGGCTAATCAAATCACAATACTGTTTAGTAACACACCGTTGTGAATAATTCCAATGTAGCACACCCATCTTTTGGTTAGCTCATCATATCATTTATCAATAGAAGTACAAAACTACATCCATGAGCATAAACAAAAAACAATGCACAATGTTTTATACCTTGGAAGTACTTCTCTTCTAAATATGTGACACTTGGCCAAATTATAGTGACCACACGGATGCCAAGTTTTTCACAGCGAACACACTTTCCTTCAGGAGTACCAATCCTCAAAGGCCAAACCTAGTCTTTCAATGTTGTTCTTAGAGGAGAATCTTTTTCTGCTCTCATTAAAATTGTACGAGACAAAACTCAAATCAGGACGATGACCAGCTTCCATGATCCCGGCTGGTATTTCTCTTACCTTTACAAATACCTCTACCTTTCATGAATGTGATAGATCACTCTCAGATGCATAGAAAATCGCATCCAGAATTATCCCTCAAAGAATCTACAAAACTCACCAGTAGTCTCCACATGAACAGACACCCCTGATAATATGGTGAAATCGACTTTTGTCTCTTAAAGATACTTCTCTTTCAAAAACCATTGAAACAAACTTGGCAAAATTATGACAATCAATACAGATGCGGAGGTTTTTCATGACACGGATAGGCTTTCCTTCAGGAGTATTAATCAACCCGAAGGCTAAAGCAAGTTTTTCACTGTGGCCAAGGAGAATTCTTTCCTTCTGCTCCTCGTCCAAGTCATATAAAACACAACTCAAATCAGGGACATAACCAGCTTCCTTGAACCTTGCTGACAAGTCTCTTACCTTTCCAAATACCTCTTCCTTTCTTGGATGTGTTCGATCACTTGCATAAAATGTATGAAGGGTTTGATCAAGCTCAATCCAGCTCCTTCCTGGCTCCTTTATTACAGCCTTCTCCTTCATCATCTCCCTTATCCTTCGCACATCCTCCCATTTCCCGGCAGCTGCGTATAAATTAGACAGAATCACGTAGTTCCCTGCATTCTCAGGCTCTATTTCTAAAAGCCGAGTACCTACAAATTCCCCAATATCAACATTCAAGTGAACCCTACAAGCACCTAAAAGCGAACCCCAGATGGCCGCAGTTGGTTCAAAAGGCATCTGTTTGATAAATTCAAAAGCTTTTTCCACTTGACCAGCACGACCAAGCAGATCAACAATGCATCCGTAATGCTCAATTGTTGGTTCAACCCCATCAATTCTGTCCATCATCTCATCAAAAATTTCCAGCCCTCTATTCTCCAATCCTCCATGGCTGCAACCAGATAATACAGCCAAAAGAGTGATGCTATCAGGTCTAACTTTATTTTCTTCTTTCATCAACTCAAAAAGCTCAAACACCTTTCTTCCCTTTCCATGTTTACTGTACCCCACAAGCATTGCATTCCATGAAATAACAGTTCTCTCAGACATGGTATCAAAGATTCTTCTCGAGTAAGTGAGGTTTCCACATTTCGAGTACATATCAATTAGAGAATTCTGAAGAACCACATAGGAGGGTACTTCATACCGAAGAACATAATTGTGAACTTGCCTGCCATGTTCAAATGCAGCAAGCCCAGACAATGCAGTCAGAACACTGGCATAAGTAACATAATTATAAGTCATTCCTTCCCTCTGCAACCTCCGGAATAGCCCTAATGCCTCTTCATCAAGGCCTAGTTGAGCATACCCTGAGATTATGGCAGTGCAAGAAACAACATCCCTTTCTGGCAAGCCTTCGAAAACACCTCGAGCTTCATGGATTTTACCAGCTTTGGCATACATGTCAAGGAGTGAGCTACCAACATATATATGTGATTCAAATGGGCTCTTTACTATTAGAGAGTGGATTTGGCTTCCATGATCAAACCCAAAAGCGCCCGTGCAAGAGGTAAGCACAGTTGCAAAAGTAAATGCATTCGGTGCGGTACCTGCAAGAATTTCGTATTATGATCAACACATTGTTTGGAATACAGAAGAAGAAAGTTCCAGTCATTTGAGTTACTATCAATACATACCACTGCAATGGATAGTTGCATGTAAAGTTAGAAATTAAGGACTCTAGCTTGTCCTGCTATGGGAAATAAAATGCTGTTTTTATGAGCACAAAAAATAGGTCTTTTATTCCGACTAGTTCTTAGTTTAATATAAGACAATTTGGTTCTTTAAATCTGATGAGTTTGCAATGAGGACCCCTTGCATAAAAACTAGTCCCTGAACATATTCAATTTTTTGCTTGTCCAATAACCTATTCTTTCCTATACGAATCAAACCCAACAATTCTCTTGTTCTTGGGACCAATATGTACATATATTCTGAAAATATGGAAATGTCCATCAATAACCAACTTCCAATTGACTCCTTATGTTGTTAAACAAAGTTCCGTGATAAGCCAGGAAAAAGATTGCCATCTTATCCACAGGCAAATAGTTACCTTTGAATCTCAAACTCAGACAGATTAGAAATCATATCAGCATCTGTTTTTCTTCCTCAATGTGATTCAATTTCATTTGGCGAGGTGCAAGATTACAATCAATTACCACTTTATACTAGTTCACTGGTGCAGATCAGATTAACCAATGTGGGCTAACCTGGGATCCGCTCAAGGACCTACAAGGTTAGGTAGATATTCGAGGCGTTTCCAGGCTGGAACCATATGAAACGACACATTACAATTACCAAGTCCAAATGGGAAAATGAAAGTTCATACCAACACCATGATGCACTAGTGGGACGTGTATTTCCAAAGGATACCTGATCTTAACATCTGTACAAAAAGGTTCAGAGCTTGTGAGTCATACCCTCTCTTAGAATACCCCGAGATCATTGCCGTCCAAGAAACCACATTCCTCTCGGGCATTTCATCGAGCACACGCCTGGCGTCCTCCAAACACTCACACTTCATATAGAACACAATCAACCTTGTTCTCAAATACACAGGCGACTGATAATGGGTTTTGATCATGTGGGCATGAACTCTTTGGCCTTCTCTAAAGGCCCTTTTGCTCACGCACTCGTTTAAAATTGTGTCATAGTCTTTGAACCCCATTTCACATCCTTGTAGTGCCATCTCTAACAAGGCATGGTTTAGGTGACCGCTGGAGATTAAAGTATTTAAACTTAATGGGTTTGGCGGGTACGAAGAGGAGGTTAGTTGGGCGGCATATGAGTGGGTTGAGATGAAGTAAAATACCTGTTTGGAGTGAGAGAAAAAGAAAGTGATTTTCTTGAGCATTTTCAGTTTCCCAGGGTTTTGTTAACGAATACTAACCGTTGAGCCATCGCCCGCTTCATATTTTATGTTTTACCATCCATAACCAAGGCTTCAAACTTCATGCCTGATTAGAGGGATTTATCTTCGTCAATATTTTAGTCTCGGTAAGACAATTCATTTTTATTTGAATAAAGAAAAAATGAATGCATGTACATAAACTGATCTAAATACCCTGACCATTGAACTAAAATAAAACCTTCATAGCCATTAAAAATAACATTTTTAAAAAATATAATTCTCAATTGAATATTTTTGTCAAAATAATTCTCATTTTCACAACATTGGTCTTTGTTGACCTTCTTCTTTGAACTTGGATTTGGGTGACTCATAAGTACAATAAAAAAGAATAACAAAGACCACTGATCAAAATATAGCCTAATATTCACTACTTCTTATTGAGTTTAGCCAAATATTTTAACTTAAGAACGCATCTTTGTCTCGTTAAACTAAACTATTTCAATTCAAAAATAATTCTTATATTAACTTTTGTTAGCAAAGTATTATCTTTTTGCCTTGTAATTCACATATAGAAATTCTTGAATTAACAAAGCAAAAAAATTGGTATGCAAGTTATTTTGTTTAAAAAGTGTTAGATTGAAAATATTTTTTCATGAAAACTACTACTTTTGGCAAAATGCTCGCATTTCACCACTAAGATGCAAAAGTAGGGGTTAGAAGTGTAATATGTTTGGGTTGAAGAATGAAGGGCAACCCGCAATTTAAACATGTTGTCGTCCACGACCTTAAGGTTAGACCCGTTAAACTCATCAAATAAATTAATTAATACAACCATAACATATTCGATGCGAACCCATTAAATATGATTTATATACGACACAAATCCAAGGTGATACAAAATCAACCATACACAATTATAGATGGGTGAGGTATATGTCAAGCAAATTTTGACAATACACAACTTAGATCCGACACAAACCTGAACTGACCTATGGGTTGGCCTTATTCAAGAGCATGCTATAGACAGCTGAAAATTTGCAGCCAAAACAAGCATAATGTGGCATGATGTCTCCACAATCTTGCTCACTCATGTAACAAGAAAAAGAAAAAAACAAACAGGAAAAGAACTATCATAGCTTATCCATCACCATTATAGCATCGTCAGCCATTTCAGGAAGAGATGCCAGTATTACAAAACAGCAAACGAAGACAAAAAAGCCGATCTCCCTAATATAATTATAAATACAATAAGCATCGACTTGTTTCATGTTTTCACATTACGAAATCAATCATTCATCTCATAAATCAAGTATCGGATTGAATGACTCTCTAAGTTAGTATTACCATATATTTCAGAATACATACTGCCTTCTCTCCTTTCTAAGCTGAGATAAATCTGGATTTCCGGCTGACTGTTATATAGAAACCCAAGTTGAATGTCGAGACCTCCTCTTAGTTCCATGCTTTTGGCTAAGAAAATGTCTAATATATACACTGCTAGCTACGACCAGAGCTTCAATATGCCTTCATATCTCCATTTTCATCTGGTCTGGCAGCAAAAGAGCTGAGTGCCATCACAACAATCTGAAATTAAACATACTGTTCCAAAATGCTTTCTTATAAGAGAAGAGTTCGCGATTGGCAGTTTGTGCTTATTATTTTCATTTTGCTATTGTATTCATGGTGGTTTTCTTTTTCTAGGCCGGGTGGGGGCAGGGGAAGAGCAATGACAATGAACAAGGCTAACGTAAATGAAATTATAATGGAAAGCATTTGGGGGAACGAAGAAAAGGGTAAATTCATTTCATTTCACCGTTTTACTTTCCTCTTTTTTCTTGGCTCTTTGTAGTCGTACGTGTTTGATATTAGCGTGAATTCACTTCACTTCACTGTTTTTCCCTCTTTAGAAGACCATTGGAGAATGGAGAAAACAGTAAATTTACTTCATTTCACCAATTTGTCTTTCTTCATTTTTTGGTCATTGTAGTTGTATTGGATTAATATTGGGGTAAATATGATTCATCTCACTGTTTGGCCGGTCTTCACAAAATAAGGATTTCAATTTTATGCTCTCTTGAAACTCTGCCTAATGTTATGTATCAAGATGCACTGCTTGGAAATATGAATGTGGCAGATTATCTCAGATGTCTAGTGTGCACTAATATTCTAAACCAACTCATTAATATCGAAAGGGATGAATGAACAGTGAGCTTAGTAGTATCAAAACGAGATTTACCCGAATTTGCAGAAGAGTCATAACTTAGAAGTGAGTTCTCAGTAGTGAAGTTGTGGTTGTCTTCTTCCCTACCCCACATTGGTTGCTGTAGTCCATCAAAATGCCATAGTTGTTGATACTGTTGTCTGTTTCCATTTACTTGTCCTTCTTGCCACATCGACGGCATGACCATCAGCGGAGAGTTACTGTCCATTACAGATCCACTCTGCAAAATTTGTACAAATGAACATTTAATATTGATGATGAAAATAAATTCAATCGTCCCCCCAGCAGTTAATATATGGACATGCAACTAATAACTTTGCATGCTGTCTTTACTTTTCTGCTAAACTGCATCTCTTTTATTTCGTTTGTGTACCACTAAATTGCAATCACCAGACATCAACCATGACTGGGAAAATTCAAAGGCACACTTGGTGCAGCTTTTGAGAAGGATTTACTGTTTTGACAAAAATAAAATGGTGTGCATCGTGCTCCATTACCAACTGCACAGAATTGCCAGTCCCATTGCACTAGAGGATTATTTTGACTTTTAGACACGGTATCAAAACAAGAAACCTCTCCCTGATAGTCTATACATTCTTACAAACTAGAAGAATTGCACATAGGGTCGTAAATGATTTCTGCAGTGCCCATCCTTACATGTTGTGGCCTTTAATTGGGGCCCACTATTCTTGGAGTCCCACAAAAGTAACTGATGCAATCCATAAGATGCTCAAGAAGAGGCAAATTCAAAGACGTGAAGAATTGTGAAATTTGGCTTGCCATGAAGAAAAAGACTTATATGGAACCATGCATAGCTTTTTTTGAGTCCTATTTTTAATTATCTTCAAGTTTGTTTGCTAGTATTTAGTAATTTATGTGTAATTTTCAGAATTTAACCCTATGAGT
Organism: Ilex asprella; assembly: GCA_023539305.1. Lineage (NCBI taxonomy): Eukaryota > Viridiplantae > Streptophyta > Magnoliopsida > Aquifoliales > Aquifoliaceae > Ilex > Ilex asprella. The sequence goes on from CM042200.1 coordinate 2,328,948, forward strand.
GATTCCTAGTCAAAGTTACTATTCATGTACTGTTCACAGTACCATTACTGTTCACAACCCCTATTTTTATTTTACAAAATTGTCCTATATCAGTAACCCTTATGGCAAATAAAAAAAAATATTGTGACCGTTGCCGTTTGACCAATGACTGAGCATCCAAATCTTATCCCAAATCAGAGTAGATGGTTGGATTAGCAGGTCCTACTAACTTTTTCTAATGAGATCACTATCTAACCATTTACATTGATTTGGGATGCAAAATTTGGGATATACAATGGGAAGTTGTTGTATTTTGGTTTGATACATTGCATTCTAAGGAACTGTTGGAGATGTAAACGTGCA
>CM042200.1:2329689-2373818 GCA_023539305.1 Ilex asprella
CACTTCACTGTTTTTCCCTCTTTAGAAGACCATTGGAGAATGGAGAAAACAGTAAATTTACTTCATTTCACCAATTTGTCTTTCTTCATTTTTTGGTCATTGTAGTTGTATTGGATTAATATTGGGGAAATATGATTCATCTCACTGTTTGGCCGGTCTTCACAAAATCAGGATTTCAATTTTATGCTCTCTTGAAACTCTGCCTAATGTTATGTATCAAGATGCACTGCTTGGAAATATGAATGTGGCAGATTATCTCAGATGTCTAGTGTGCACTAATATTCTAAACCAACTCATTAATATCGAAAGGGATGAATGAACAGTGAGCTTAGTAGTATCAAAACGAGATTTACCCGAATTTGCAGAAGAGTCATAACTTAGAAGTGAGTTCTCAGTAGTGAAGTTGTGGTTGTCTTCTTCCCTACCCCACATTGGTTGCTGTAGTCCATCAAAATGCCATAGTTGTTGATACTGTTGTCTGTTTCCATTTACTTGTCCTTCTTGCCACATCGACGGCATGACCATCAGCGGAGAGTTACTGTCCATTACAGATCCACTCTGCAAAATTTGTACAAATGAACATTTAATATTGATGATGAAAATAAATTCAATCGTCCCCCCAGCAGTTAATATATGGACATGCAACTAATAACTTTGCATGCTGTCTTTACTTTTCTGCTAAACTGCATCTCTTTTATTTCGTTTGTGTACCACTAAATTGCAATCACCAGACATCAACCATGACTGGGAAAATTCAAAGGCACACTTGGTGCAGCTTTTGAGAAGGATTTACTGTTTTGACAAAAATAAAATGGTGTGCATCGTGCTCCATTACCAACTGCACAGAATTGCCAGTCCCATTGCACTAGAGGATTATTTTGACTTTGACACGGTATCAAAACAAGAAACCTCTCCCTGATAGTCTATACATTCTTACAAACTAGAAGAATTGCACATAGGGTCGTAAATGATTTCTGCAGTGCCCATCCTTACATGTTGTGGCCTTTAATTGGGGCCCACTATTCTTGGAGTCCCACAAAAGTAACTGATGCAATCCATAAGATGCTCAAGAAGAGGCAAATTCAAAGACGTGAAGAATTGTGAAATTTGGCTTGCCATGAAGAAAAAGACTTATATGGAACCTTGCATAGCTTTATTTGAGTCCTATTTTTAATTATCTTCAAGTTTGTTTGCTAGTATTTAGTAATTTATGTGTAATTTTCAGAATTTAACCCTATGAGTGATTCCTAGTCAAAGTTACTATTCATGTACTGTTCACAGTACCATTACTGTTCACAACCCCTATTTTTATTTTACAAAATTGTCCTATATCAGTAACCCTTATGGCAAATAAAAAAAAATATTGTGACCGTTGCCGTTTGACCAATGACTGAGCATCCAAATCTTATCCCAAATCAGAGTAGATGGTTGGATTAGCAGGTCCTACTAACTTTTTCTAATGAGATCACTATCTAACCATTTACATTGATTTGGGATGCAAAATTTGGGATATACAATGGGAAGTTGTTGTATTTTGGTTTGATACATTGCATTCTAAGGAACTGTTGGAGATGTAAACGTGCACAGAGGGCAGATAAGCACAGGTGGTCCAAGTCTGACCCCCCCTGCTCTGCTCACATTGATGGTAGTCCTTTTGTTATCTTGAGTGGGGGGCTGAAAAAGAGAGCCATAATTAATTAAATTCTAAACAAATAGCCAAAAAAGGTTTTACAAATATTTGCTGACCTATGCTGGTGTTTCTTCATATATAAACAAGATGTGTTAATTTTTGTCCAACCCACGGTGCCAAGTCAAACAAAATCCTAGCTACAAGGTAAAGTGTTATCTCAGATCAACTCATTCAAAATAAAAACAACACAGCCTAGAGAACTTTATGTTAGCATTATTATTTCACAGACAAGTAACAGAAATGGTTAGATAATACTTACTTCTACAGCCAAGAGACTGTCAAGGTTGAAATCAATTCTTGGATTAACAGCAGCAAGTCTCATTGATAACAACTGAAGTGCAAACAAACTCATGATCAGAAAAATGATCAAGACAACGAACAATAATAAGATTTTGACGTGATAATCAAAGATCTAAGAGCATCTTTGATAAAAAATTTGAAATAGAGTGTGAAATATTTTTAACAACTCCAATAGGCTCTCTATTATAGTAGAAAAATAGTTTTATAGTCAATCACACTTGATGAAAAAAGTAAAATTATTTTTGAAAGAATTCGATTGAGACCTATTTATCCCCCCTTGACGGTCTAGATTCGTTAGTACGTGATCTTTTTTCAATTGGTATCAGAACGGGTTCACTCATTTAAGAGCTTAACCGTTTGAGTGTGATCCACGCGTTCTTTTGGAACTAAAGGATCTACCATGTGGGGGAGGCTCCGCAACACGGAATGTATAATTATCATCTTGTCATTCATTACAAATAAAATAGAGAGTGAGTTGGGCTCTCCAAATGTAGAGAGCCATGGAGCTTGATTTTTTGTGGTTAACTCTGTAAAATAAAGAGTTAAGTGGGAATAGAGAGCCTCTTGGAGATGCTCTAATCCTTCAAAGGGCTATTTGATAATGTATTTTGGATTTTGGTTAACACAAATAGTTATTTGCAGCCTATCATGGAACCAAATGATCTAGAGCAACTCAACCAAAGGAAAAGAAAGTGTACCCTCATGGGTATCCAACCTAAGCAGTCTTTGTTTTGCATCGAAGAAGTAGACAAACATACATGTACATATACGCAATTCACCTTAAATATCTTATTTGACACCACCTTACAATTTTTTTTTTTACTTCCTATTTATTCATTCACCAAGGAAGATTTAAGAACAAGCTTCTCCCAACCCCCTCCCCCTCTCCCACCCTGGGCACCAAAAAAAAAAATACAAAATAAATAAAAGAATTGAGCTCAAAATTTCGGCAGTTAAATAAATCATGAAAATCTTTCATGGACCAGCATCCTTAGGAATGAAGAGATATCAGTAGAAATTCCATAAGGATAAAAGAACACCTTAAATTTAGCATTCATAAATCAGATGCAAGGAATATACAAGTCTGACCTCCACTTGACGTTGTAGTGACTGTACATGGTTGATAATCTCATCCAGTACCATTGCTGTACCTGAAATCTGCAAATAAATAATCCATTAATTCATTATAATAAAGAAATAATCCATTAATTATTAACTAAAGCAAATGGATAGGAGCTGCTAATGAATCTCAAAAAATTTCACTGATTGATTTTTTCATAATTACCAACTAGTGGAAAGTATTCTGCAAGTAATGCGTTCAACTTCCTTTAATACAAAGACATGAAAAATAAAAAATGGCCAGTGCAATCTTCTGTCATGCTGCCATATGCCAGTGCCTTGAATTTAACAAAAATGGAAGCTCCTGCAATTGGGTTTTTATTGATACTTTTCACTGAAAAGGCATTTCAATTATACCTAAGTACTTCACATAAGAAATCTGTTAATCTTTTCTTTCCTCTTATCGCTGGCCATTAAAAGCATGCAATACCTACTTAAGAGCAGGACTTCCAACAGAGCCAGTGATTCACCTCATCACAAATTCATTAAAGATCACATATGGGTCCAATCACCAAATCTTCATGTTTAAATGATTATTAGTATTATAGTAAAGATATATCTGAATGCAGGGGGAAAAAAAGTAGAGTGCACACATCCATGAAAATTTGAAACAAAAAGGGAACTCCCTAAAAGAAACTGCTAGCTGGTATGGAGGCAGGCAAGACTGATCGCCTAAGATCTGCCACAAGTGATTTCCCAAAACTGGACAAATGAATCAGATAAAATGAAGTAGTTGTGTGTATAGAAGAAAATAAGCAAGTAAGGTTGCCTCCAAATTAATCCTTTCCCAAAGATAGTACATCAGAGGTAGTACCCTGCATATATAGTACATAACTACATATTCCCCCCATAGTTTTAACTAGCTTTAATTATGTGGCCAGATCCTGCCATATTGTTGTAGATGCTTAATTGATCAAGAAACAGAGTGCTATCATGTGTCCAGACCTGACAGTATTTCTTTTAAATGGTAGGGGACCTGATAGCATTAATGTCAAAAAAATCAGTCATAGAAGCGCTAGCAGACTTTTAAAGATTCAAATCATCATGATTGATGGTCCAACAGAAAACTACGCATTGGCTTGAATGATTCAAGGATTATGCATCAGCTCTGATTATTAAAGTTGCTTTGCTCATATTTTTTCTTTTTCTTTCTCACAAAAACAAGTGAAGTATAGCACAGAAATGCTCAGCAGCTCACAAGCACCAATTAATAAATCTTGTGAAAGTACAGATCTAATCACATGTCAAATTCTACTCGATCATTTGCTCCGTTGGGAAGTTGGAAACTATCACATCATATCCAAACAAAGTTTGTGTTGGGCTCTCGGTCTATGGTTTTCTGGAAGTAAGTTCATTTTTGTCATCACAGTTCAGTTTGATAGCTAAAATAGACTATCATTTGTACCATGCTCCCTCAAGTGGCTGTTAAACACCTCATAACAAACTAAGAATATCAATAGTTTTGGGATCTCCGAAATTCAATCTAACTTGTCAATTATGTGCGCCCCAAGAGCTTCATCGGAGTACATTGCATACTTTTTTGCCTTCTCTCATCTTTTTTTGGTCCCTACAGATGCCACCAGCAACCCCCCAATAAGTGCATCTTCAAGCCTACCCATGAAAGCCATTTTTGTTCTTTTCACAATTGGGAGTTATCTATCTGTTTTTTCGGTGAGAGGAGTTATCTGTTTTTTTCATCTTTATGATAAACTCTTTCTTTCGGTCGTCAATAGGGCGGGGTCTGTCTCTTTTTTGGGGCCGGGGATCAATAAGTGAGTCACATAAAAACATAGATCACACCTCAGATCAAGAGGAAGGGTAGCTTGTTAGGCAGGCCTAGAGATTCCAACCTAAGACTGACCCAAGCAGATTGATAAGATAACTTTGGTGATTTGGTCAATCTAACAGACTTTGAATTTAAGCACATTTGAAAGAATACCCAATGTCACCATAATGGAATGGGAAAAAAAAAAAAACCATAATAGAATGGGAAGAAAAAGAAGCCCAAGACCAGGGCAAAGAAAATGTCCCAGTTATTAAAATGACAAAAATGACCTTATAAAGGACTCTAACTTACCTATGTAAAAGTGAAAAAGCTAAAGAGCAATGTTATTAAAACTTAATTTATTGACCTAATTCACTATGACGTTTGGATTGACTGTGAGGCTCATCAAACATTGAAACTTGGTGATGATCTAATAATTTTACTGAAATCACATCATTGTGTCAACAAATTATTTCAAATTTTTATGTCTAAATAGTATTCCTCAGAGTTAAATAGGCATACTAGTGGAAAACTACAAGAAAGCCATTTCAACAACCAGCCAATCACTTTTCTTGGATGAAAAGCGCAACTACTTTTTGTTAAAAAGGCGACAATGACATAAACCTCATTTTTAAAGGCTAATGAAAAGGCATAATCGAAACAGATTTCGTATCACGTAACCAAACGTTTAATATAAAAGAAAAGGACAACTAACCTTGTTACATCCGGGGACCAGTTCTTGCAGTAGCTTCATCCTCGCATTAATCTTCTCTCTCCTTGCCTATTTATTAACATAAAATTAATCAACAACCAAACAAAGTAAGGACTTATATTAATAATTAATAATTAATATGCAATGAAGGATTTAATGAGTGTGATAGATTACTCTTTCAGCTAAGCTATGGCTATCTGTAGCTTGACCACGACGAGCTCGAACATGAACGTACGGGAGCTTTTCACCATCTTGGAAATTCTCATTCGTTACGTTTTTGCTCTTCTTGTTTGATTCTTTACCCTAGTTTCATAAAACAAAATAATCAACTTAGTATGCAGAAATTGATTGCTATAAACGGAAACCCTAGAAACCATCATTTGGAGTTCGGAAGCTTTACCTTCTTTTCTCGCTCCTTCCGCTTTGCTGATGATTTCTCATCCTGCTTCAAAACCATTGAATCGGACACGGCCGGCGAAGAATTAGGGTTTGAATCCGAATTGACCGGTTCTTGCTTCACCTTATCCAATTTTGAGCTCGAATTCAACGGAATTGAGCTCGTTTCCGGCGAATTTTCTGTCGTCGCAAAGACAGAGAACTTAGAAGCTCGGTCAATTAAAGCAGTGTCCGACGGAAAAATAGGCATGTAAGTTTTGGGATGTTCAATTTGGTAGCCAGAAAGTGTAGCCGGAGCAACGTTGGTTTCCGGCGAGTCTAGGAGCTGCATGGCTTGATTCGACGGAAGTTCAAGAAGAGCGGTGAAGGAACTACCAGTCTCCGGTGGTTGTAATGACATTAACAGATTAATTTCGTCGCCGAATTGAAGTGATTCGACTCCGATGTCTTCGAATTTGGCTCCGCAACTCGGGGATCTAACCTGACTTCCTTCAGCTGGCTCCATTAGAAGATTCGTTTCACTCAATTTGAACAAGTTCAATCCAAATACACCGCCAAGCACAATTTGAACCTCAGCTCTACAAAAATGACCCAATCAACCACAACATTGACTGGATAAGCACAAACTTGTCCAGTTTATTAACAAATCTGTGAAGCGTTCCGAGCTTCAACACCTTGATTTGAAGAAACGACGAAAGAAAGTACCAAACGGTACTTCTATCTCTCCAGTTGCAGAAAGAGGAAAAGATAGAGAGAGTTTCTATTCTCTGTTCAGAGTTTCTAAAGGGTTGAGGTTCAATGGCGGTCAATGTGTTTCTCATTCCCGTCTGTGGAAGAAATCATAGCCTTTAATCAACGGACAGAGAGTGAGAGAAATAGGCATTTGCAGTACAGCGAAAGCTACGTTGCTCTGGTCCCCTTTTCTTCGTGTCTCTCTCATACGTTTTCTTTTGGGAGAGAGAGAGAGAGAGAGCAGTGTAATGGATGGGGTTTGGGTTGGGTGGCGAAGTAGGGCGGGGACCGAACGCCAACCCAGCCGGACACTGTTAATTAAACGTTAGATACTGATGCGTCATTTTCTTGCAGTTACACTTTATAGGTTACCATTATTTTATTCATAATTTTATATCAACAAGTTTTTATTTTTTATTTTTTCAATGTTCAGCCTGTGCAGATCAATTTACAAATATCTCGACTAATTTTTTTTTTTAATTTGATCAAAGACATTAATTTCGAGTCTAGAATATTTATGAGGGATAAACTATTCTAGTCAAACCGAACTTATTTGTGTGGAGTTAGAAGTTATTCAGGTTCCACTCATTTGCAGAACGATTTTGAGATTATGTTCAGAGATTTGATTAATTCAATCGATCAAAACACAAATTTTCAATTGTTTTATAGTTTAAATCATTTAAATATTTAGTGGAAGAGAATGAAGCCTATTAATCTAACCTCACATTGTTTTGATATGAAAGTTTACCCAAAAAATGTTAAGAGAAATAGAAGGACAATGAACTTGAGTTTACAAAAAGGGCCATAATATGGACGGACCAACTGCAGGACCAGGCCCAATTGGTAGTTCAATGAATTTGAGGCAAAATTTGGTTTCGACAATGGTCCAGACCATGAACATTAACTATGAGTAGCCATATAATTGTACCAGATGATTTGACAAAAAAATATATATATAATTATAACCTCGATCATAGTGAGCAGGAGCGACAACGAGAGCAAGAGCAAGAGCGTAAAAGAGACAAAATGTACAAATATTTATGAGTGGGAGTAGCGAGAGCAAGAGCGTAAAAGAGACAAAATGTACTAATATTTAAGAGCGGGAGCATTATATAATATGCATTCAAATAAATATTTACCCACATAAGTGTAAACAAATATATTTATAAAAATTTAAATTTTATGCACAACTATATGACAAATTATTTAATTTTTTAATATATATTGTGAAGGGGGTGGCTTCCTTTACTACACGTGTTATGACATTACATGAGTTCACGTGAGGGTGAAAATACTAAGCACGTGATAAAGGCATCAGTCATTCAGTTAGCTAACCTACCCGAACTGATCAATGTGTTCAACAAGCAATGAAAAAGCTCGGCTCTTACAAAACCGAGTTGTCCTATGTGTTTAGAAAAGAATTCAGCTCTTATTAAGATTAAGGTGTCCAAAACAGTAAATAGAAAGATAAGGATATATCTTAAATTCAGGGATTCTGGCTAAACGAAATTATAGGAACGACAAGAAGAATTACTGGAGAATTATTAGCAATGTCCCAACTAGAGCTGCCTAATTGGAGGAAGGTGTACCGCCTTGAATCAAAAATCTTGAAAACTCTAACGGAGCAGGGATCTATAAAAAGCACAAGGAGGCAATGTGAAAGATACACTGAACTCTCCTGGTCTTCTTGCAATTTACTCTGTTTCATTACTGACTTAAGCATCGGAGTGTCTTCGATCGAAGCAATTTGATTTTGGGCAATTTGTTGGTTTTGTAGGAAGGAGAAGGCTTGGAAATCTGGTTCAGAAATATATATTTACTCAGAATATCTATTATCTATATGTGTGAGAGATTTGCCGATTTTTATCTCTTACATATTGATTATAAAGTCTTGAAATAGCAATTTTCAGTTACAAATATCATTCTAGTTTGATATATATATATGTACAAATTATTATTTTTTAAATAAAAATTTAAATAATAATAAATAAGCATATAAGTAAAATCACGAATTAATTTATAAATTCATCCTCAAAGTGCAAATTCACACGTGAAACACGAAAGTGTCTAATGTTTTAAATGATTATGTGACTAAAATCATAACTATGAGACTAAAAGGTCAATATAACTTATTGAGCAATAGAGTATCTCATGCAAAACACGTCTTTTGTCGAGGTTGAAATGTTAAATATAAATAAGCTGAGTTATTATGATTAAAAAAAATAAAATTAAACGATCTAGACCATTGTTTTAATTTTGTGTAAACACGACTATGTGTTTTATTCTTTAGCATAATAACAATAAATTGATTTGAAATTTTATCCTTTTTTTTGCTTTTGATTTTAGGACCAAAAAAAATATTCAGTACCGAGCTGCCATTTTGCCTTTTTTTTTTTTGTGATAACTATTTTTGACACTTTTTTTTTTATTTTTTGAATATCGTGGACTTCTCCAATCGGAAGGAAAGTTTAGGGAATATAAAAATTTGTTTGTTGTAAAATAACCCATAAAATCATAAAAAAAATTATTAATTTAGTAAAATTTAGAGGTACGATACCCATTTTTTTTTCTTAAGATATCCTTGTCAAGAGTTTGATTTTGGGAGTCATCTATGGTACCAAATTTATTTTTTAGATACCATAGTCAAGTCTTTGATTTTAAGAATTGTTTATTGTACCGAAAAAAATACTGACCGACATATACCACTTTTTGTGAATTTTTTTACCATTGTTGTGGTAGGAAAAAAAATTAATAACAACACTTACAAAAGTTATAAAAATATTAACAAATGTTATAAATCATTTACAAAAATAATAATTTTTTGTATCGAAAAAAGTGATAAAAATAATTATCACAATAATGATTAAAACACTCATAAAAGTGACAAATCATTTATAAATGCGATAATTTTTTTATACCAAAAATAATAATAATAATAGTTATTATAACAACAATAAAAATACTTGTAAAAATAATAATTTTTTTATTATAAAAATACTCTTAAAAGTCATAAAAATATATAAAAAATAATAAAATTTGGGGGTGAAGTATGATTGAGAGAGTGAGAGGAACAACAAAACAGAGAAACCAGAAATTGGCAGAATAATAATTGCATTTGTACATTCTGTTGAACAATGAATTGACTATCTGAAGGGTACACGGTACACCCATTACTGGACTCCCAATTTTGCAAAGAACCATTTAATTTTGGCTGGGTATTCCCCACTAGGTACTTGGATGAAAATGTGTCCTATCATAGTAACAACCCATGTGAACTTAAAAGGCATAAGCATTTTTAAATTTAAATGTTTGGAATTTAAATATTAATAATTTATTAAAATTAAATTATGAGAGATTTATCTATAATAAATATTTTAGTCTTGGCATGCATAATTTACTTTTAATCAGATTAAAAAACAAATTAGTCGAGTTACGTATAAATTTGTTTGAACATCTCTAATTATGAAATAATAAAAAGAAAAGAGATCTAGATTTGAAGTACGATAATTTTCACAAAATCAATTAACGAGTCGACCCACCATGATAAAAATTTACAAATACAAATATCAAATAATATGAATACTAATATATCATAACAAATCGGATAAGTGTTCGGGCGTACGCTTTTCAACTTGTCATGATAAGGTCATAATTGAAATTATGTAACAGATAAGTCTGAATTTTTAATTTTTTTTCTTTAATTTATGATCTTATAGATTAAAATGACACAAACCCAAAATCAAACAATTCGAACATGACGTTTAAAACTGCTATTATCGAACATTATGCGTTTAAATTTTTTCCTAATTTCTCATTTTTTCATTCTAGCAGAAATTGTTGGACATGAGTTTAGTCTTAACAAATTCGATATGAAAATAACTTAACTGCTTAAGTAAGGAGGTTAAAGACGATATAAACTGAATAAAACATCAAGTTACAAACCTAACCCGATACAAATTTTATTATACATGACTAAATTAAATAAGTATAAATTATATAAATTTTGACATGACACGAGCTACACAATTTATAAACATGTCATGAAATAAAAAATAAAAAAAATGCAATGGATTATGAGCTAAGCAATTCAGTTTAGGAGTAATGCTTTGTATCTCAAATGTGCATTCCAAATCAATTAGAATCATTGGATGAGTGAGTTCCAATAAAAAAAAGTTGATGGGGTCTACTCATTCAATGATTCTCATTGATTTAGAATGTATATTTGAGATACAAATTTGAGATATATAATATTGCTCTTCAGTTTAGTGGGTTAAAGCTACAAATGGCTAGCACAATGACAATGGCCCATTCATCGTCACCAATCTGTCAATAAGCTGGTAATGAGTGGTCTTATAGTTTAAGCAACAATAGACATTCATAGTAAATTTAGATGTTTTTAATTTAAATTTTAATAATTTTTTGAGGTCGGATCAGTTAAATTTGTCATAAATATTTTAATTTTGACATTAATGACTTATTTTTTGATCAAATCGATGAAAAAATTAATCAAAATATACACATAAATTAATCTAAATATCTTTAACTGTTGACAAAAAAAAAATGATAATGGGCCCATTCATCATCAACAACCTGTCTATGAAATGATCATGAGTTGCTTCATTGTCCCCCATAATTAATCCAATGAACCCTACATGAAACAGTGAGTTTTCTTCCCATTTCCACCACCTATCAAGAATTACAAAAATGCCCTTATCACTTGTTCTTACCATTTTTATTATTATTATTTTTTTGTGGTACCTACTCTTGTGCAAAAGCATCGGCAGCCATACATGGACTCAAGGCCTGACCCTAGTTCTTCCTTTTGATAAATGGAGTGAGATTAAGGGATTTTAAGGTAAATTCAACTTAGACAATTTTAAGGGGATACATCTTGATTATACTAGTAATTAAGATAGTCATCTCCCTCCATATTTTCTTTCTCAAAACCTTGGAAGAAACTATTAGATAATTAGTGGGATCTAATCGGACTAATGATTCAAAGTATTCGCATGGATTTTAATACATAAATCCTGTCCAATCATTTGCTTGATAAACAACATAAATACATGCGGGACTCACGAATGAATTACAATTATAATTTGTCATGTAGCTAGTTAAATTGTCATATCCAATCCGTTGTAATTGGTTAGATTAGGGATAGAAAAGTCTTTTTACCATTATGTCCTAGGTCGGTTGATTTCAAACTCGCACACCATGGATTTGTTAAAACTCATATTCATGAGTTTAACCTCCTAGACTAGTTATGAGCGATTTCGATCATCTAATAGACATTTTATTTGATAGGTAGCATCGTCAAAAAACGTATCATAAAAAAAGTAAGGATCTTAAGGTCCAGTACAGTAAGTACTAGAGGTGTGTTCGTTTTGGCTCCCGAGCGAGAACGAGAAATAGGCAATGCACCATCCTTGCTGTTATGTACGTTGATCTTGACTTGATAGATTCATTCAATTGAACTCACACTCAAAGGAGGACCACAAGCTCGAGGCTCGATCAAATATAAAGTATTGGCATTAAGCATTTCTCTTTTGTCTTTCCTAATCGAACTTGCCAAAAATAATCACAATCGAAAAAGTGGTTCTTGCGGGGAGAGTCAATTTTAAAAATCCTAACTAAAATGCAATTAAGTGATTTGTTGGACTATTTTATTTAAACCCTCCCTTATATACCCTACCAAACCCCATCAAACAAACAAGTCCTCAGAATCCCAAATACTGAATTGGGGTGTATGAGCCACTCATAACGTCTACCAAGGAGTGGATGCTAGGATTTGAATATGTGTCGCTATTAAACAATTAAGAAAAAATCTTATGTTGTATTGAATGAAATTCAGTGACCATACAAGTTGGATGACCTAAATCTGTCTAATAATAAAATAACAAGTGAATCCCGCATAATTAAATAATTATCTATCCGTATAATTATACAACTATCAAATGTATAAAAATAGAGTACATTTTGACCATTTAATTTTGTATTATTGTATGGTGATATCACGTTTTGGGTATCATGACGTAATATTTCCGTGAAGGATGAGTGTGATGTATATTGAACTGGACCACAAAAATAAAGCCCAATTTATTCATGACAAAGACTTAAGATCGCCCCATTTGTTAGTGGGCCTAAAATAGCGTGCCGTCACGTGAACGTGGCCCATATCGGTGCACACAGAGAATGTCGTAGCTTTCATGTTTTTTGTTTTCTACTTTTTTTTTTTTTAATAGACAACAATATTTTACAAGAAAATATTATTTAAACTTAAAATATTTTATTGATTTTTTAAATTGATTAATCACAATCAAAAAAAACGTGGTAGGTTGTACTAAATATTAAAATTTATAATTAAATTAATGATAAATTGATTAAGTCAATATTATAGGTTCACGTATAATTGCTCAAAGAAAAAGTAGAGAGGAAAATCGAATTCTCGATATGCTACTCTATTTGTGCAGGGTTTTAATCATTTGGGTAGGATTTTTTGTTTTTAGTCTAACAATTAGGGATGTCTAGGCTAGCTTATGCTTATCTCTACTAATTTATTCTCCAGTCTGGTTAAAAATAGGTTATCTACGTCAGAACTGGTGTTTTCATGAAAGATAAATTTCTCATAGGTTGACCTCAAAAAGTTGTTAAAATTCGAACTTAAAACATCTAAATTTATTGATCGTTTTTATTACCACTTGAGTTACTCTTTAGAGGTTTATCCGGGTAGGACCTTATTCTTAGCACGATTTTTTTTTTGATAATGAAAGGACAGATTTACTGAAATCGCCACTTAAAAAGTGATAGTTTCAGAAAGTCTTATACACACACACAATCTTAAGATTATCCGATATAAAATAGTCTCAATTTCACCTAATGGAGAGATGCACCGATTGTTACCATGTTTACTCGTTTATAAAATTAATGTTTTGAATAGATAAAATGGGGGTAAAAAATACATCTAAATCAACATTATATTTATTTCATTTATTTTGGAGAACATTTGTCAGTTCTAACGGAGGACGCCAGGTGCAGGCCCAGGGCAGTTACAGAAAGGCATATGTCAATATCAAGCGGGCCCACAGCCTTAATGGAATTGGGGTCCGCACATGTGTACAGAGCCGTATGACAACTCGAAGCAGCACTTTTAAAATCAAGAGTATTTCAAGCTTTTTTTTTTTAATAATGTATGTACAAGTTGGGTGTTCACTCTACCCTATGGATAAAAAATATATTCTTTCGCATTCTTACCCGATATTTTACGAAAGAATTTTTTTTTAGTCTATCTTATCCGATAGTTTTAATATTTCTATCCGCATTCATACCCGATTAAACGGGTAAGAAGTCGGATAAATACTTTTGTAACTATTAATTTTTGGATCATTTTAACAATTTAATTAAATAACATTCATCAATTTAACAACACAATAAATCAATAACATTAAAATAAAAAAAAGTTACAACAACAATTACAATAAAACACAAGAAAGTAAGAACATCAATCTATCATAATTGTTTCACAAATATAATAACAATTAATTTACGTTTAAATAATATGAAATACAAAATTAATGCGGGTAGAGTAGGGTAAGAATGCAGAAATAGATGGCTATTTCGCATTCCTACCCGATTTAATCGGAATAACAAAAACTCTTCTGCATTCCTACCCAATTTTTGCGGCTAACCGATTTTTAGGGTAGGGTAGGGTCGGATCGGATAGGAACCTGCAGTCAGTCGAAAATTTGAACACCCCTATGTACAAGGATAAAAAAACTCATATATTACTTAAAATATTTTTAAAAATAAACAAAAAATTTAAGAAATAGGACCTCTATTTATTGATGAATACTTAATATTTTCACTGACTAATTATTTTTATCATTTTTTTATTTTTGTTTTAAAAATAATATATTAAAATTAATTTTAAATTATGTTATTAAAGAAAAAAAAATGTTATTTGATATAGTGAAATCGACTTTTTAGACTTTTGAATTTTATGTTGAACCGTGCCTTTAGATATGAATATGATTCTCAATGAATTGGATTTTGATCTGAATTTAAATCTTTTAGTCGGATATGAATTAATATTTTTTTACCAATAATCTAAACCCAAATTCGATATTGATATCTTATATTTTTACGAATTCTAATTTGAATATATCTTCATCTGATCTGATCTAAATTATTTTTATGTAAATATTAAATAAATTAAGTTATTATTTAAAAAAATTAATTGAAATTTATGAACAATATGTTAAAATTTAGTTGATTAAGTTATTGAAATTGGATTGAATTTAATCGTTAACAAATTTATTTATGAACTATAAAAAATAAAATTTATCGAATTGAGATCAGTCAAAATCTAATTACTACTAGTACTAGTACACACATACAACATAGGTCAGGAACATCGGACGGTCAGGCATTATCCAACTGGTGGGGCCAATGGAGAATGACACATCCGAGATGATTTCCACTGTAATAGCCCCAGCAGATTTTTCATTATTGTATTTGGTGGGCCCAATTTGCAAACAGAGAGACAACTCCAGTCCAGTCCAGTCCATGACCCGATTGTGACCCGACATGTTGCAGACGGGGTCACGGACCAAATTCATCATAGGGTTAAAAAATGTCCAATCCATGGCCCCACCAAGAAAGTGGCTCTTGTACTGTAGATGGGCCCAATAGCCTGTGTTGATGTAACGTACGGACGCCAAGAAGGGGACAGACAATTGGCCCATTGAACTTGATGTCAAGTAGGTCCCACTATTAATTATTAGCATTTTTTGTTGTGTACAAGGGAAGACAACCCACTGTGAAGCAGGCTAAAGAAGCCCACAAGAAAAAATATACAAGTTCTTCTTTTTTTTTAGGTTTGTACATTCATCAGTTAATATTTAAAAAATAAAAATTTTGAAATATGTTGATAATTTAAAGGATATTTGAGAAATTTCAAAGAAACCACTAAAAATATAAGACCTTTATTTTAAAAAAAACAAGCATGTTAAATTCGAATAACAATATTGTAAAATAAATACAATATTAAGAATCCAATAAAAAGATCGATCCACCATGTATTCCTTTAAGAGTAATAATGCATAAATTGACTTTGTACACCATTTGTCAAGTATGAATAATAAATGCAGTAACTAAAATATAGAGAGAAGACGAGAATTATATTGATTCCGTCAATATGACCTATGTCCACTTTTAAATAGCTAGGGATCGCCTGGTACTTTATTAGCTCAAGAGTGTAGGAAGAATAGAGAGTTCAAACTTAGAGAAGGAGAGGAAATATGTGCTCAGTTAAGGGTCATCTTCCCTTAAGTGTTAGTAGGACTTACAATTTATAATCGTCCCCTAACTGGTCGGGGTGACTTAATAGCAACTAAATAACTATTCTAGTGGAAATGACGACTTTTTCTGAACAAGCGAGGTGGTTGAGGTGCTCTCCATGAGACCTTGCAAAGGATGAGGCGAGAATTGACTCCTTCCAAGGTGGTGAAGGTGAGACTCCTAGATGCTCTTTACTCCAAGTTAGATAGGAGGAGGCTCTTTGATGACTCTTGCATGCTCCCCTGCTGATGTAGCTCATTGAGTTGATGAGCTTGACTAGATTGATCACATTGAGCTGGATTTATTGGATCGCTTCGAGTTAGACTATAAACTTGGACTGGGCTTATAACATGAGTTGGGCCCTAAGGCTTGGCCCATCATTTTTCCACCAATTCCCTTTGTCCAATAGAACTTGGAGAGGAGGGCATTCAGTTGAATTTGAATTTTCAGTCAACTGGCATAACTGAAAAAATTTCGGAAGGCCAAAACCTGCGCTTTTAGGCATTTTTGGAGCTTTCAACAGCATCACTCACAGCCTTTGGTTGTGAGTCTTGTAGGGCTCGCCAATAACTTCGATTTGATATATAATAAACCCCTGTTTGGAGTTATAGACCAAAATTTACGGTCAAAATAGCGAACAGGGAGTTGAGCGAGTAATTTGGGCAAGTAGGCAGCCTCTGGACGAGCTGGAAGTGTCCCGGGAGAGCAGCATGTGATTTTTTTTTGTATAATTTTGAGAGGTCAAAACATCTGTTTCTGGGCATTTTTTAGGCTTTTTTACAGCGTCAGTCACAGCCAAATGCTATATGTATAGTGGGGCTCGCCGATAGCTTAAATTTGATATATTATAAGCCCCGTTTGGAGCACCTTGGGAGAGCTTGAGCTGTCTTGGGAGAGCCGGAGATGCCTTGGCACCTTAGATGGGCCTAGGCCTACCTTGGGCGAGCCTGGGGCTGTCTTGGGGGGATGCCTTGGGCGAGCCTGAGGCTTTGGTGCTGATTTGGGGAGCCTTGAACACCTTGGGAGCTGACTTGAGGAGTCCAGGAGACCAGGGAGTTTTGTGTGCCTCTTTGGGGGATTTTGGCAAGTAGTCTGCTCGTGTGTGGGTGCTAATAGTCGACAAGCATAGAGGCGTGCAGATCGGCGGCCTAAGGGAGGATGCAACACACACCCAAGGGTTGGGCACTCGTATAGCTGAGGCGGTCTGGGAAGCTTTTGGCGAGGTGTCGCTAGTAGTGCTGGGCAGTATAGGCAATTCCCCATTGGCGTTTGGCGAGGTGTCCTTGTAGCTGGGCGAGACTTCCCTAGCGTTGGACTCATTGGTCAATATGGGCTAGCTCCCATTGGTGCTGGGCCCTTTGGTCGGGTCTGCTGTTTGCTATGGTAGGAGCATGCCGAGGCCAGCTGGACAAGGACCCGTGAGCGCTGTCGTCAGTCAAAGCTCTGAGGTGCTGGAAGCTTATGGTGTTGGGCGCCTTTGGGCGCTTGAGAGGTGGAAAAAATAATGTAATTCTAACATCAAAAAATGTATACCATGATTACCTAGAGAGAGATGCAGACTACTTGCGTGAAAGCAAAGACAGAATTTGAGGATTGCTTCTGAGAGAGTTAGCCTTTTGTGACCGAGCTTTTGACAACCCATGAGAGAGTCCTTGAGCTTGATGTATAGATTGTTTGTTTGAGAACAGTACAAAAGCCAAGCTTTTGGAGACCCATGAGAGAGTCCTTAAGCTTGAGGTATATGCTGCCTGTTTGAGAATAGTGTAGAGACCAAACTTTTGGCAACCCATGAAAGAGTCTTTACGCTTGAGGTATAGACTACTTGTTTGAGAACAATGCAAAAGTCAAGCTTTTTGCTACCCACGAGAGAGCTGTTAAGCTGGATATAAAGACTGTCTGTGTTGAGAACAGTGTAGAGGCCAAACTTTTGGCGACCTTCGAGAGACCTATTATGTTGGATATATAGACTGTCTATTTGAGAATAGTGAAGATATAGGTCAAGTTTTTGGTGATCAGCGAGATAATTTACCTCATCTAGATATGTTGATTTACTCAGCATTCATATATTTTTTAGCTTTTATCAATAGTTCTGACACACTCTTTAGTGGTCGCTTCATTACTAAAAAGAGGAAACTGGATGAACGGAGGCCTCCCAAAAAGGCGGTCATGGTGACTTTATTATTAGACTCCTCGATTTAGAGGACCTTCTCGTTAAAACGAGTGATGTAACTCCTCAGACTCTCGTCTCGATCATATTTTATGTTGAGTAGATGGGTGGCATGCTTTTGTTGGTGGCATCCACCAATGAGCTGTGCCACAAATGATTTGCATAGTTCGGCGAAAGAGCTTATGGAGGCCGGGGTGATTATGACAAACCATTGCCCCGCTGATCCCTTCAAGGTAGTTGGGAATGCCCTGCACATAATTTGTTCGGGGATGTTGTGCAGTTGCATTAAAGTCTTGTAGATTTCGAGGTGATCAAGTGGGTCCTTTGTACCATCGAAAGTTTCTAAAGTTGGCATTTTGAACTTTCTGGGAAAGTGGGTAATTCGCCACGTTAGGTACGAAGGGTGTGTTGGTTCGCCTAATGAGGTAATCTGTTGTCTCGGGTCTTTGCGCCTTCATGGCGTTGAAGACGTCGACCAGTTGATTTTACACCTCTTTAATTTTTTCATCCTAGTGATTGAGAGCTTCTTTTGAATTGTTCTGGAAATAGCTCCTGTGCTCCATGCTTTGATTTTCACCCTCGTCTTCTTGGAAAAGAAGGTCTTCACCGTGGGACGCAGGAACTGGAGGAGGTTAAGGTCCCTCATGGGGAGCTCCCCCGTGTTGGGCGTCTAAGGGGGCTCCCAAGGGTGGGGCACCTAGATAAGGAGCACTCATGTGGGGAGCTCCATGACACCCAAGGCGTGGAGCTCCTCTCACTTGAGATCCAGGTTTTACTCCTCCTTGCCCAACGAGCATTAGTTGTAGGATCTGCTAGTTATGGGCCACAAGCTGCTGAATGGTCTCCAGCATCTACTGTGTATGTGAGACAGGATTGGTTGGTGGGGGAGCAACCTCCTCCTCTCTTGGTTGGCTATCCTCAGGCGGGTTCATGGATCTGGTGGTAATCATCATAAGTTTAACAAAGAGTGTGATTAGAAGTGAGAAGTTTGTCATTTCTCACAAACAACGCCAAACTGATGATGAACAAATTGACTTTGCACATCACTTGTCAAGTATGAATAATAAATGAAGTAATTAAAGTAGAGAGTGAAGACGAGAATTATACTAGTTCGGTCAATGTGACTTACGTCTACTTCTAAATGACTAGAATCGCCAAGTACTTTATTAGCTCAAGAGTGTAGGGAGAGTAGAGAGTACAACTTTAGAGAAGGAGAGGAAATATGTGCTCAGTTAAGGGTCATCTCCCCCTAAGTATTAATGGATCTTACAATTTATAGTCGTCCCCTAATTGGTTGAGGCGACTTAAAAACAACTAAATAACTATTCTAGTGGAGATGGTGATTTCCTCTCAACAGGTGAGATAGTTGAGGTGCTCTCTATCAGATTCTGTGAAAGGAGGAGGCGAGGGTTGACTTCTTCCAAGGCAGTGAGGGTCAGACTCCTGGATGCTCCTTACTCTAAGTTGGCTAAGAGGAGACTCTTGGATGATCCTTGCATGCTCCCCTGTTGATGTAGCTCCTTGAGTTGATGAACTTGATCGGATTGACCACATTGGGCTGAATTTACTGAATCTCTTGGAGTCAGACTATAAACTTGGACCGGACTTATAACATGAGTTGGGTCAATGGACTTGGCCCATCAAAGAGCATAGAGAAAAATTAAAGTAAACAAAACTGCAAAATTTAGCTATATTATTCTAAAATTCTACTCTGACAGAACATCCAAGGAGGAAGGGAAGGAAAGGAAGAGACTATAGCAACATGTATAAGTAGGTTATAATATTTTATCTCTCCTCCTTTTATGTTCTCTTTCTTCTCACTACTCCTAAAAAAAAGAAAAACAATGAGAAATAATATTTAAATGAAGTAGTTAAAAATATAAAAAAAATTGTTATAGTGTGTATTGAAAAAGTCAATAACTAAAATATAAATATTATTTTTTAAGTAGTTAAACTAATTTTTGTTGTTAGAAATGCTTTAACAAAGATATCTAAAACTGTCAAAAATCTTAACAAAGTTGGAAACCTTGTTTTTATTTTCCCATGTTAAGTTTCTTTCTTATAAAATACAAGCTTGTAAACAAACTAAAAGATCACTATATTTCATTCTTATTATTTAAGTGGGTCTAACTTAATTCATCACTCCAAATTTACCGTTTATCAAGAGGTCGTAGGATCAATTTCTATCAGAAATAACGATTGACATTTTATGGCTCTCTATTTAAGGGCTCTTTTTTATCTTCATTTCAAAACTTCCTATGAGCTCTACCATGTTGAATTAAGTATATATCATTTTACGGTAATTTTAAAACAAAATTATCAAACTATAATACTTTTAAACTTATTTATTAAATTATGACACTTTGTTAAAAATGGAGTCAATGAACCCGGTTTTAAGTTTAAATTGTGGACTTCACATAACAAGCTATGAAGACATGTTCGGTCTCTACATCTTCGGGCTCCACACCAATCCAGAAGACTTTCCCTCCAACAACATGCAGAAAATGATCATGTAGAACACTAGCGCAAGTCTTAAACTCCACTAAGGACAATGCTTCTTCACTTGATAATGAAAAATGAGGGATCGTTTGGTAACGTTTTTATTTTTCTTCAAAAAATTTAAAGATAGAGACAATTTTTACCTGTGTTTTTGTAGTAAACACCGAAAACAGAAAACGGCTCTTCAATTTGGTGTGTATCAATGTATGTGATATACGGCTCTTCGATTTATGGGCTGCTGCCTACCAAACTTGGCCCAGTTATGGATCCATAACGACAAAGCAATGGCCCAATATAGGTTAGCCCTTATAATAACTGGCCTGCAACTACTCTCTGGTCTTTGTAAATTAGGGTTTTTATTTGGAATCTCAATTTCTTTCAAAAAAAAATCAATGATATATATAAGTAATTATGTATTATAAAATGACCCAGGTCATCAAGAATGGGAAAGTTTTAAAAATTTTGAGAAATATTATATAAACTAGCAATAACCATGTGCATGCATGCACTATACAATATTAACAATCGAACATTGATCTTACAATATTTATATTAAATAATAATTTAAATTTTTTATTAATTAATTTAAATTTAAATAAAAAAAGATATGTATAGATTGATGAGATTGTTTGATATTGGAGAGTGTCTTGGTGTGTTGATTATGTCTGTCATTGAAAGTCATGTGTAGAAGTTGATATTGGTAGAGGGAAAAAAATTTGTTGGGATCATTTTTGTACCATTTGATTAAAAAATATGAAACTTGAATCAATCTTAACCGTTATTGTGATTTTATAAGTTGAAAATTCAATTTAGTAGTTGTAATATTTGATAGATTATTGACATACAAAAATACATGCAAATCACTTTGGTAAAATAATTATGAGGAAAAATATATTTTTGCTTAAATAAAGTTGCTTAATTTTTTTTTTTTATAAAATCACTATGAAGTCTCACATTTTATTTAAAATGATTCTACTAATAAATACACAATCTATTTGATTATCTCTTTTAATATCCTGTAATGGAAAAATACGAAAATCAAATAAAGAATATTCGATATAATGATGATATTATGTCATTATCGCATGATGTCATAATTCAATAAGAAACTTACTAATGAGTAATGTGAACCCCATTTTTTTTACATTGGGTGATTATTTTGAAAAAATGTTGGATGTAACGGTTATACTATGTCATCACGCTGATATGATTAAATCGTTTAGGCCGAGCCTAGAACAGTTGAAGCCCTAGACAAAAAATTTAGACGAGGCCCAAAAATTTTTTATATGCATAATTTATTTATTTTTGTTTTAAAATTTTAAATATGTAATAAGTTATTTAAGTTGTAAAATAAACAAATTGTGTAAATGATTATATTATAATTAAAATTAAAATTAAATCAAAAATTATTATTCAAGTAAATAAAATTTAATAAATAGACCAGAGTTATTGAGAATAGATTATTGTAATTTTTTGTATAAGAATATGGTACAATCTCCTTTTTTTTTAATATACATATATTTATGATTTAAATAAAAAAACTAGTAATTTTTTATATCGTGAAACTCACGTAATATATTAAATTTTTTATATTCATTTTAAAATTCAATTATATAATTTTGCAAGACATTGGCAAATGGGCCTACACGGCCACCACACTTGCTTAGGGATAAAGCCGACTTTAAGTTGAATGATACGATAACAAGTAAATAAATGAATTCACATGCCATAGATAAATATTTTTTTATTTTCAATAGGGATTGATAATTATTTAATTATATGAAATTTACTTGCTATCTTATCATTGAATTACTTACTTGTTATATTATCATTGAATTAGTTGTTAGTTTATTATTGGCACATTCAATATTTTCTCCAAATAGAGAGACCTTGGACCTGAAACGGCACCGTCTCGAAAGAAAGGTGTTCAACTTCTCTTCTGCTTCAATAAAATTGACAGAGACCATGAAAGAAGAAGAAAAACATAACGAAAAAGATTGTTTAGTTCGTTGACCAAAACGCAAGTTTAAAAAGCTTCACAACAACCCATTTATTCTTCTTGTACCATAAAGACTCACAGGTAATTCTTTGCTTCAACACCCTTCTGTCTCTTCCTTGATTCTCTATCTTTGTTCTTTTTTACAGTAAAGTTTTATATATATATGCAGATTTTCTTTATTTGGGTCTTTTTCTATCTGGGTTTGTCTTACTGTATTCATTCCTTTTTTTGGGTTCAACAGGTTCATTTCTTTTACCTTATAAATTTATGTGTATCTGTTAAAGCCTGTGTATATGTATGTGTGTGTGTACATATATATATTTGGCATTCTTCTGGTTATTCTTGTGGTAATTGCGTAGCCATTTATGGGGTCTTGAAATTTTGCATTATTAGTGATTGCAATGAATCATGACTAGGATAAAGTCATAGTTATTGATATTATAATATGCTTTTGTGTATTTAAAAAATGTTGATAGTATGGCATTTTTCCCATCCCATTTCCTGTACTATAACCTGCTATTTAAAAGCTAGTGTCATTAATTTTGATTGAATTGAATCATGGACAAGGAAATTTTGGTGATTTGCCTATGAGGTGTTTTGATAGTTCTTGGTTTTTATCTTTCATAGACTCAATCACTTTCAACCATAAACATGAAATCTATTTGCAGCACTAATCAATGCCATTGAGCTGCCCACATGGTTGAAAGCGCTTCCGGGTTTGCTACATTTTTCTGATCATAATGATCAGAGACTGATGTCAGGTCCAATGGACCACCTAATATATAAGTATCTAAACCAAGTAATGTGCTCTCCAATCTATCTGAAATGTTTGGAGCTAAGAAATATTTTGCAATGTCATGGTTTGGACATTCCAGACGTGGTCCATGACTTTCTTCTACTAATTAATATGGAATTCACAACAGGCTTTTTCAATTCCCTTACATCATTTTGATAATAAAAAAAAAAATAAATAAAATTCCCTTACATCATAAAGATAAATCCATGGAGCTCATTTTGTTAATCCTTTTCTTCCCTCAAATTTGATTTGCATTCAAGTTGAGCCATGGGTAACATCTTCCGCAGATGTTGTTTACCTTAAGTAAGAGGTAAGACTTCACAGTGTTTCCCTATAGTGATATGGTCAGCAGAACCTTGTGTTGCTCAAAACAGTAATTCCATAACACAGGGCAAAATGTGGGGAAAATTGGTTGGATATATGCTAATTTCCTCACAAAAGAAACTCATAAATGTCTTTTTCCCCTTTTTATCGTTCTCATGTGGTGCCTTTGATCTCAAGCACTTTGATGAATGAGGATCATTCCGGATATGATCCTAAGATAGGGATTCATATATCGTGAACTTTTTTTTATTATTTTTCTAAAAAAAACACATGTTTCTTTCTCATTTTCGCAAATCTGGACTATCCGTTTAGTTAAGAATTCAATAGTTGGAAATTTCTAGGAGGTGAAAATTCTGGTTATTTTGGAAATTGGGAAAGTTCAAAATACACATTTGCTCATAGGTTCATATAGCATACTTCACCGTGTTTCTTGCATGCCTATTCATGAGATAGGTAAGTCAATAGATTAGAAAGATTATCAAGCTTGGGATAACGAGCATTATTGCTATGGAATTTAATCGATATGGTTTAAAAAGTGTTCAGTGGTGCGACAAGGAACAAGTAAATTTAAGGACTTCCAATCATGTTTGTTTATTTACTAACAAGTTCATCAAGTTTTAGAATGGCTACTCCAGCTAGGCAGCTAACTCACTGGGCCAACACCTAAAACTTGCTCTAATCTTACAGTTTGGTGTCACTCTGCAGTTTGTCATGGATGCATGGACAAATTTTTGCCCACACCTACCTCACGACATAAGTAAATGAATAATGGGTGGATACTTAGGTATTAATAAGCAATGAATTTTGTGGTAGCATCTTCACATGGTTCTCTTTAATTACATCTTGTAATTAAATCCGATTTAAATGAAATAGCCATGCAATTTTTAATGACGGGTCGACACCAATTATTTTTTTGCCTTGGGATTGGTGGCCTCAATAGTGTATGGCCACCATTCCCATTGAACCAATCTGGGTGAAGGAGGGTTACTGGTGGCATGTTCCCTACCCATAAACTCCTCCAACTTGGGTGGAAGAAAGTAGTCCCAGGTGACTGTTAAGTTTACCAGCTAGGCTTGATAGTTGTTATGAATATGGCTGCGTATGAGGCTTGTAATTAGAGCAGTTTTGGTAGAAGCAATGATTCTCTGTTGCACTTGAAGTGATATCCACTGGAAACATACATGTTTAAATGTATAATGAGCAGCTGCCTAGCTAATTATAGGGAAACCATTTTTATAAAGGAGCATCCATACAAGGTCCTCTTATATAAAGTTGAAAAAGAAGTTTAAAAGAGTGATATTTAAATTGGCTGCCCTTCAGCCCATTGACGGGTGTGTGGTGCTAAGGAGATTTTTGAATGATCAGCTGTAGTGTACCAGGCAACATCGAGTATTATTTCAAATGTACAAGTATTTATGAAGGATCCTTGTGGTGGGGTCAATTGTCATTTATGACTAGAAGGAGAAGCCTGCAAAGTGCAAACGTGTAGGTGTGAGTGGATAAAACTTTATATGGAATTAGTTCGTATAAAAAACCATCGGGATTTTTTTAGACCGAAAAAGAGCATTTATATGTTCTGTTTGTTTTGTTATTGGGACATTGTTAAAGGTCACTTTGCCAAAAGGAGCATTTGTGCAGGATTCCTGTAGGTAAGAATAATAATTAGAATGTTGACAACAAAAAAATTGCCCAGTAATTGCTTCATTATCTCACAAATGAGAAGCTACTAATAATAGCCCAAGTTTGAATGAGTAGTAGATGTGTACACAGCTGTTGTTCTGGAAAAACATGTTAGTTTGTGAATGCTAATCTTGATATCTAGTTTTAGACAGAGATCTCTAATTATGAGACTGGGATAGTTAAAGATAATAATTTTAAATTTCATACTGTTCTGGACAGTCCTCGGTAGATCATCCTTCAAATAGAGTGTTGTATGCGGTGTTTGTTGCTGGGGCTATGCCAACGTAATGGTTTGTTCTTCCATCAGCATATGCGTGCAAAATGTAGTCCGCCTAAGTCGGTTTGTCCAAAGACAGATGAGCAACCAAATCTGTTTTATATCTCAGGCACCATCCTCATGTTGTTTCCATATCTCCTTCGGAAATTCTAAATTGAGATATGCTAGCAGTTCTATGCCCAAGACAAACTCTTGTTCAACTGTTGTGCCCTTTCAAGCATTACAGGGAAGCTGTTTTGGGTCTAATGTATCATATCGGAGGAGCAACTGGTATTCATTAACAGTCAAAAGCATTGCGAGTTCCAAACATTCCCAGAGGGGATGCCTTGCTATTTCACTGGTGTCCCAAAATATGAAAGTGAGGCGTTTGGTGCCTAGACGAGTAATGATTCCCAAAATCAAATTTAATGTGAGGCATGTTTCTTGGCCAAAAGGATGTACGTTTGCTTGCTTAATTTTCAGTTCAGTGGTTTGTAATTCAAAACCTGAACCAGTACATGCTGAAGCAGCTGAGGTAAATGAGAACAAGGGAGATGATTGTGATTCCTTATCTACCAGCTTTTCACATGGGAAGAAAGTGTATACTGACTATTCTGTTATTGGTAAGTACTGAATATTTATAGCTTTCTATTTTGCTGTTTATTCTTTTCTCTTTTTGCTTCATTGTGACCTAGGTGTCATTGGTCTGAGTTTCAGAAACAAACTCTCCACATTGTAATGTTGCGTACATTTGACCATGCTCAGAACCCCAGTGGCAGGAGCCTCATGCACTGGGCTGCTCTTTAATTATTATATAAGCTAACAGCTAACCTTTTTCTGGAGATGATGTATTAATTTGTCTTTTTGATGGTATGCCAAGACTTATGGTTGTAAATATTGACTTTATTTCCACCCGAAGTATTTTGATGAAGATAACTGCTTCATATGTGTAGGCATATCTGGAGATGGAAGATGTTTGTTTCGCTCTGTTACTCATGGAGCTTGTTTGCGATCTGGAAAGCCTGCTCCAAATGAGACCCTTCAAAGGGAACTAGCAGACGAATTACGAGCTAGAGTATGTAGTGCCCCTTCAATATAGACATCATGAATTCGTGATTTATGTTCATTTATGTTGAATGGATTATGCAGCATAGTTGGCTAGCAAGGCAATGTCATCACTGAACTCTCTTTACTGAGGATGGCTAGATTGCCCTTTTTTAGTGTTAGCACTTCTGGATGGCCCTTTTCTCAAAAGTAAAGACATCAATGCCCCGCCCTACCCTTAAACCATTCACATATAAGAAGTCATGGATTTCAAAATGTGACCTACTACTTTGAAGTAACCTTAACCAAACAAGAAAGTGGTATCCACCTTCATGTATGTCCAAAAAAGTCATTGATACAAAGACTACATAGACAAGGTCACCTGATTTTGCATCTACTAATTTTTTTTAGGTGGCAGATGAATTTGTAAAAAAGCGGAAAGAGACAGAATGGTGAGTTTTCCCAGTCTATCTTACAAGCATTTTTCTCACTTGTTTGTCTTGAATCATGTCAGTCTTGGGTAGGAAAATGAGAGTTCTCCTTATGTAAAAAAGATGCGTGAAACAAAATTAGAAAGATTTATAAGCAGTCATGAGTGTTTAGTCCCCTGTTATTCTCTAGCTTCTTTGGCTGAAAATTACCGACAATGATTTTATATGAGCCTTCTGGATGATGTCATCAGGAAACAAGTGTATTTGTGTTTTGGGGAAGGCATCAGCAACATATTGCTCATGCTACATTAGATTAATGTTTACAGCTTATTGCAATGAAGATAGTACATTATCGTATTAAGGGAGAAAGGCGGTCTTCTTTTCTCCCACATCATTTTTTGTGGTGATGGACGCATAATTGATGGTTTCACATTATGTTCAGGTTCATAGAAGGTGACTTTGACACCTATGTTTCACAAATGAGGAAGCCTCATGTGTGGGGAGGTGAGCCTGAATTGTTAATGGCTTCTCATGTTCTCCAGTGAGTCTCTCTTTCTCTCTCATGCGTGTGTGGTCTTTGTGCTTATAGGTATTCCCATGTACTTTTATTTCATTTCTGTACTGCTCTGGATCAAGTCACCATACACGATATCAGATTCCTCCTTGTAGTAGAAGCGATTAATGTCACGAAGAGAGGTGCTTGGTGTCGAGTTCCTCAGACTTCTTTTTTCTTCTTTATTTATTTATTTATCGTCAATTTTTTTTCTTTTTTCTCTTTGGGGGTACCCCCCGGGGGGAGGGGTTGTTATACACCTCTAGAATTTAAGAAGTTTGAACATTGAAGACATTAGACTGGCAAGACTTCATTAATTCTCATGACTGCAGGATGCCAATCACAGTCTACATGAACGATAAGGATTCTGGTGGTCTGATATCCATTGCTGAGTATGGGCAGGAATATGGCAAGGATAGTCCTATCAAAGTCTTGTATTATGGTTTTGGTCATTATGATGCATTGCAGATTCCTGGTAATAAGGGTGCAAGATCAAGACTCTAGAGTTCATATAATTGTGAATGACTATGTCAACACTACTAGGGAATAAAACAATGTATAGTTTTTCCTTCATTGTATTTTGTCATTGTTACGATGCCCCTTTTAATGAAATGGTTTCAAGCCAATAAATAACTTTTTCTGTATTTATAATGATTTTTGGTTCACGACATTGGCTATTTGATGGGATTAGGCTTTTTCCTTTGTTTTTTTTCAATAAAATGATGTATTTTTATGCCTCTGTGGTACTTTTTCCCCTCAATCCTCTCATGTTTGATTGCCGGTTTTGAATTCCCGTAGGACTTGTTATGATTGAATGGAGTGTGTACTAATGCACGGTTGGTGATTTACTATTGATGGGTAATGAATTTGGATATGCCATTTGGAGCAGAATGGCAAAACAAGATTCGTACATCTAACCCGACCTGAATAACTGAGAGGAGAGAAGGTTTTTCTCGAGTTTAACATGCTTTTCCATATGTAATATTACCTTCAAGCTATATTCATATTACAACACAGGTTGAGTAATCAAATGAAATGGGCAAAATTGCTGGATTTGGAATACTGGATAACAGGACAGTGTCTATCTATCCTTGAAAGTTGGGGGTTTTTTGGGGCTTGCAAGGATTTCTCACAGGCTTTACTTTTTCTGGTTGTGGCAGACTAAATGCGAATGCTCAACCCACCCACTTTCTATCTTATTTGATAAGGCTAATCATATGATAAAAATAGCTTTAGTTATGATCCCACCGGTAGTGAAGGCCTAACGGGGTGGTCGTTGGGCACTCTTCTTTGCCTCTACCTTTTTTTTATTTATCAAAAAAAAAAAAGAATGGACCATCATTATATTTTTTTTAATTAACGAGGAGCCTTTCACTTGTAGATACTTATAACCACCCAAAAATTACAAGTATGAGTTAAGTTCGAGAGTCATCAATGTTGATCGAACTTAAAATGTCCGACTTTACAATTGTCCCAAGTCCAACCTCATTGTGGGTTGACTACTGATAAGGATGTGATTCTGAATGTGGCCCGTCATTATCAAAGAGCTCAATAAATTCAGGAAATAATTACTTGCATAATACCCCCAATAGGAGCACTCATAGCTTGTCAAAACCAAGAGTAGACTGGACCGAATCCAAAGGGTAAGCCCAACGACACCAAAAGACCTGAGGTCTATCCCAGCCAAAAAGACGACTTGGGATAAATGGGCCTAGTCCAATACACATATTGGAGCACTTGTCACACCACGTCTCTTGAGGACAGAGGGGACCACTTTTGACACCCATGACAATCACGCACTCCCTGATGCAGAGGGTGTTGGTGCGCATAACTATCTATGGACCATGGACACAGTGGCGCCGAATGACAGAGATTGCTATATGACAAAAGTGGAAAGACCCACAGAATCGACAAAAAAGAAGAAAGAACAGCATGAAACCCTAGCAGAATCACTCGTATAAATAGGATACTGTTACCTAAGGTCTGGATCATCTTCTTCATCACACTCTCGAGTCCACAACACAAGAGGTCAAGCGAGAATCATTTGTTCTTGTAAAGGCCCTGAGCCAGCAGCACCGTTGTAACAACCTTAAATCAAATAGTATACAATCCCAAGGAACAAAAGTCTTCCTTTTCCTGGCTAAGACGAACTACTCACATAGTCTTCTTTTCCTTTCCATAGATTGTTTTTCGGCACAACTTATTCACAAAAATCCCCAAATTTCACTCTGGATTTGGGCTATTATTTCCGAGCATCATCAACCACCATTTATTTGAAAATGCATTTGTTTCCCTTCTGGTTTGTATCTTTCAAAATGACTATCATTCCTTTTCAAGCACTATTGCCCAAATCCAAGCCAGTTTCAGTTCCTCCTTGTGATAGTGTCAAACTGTTTTGGGTATTTATATAATCTTTTGGATGGAGTTTACTAATTTTTAGAATATGTTCACTTCTTGAATTTACTTGTCACTTTTTAAGTAGTTTTTTTCTGGGTAAAATTTATTATTTTTTAAAATTTTAATTTTTTTTATACAATACCCAAAAATACTGAATGGGAACTTAATAATGAAACGACTAAAAATATTGACACGAATATCATACGAAACAGAAATAATACAACTTAAAAATAACACGAATAAAAATAAAATGATATGAAGCAGTAGGCGTGGATGCACAAAATCTATTTGGGGCTGTCCATTTTCCATTCTATTTTGAATCTGTTAGACTCCAATAATACCTTGACCAAAACACCCTTCTAAGTGGAAACTGCTAAACTGAACAAGTCAGAATCCACCAGCATGTTGTGTCCTTGTTGAATGATTTTCTGACACCACTTTATGTAAAGCAGTAAAGCTCAGACACCACCAAAATACCAATTAAATCCCTCCCAAGTACTTTTTTTTTGTTAAATACCACAATAATAGGTGATACTGATAATTAAGTTAATCATTGACAATGTAGTAAAAAAATTAACTCCCTGTAATAAGAAGTTAATCATTGATTTAGTAGTATCTCTTACTTATTTTAAGATCGTAAATTTGAATATCGTCACCTTCCTCTTTCCCATCAAAAAAATGTTTAGTAGTAAGAAACTTGAATATTTTTTTTTTATATTTATCATTCTCCCATCCCAATGTAATCTCTACTGGTAAAATAGTTCAAAGAAACAATAAAAAACAAAAAATTACAATTTAAAGAGAATAAGCTACATTAGTCAGACAAAATTCAAACTTTATTACCTACGTTACGCCACACAGCCTCGAAACCCATTCCAAACCCAGTTCAAACTCAAACTCAGGCCATCATCCTCTTCTTCTTCCTCAACCAGTCAACCAACTCTCCCTTCTCTCTCTCTCTCTCTCACACACACACACGCACTTCATGCAACTCCTCGTTGCGGAAACAATGATCAGAGCCTAAGCCAACCCATTATTGCTTTGTCAATTTAGTGGAAGAAAGGAACTTTTGGTACCATGAACTCAATCGCATTTGGGTTTGTTTGGTTCTTGACACACATCATTTTTCTGTCTTCTTCTCTTAACCCTGATGGTCTATCTCTCCTGGCCCTCAAAGCCGCCATTACGACCGATCCAACTCGAGTCCTCGCCACCTGGTCCGAATCAGATTCAACCCCATGTCACTGGCCTGGAATCTCATGTGATCGACACCACCGAGTCACCTCCATTTCTCTCTCCAACAAAGGCTTCATTGGCTACATTCCTTCTGAGCTCGGTGCTCTTCTTTCTCTCTCCTCTCTTTCCCTCTCCCAAAACAATTTCTCCAAACCTATCCCTGTCCACCTCTTCAATGCCACCTCTCTTCTCTATCTTGACCTCTCTCACAACTCTCTCTGTGGACCCATCCCACAGCAGATCAGCACCCTCAGAAACCTTACCCACCTCGACCTCTCCTCCAACCATCTGAATGGGTCATTACCAGAGAGTCTCAGCAATCTGACCCATCTCATCGGAACCCTAAATCTCTCATACAATAGATTCTCCGGCGAAGTTCCGGCATCCTACGGAAGATTCCCAGTAATGGTGAGTTTGGACCTCCAGCACAACAACCTCATCGGGAAAATACCTCTGGTGGGTTCACTGCTAAACCAAGGACCCACTGCATTCTCTGGAAATCCTAATCTTTGTGGGTTTCCGTTACAAACGCCATGTCCAGAATCAGAAGCTCAAAACCCTAGGCCGATATTTACAAACCCCGAAAACCCTAAAAACCCAAGTTTGCCAAATGGGTTTGCAGAGAAAGGAAAGGTGAGAAATGGGTCGGTGACATTTTCTTTGATTTCCTCTGTTTCGGTGGTCATCGGCATTGTGTTTGTTTCGGTGTGGGTGATTCGGAAAAAGAGGAGATCTGCCGAGGGCAAAACGGGAAAGGAAAAGTTAGAGAAGGAAGTGGGCAGTAGTAGTATGGAGG
This sequence comes from Ilex asprella, assembly GCA_023539305.1. Lineage (NCBI taxonomy): Eukaryota > Viridiplantae > Streptophyta > Magnoliopsida > Aquifoliales > Aquifoliaceae > Ilex > Ilex asprella. The sequence goes on from CM042200.1 coordinate 2,361,918, forward strand.
GGCAAAAGGGTAAATTTGTGGTGATGGATGAAGGGTTTGGGTTGGAATTAGAGGATTTGTTGAGGGCATCGGCGTACGTGGTGGGGAAGAGCAAGGGTGGGATAGTGTATAAGGTGGTGGTGGGTGGCGGGAGGGGATCGGGTGTGGCGGGTGCAGCTGTTGCGGTGAGGCGGCTGAGTGAGACTGAGACTAGGTGGCGTTTCAAGGAGTTTGAGTCTGAGGTTGAGGCCATTGGGAGGGTCCACCACCCGAATATCGTGCGGCTGAGAGCTTACTACTATGCCAGTGATGAGAAGTTGGTGATCACTGATTTCATCAGCAATGGGACATTGTACGCTGCGCTACATGGTAACAAATAACAATACTTTGCTGGTTTTTTTTTTTTTGGGCGGGTTTTTGCTACTTGGTTTTAGAATTCTATGTGGTCATTGTTTTGTTTTGAATTGCTATGCCGTTTAGGGTTATCTAAATTTGGATCAAATTTTATAATTTTGGCCAAAATCTATCAAATTATGAGAATCTTGTGCCGAGGCGGGTGATCTTGGCCTCATCAGCCTCGGAATTTCGGCCCAAATTGAGAGGATACGATGACTTCGATATTAAGTAGTTTGTCAAATGTCTCTTGGTGGTGCCATTATCAGTGTGCTAGTATTCCTATACTTTGGAAATCATTTTCAATGCTTATTTATCAACAATTTAGTTAATTTTCGAGTGTCTTGTATAATTTTGCTATGCATATTTACACCATCCTATTTTGATGAACCAAACTCGATTATCTCATAAATTATGGAATAATCTCTATCTTCAATAGGAAATGCTATCTTGTGTTTTAATCTAGTCATTTGGATACCTAATGATTTTTCATTGAAGTGATTTTTTTTGGGGGACATTTTTTTCAGTATGGACATCATTCTAAATTAATTGAGGCTTGATACTAAAGTTGAAACTTGTAGTTGACATCGAGGGTGTATTGCACTAATTTCAGAGCTTCATGTGCATATATATGTTTACATTGTTATAAGATGGCTCATCGGAATTGATCTCCTGTAAGCATGTTCATAATATGTTTACTTTACCTCGATTATGGCATAGATTATCATATTACACTCGCGAAATAACAGTAATTTCCTATTTTGACAAGTATGAAGGGATAACACTAAAATGGATAAATGCAGATCAATCAGTCTCCGTGCCAAAACGAATCCAATGGACCATTCTTATTAATGCCATAGTTTTTCAATGCTAGAGCCAGGGTAAAGGTGAAGACTGAAGGGTACTCTGATAGATTCGGCAATATCTAAGTCAAGAACTGCATAAATTAAATTTCAGTTCAATTTAATCGTGGCAGTCTCAAACCATTGGCATATTCATCTTATTGGTTCATTTCAAACTTCTTTTTTGTGGTGATGGTAATCATCACCACCTATGTTTTAAATTTCTAAGGCCACAAGTCAATGGAAGTTTGTGCAATTAAAATGATTTGCTGCATATCTCAGAGACTTTCTTGTCTGGGGTTTGCCCATTAATATTGTTTCTGGTCCCCTGTTTTTGTTTCTCTTGATTCATTGTTGTTTAGTGAGTTCTGATCTGTTATGTCATTTTCCTCCTGTTTTCTGCACCCTGTAGAATAAATATTGGTTTGCTCTGGACATAACCCGAAGGCTATTGAGCTTTCGAAATCTGTCACATTTGGATGTGCCTTAATAAAAGGTAGTCATAGTACTATGGTACAAGGGTAATTAGGATTTGCTGCAATTGAGGTTCAGATGGGACCTAGGTCGCCTTGTCTCGATTTAGGTGAGATTTAAGCCGATTCAGGATAAAAACCAATCTTCAGGTTTGTTTTGGATATGACCAATTTTTGGCATCCATCATGTGAGGTAGGACCCTTGCCTGATTGATATTCAGAACAATGAGTTATGAAGATGACTGATGATAGAATTACCATTGATTTTTGTACCCATGAACTGCCTTCTTTCTGGAAAGCACTTATCCAACAGTCAAAATACATGCTCAACTAGTAAAAGCTTAAACATCGATTTGGTATGTAGTGTTTAAACAGCATCTATGAAGTTTAGTTGATTTGATGCTCATGTTTGGTGGTCTTCTGAATTGGTTTAGTTGATTTGATCGCCTGATAATTGGGATTTCAGATTTCTGGTGGAAATATGCTCTGAGGATAATTTAAAGTGATTGTACGAGTATATATTTGGGGCTTCTGGGTGTCGGTGCTTGTGAGCCAGCTGACTGCAACCTGTTCAGAATCTTTTTATTGGCTTCACAATAACTTTCTCCTCGCGCATCTGACAAAATTACTCATGTTTTGTTCCCCTTCTAGCCTGAGGACATATCTGCATAGATTGTGTTAAATGTTGTGGTCCTACTGTTTTGTAATTGCTCACCCTGAAATACCAGTGCATCTAATTTGGGGACCAATGGGTTGTTGGCTTTCAAATGTCATCGGAAGTTTAGTTTCAATGCAATTCAATGTGTTTATTTTTTTGTAAAAATTGGATGTTTATGTTTTGAAGCTAATCAGTCTAATGTTGGCCATTGGCCCGCTTTACAACTACTGATTTTTGGTGAACAACACACTAGCCTATCTTTTCATTTTCTTGTTGTTCAAATTTTTGCAGGAGGGCCTGACAATTCCTTATCATCATTGTCATGGATATCAAGGTTGAAGATTGCTCAAGGCACTGCAAGGGGTCTAGTGCACATTCACGAATGCAGCCCTCGTAAACATGTTCATGGGAACTTAAGATCATCAAAAGTCCTTCTTGGCGATGACTTGCAGCCTTACATCTCTGGTTTTGGTCTCACCCGTCTCGTGTCAAGTGCCTCGAAATCCACTAATTCAGCTTCCAAAAAGCAATACTCAAATCAAATCGTAGTTATCCCGAAGAATTCAACTTCTTCATCCATCATGTACGTGGCACCTGAAGCTCGAGTGCAAGGTAACAAGTTCACACAAAAATGCGACGTGTATTCTTTTGGAATCGTTCTGTTGGAGATTTTAACTGGTCGATTACCTGATGGTGGGCCGGATGGCAATGGTAAAGGACTAGAGAGCCTTGTGAGGAAGGTGTTTCGAGAAGAACGACCGTTGTCAGAGATTATAGACCCTGCTCTTCTGCATGAGGTCCATGCCAAGAAACAAGTTGTTGCAGCATTCCATATTGCTCTCAACTGCACAGAACTGGACCCAGAGTTTCGGCCTAGGATGAGAACAGTTTCTGAGAGTCTTGATTGCATCAAACTACAATGAAGGAAAAAAGAAAAAATAGTTATTGCTAGAAAGCTTCTTGTTTTTGCTCGCATCATTGAAGCTGTTTCTCTCTCCTTGGATGTAGGGGTGTGAAGAACCGTCTTTTGTAAGGAAATGTATTGTCATTGTATCTGTTGAGGGTCATATCGCTCGTATGCTTATTAGAGTATTTTAATAAAAGAAGCACTTTATGGGGGAAGTTTAATTCCACATTGATTAGTTTTTTAAAAATTTGGCATCGAGTCTCACACGAGTGTAAGGTGGGATCGTCCGAGGAGATATGAACTGCTATCTTTTGCACTAAGCGACCTAGTTCTTGCTTCAGTCTGCCTACTTTATTATACCCGATGTTATCAAATTTACTTTTCTCATCTGGTTGCATGTTTATCTCATTAACAACTAAGTCTATCTTATGCTCCACCAACTCCGATTGAAAATCTATATATTCCCATCCCATTTGACACCCTCTCCCCCTCTTCCTCCTCCACCCTAACCCCAAGTCTCCCTTCTCTTCCTTTCATTTTCCAACTCAAAATGGTAGTTAGTAGTAGAGCGAGCAACCCCAACCTCAGGCAAATGATTCTCCAATCCGATGGCACTCGACTACTAACTAAACATAAAGTTATAAAAATTTTAAATGGGAAGTCACACATTTGAAAGATGGCATTACAACTTACTAGAAGTATTCATGATCAATCACAATATTTTATGATTTATCATGAATTACATCAAACAATTGTACCGTCACATTTAAAAATTATAACTTGAGCGCCCAAAAAAAAAAAAACTTTTGATATGATACCCATTTTTTTTTTGAGAGATGTTACAAAATCCAAATGAAACCCAAAAAATTACAATTTAAATACATAATATCTCTTGGATGATGGGCCCCATCAATTTTTTTAGTAAGATCCACTCATCCCACATTCATATCTAAAAAATAATGTACATTTGAGTTTTAATTTTTATGTTTTATTTGAATTATGTAACATTTTTTTTTAGTACTATAGAATTACTCTAGCTATTATTTCTCCATATCATGACTTCTATTGTGTCGAACAAAGCATTGAGCCCCAAATGTGGGCTCACGTGTCCATGTTTCCCTCTCAGACTTTAATTGGGCATGAATGTGAATGCTTTGTCTTGTCTCTTTCTCTCTTATCTTTGTGCAATCAAGACTAATTGACTATTATTAGTTGGAGTTATCTATGATACAGACAAAAAAAAAATGGTACTATATTCATATTTATTATATTTGTGAATATTTTTATAATTGTCATGATATTTATTTTTATCATTTTTGTAACTCACAACATTAATAAAAATATTCACAATAATAATAAATTATCCATAAAATAATAATTTTTTTGTACTGAAGAAAAATAGTAAAAATATTTATCATAATAATGATAAAAATACTAACTTTTTAAAGTATGATAACAAAATTTTATTATTTTTTTTTCAGACCATCTGATATCCAAAAATTATTTTGAGCTCCGACTAATTCGAATTTGAGCCGGATAAGACCACAAGGGAGGCAAAACTCTCCCTACCGAACGCAGCTGCGTTCCCGAGATATTGATTAAATTAGAACAGTCCCTCACCAACTAATCTAATGTTCGATAATATATATATTTTTTTTGTCGATACATGGGAAAGTACTTTTTTCGTTTTATCACGGGACCATCAGATATGGATAGATAGATAGGTAGATATACTGCAATCCGTATATGGTGAGTCGGTTAAATTAGCACTATGGTCCTATCTCGATAGGTGAGTCACCCCTTCTTGTAATGTCCAATTCTTATTGGTTTTATCTGGTAAAAGCAATTAATATGTCAGGGCTTGAGTTATGATAAATGTAAATTTGTTTTTATTTTGTTTTATTTTAAGCAAACGTTTTTCTTTTTATTTTATTTTAAGCAAGACGGATCATTATTTATATCTCTTAGATCTCCTCACAAAAAAAAAAAAAAATGCATTACTTATAGAAGAGATTTAGAGGTACTAGGGGTGAAACACTTTTGGCAAGTGTTACTAGGAGTGCAACTCAAGGTTGGTTGGTTGGTTGGTTGGTTGGATTTCGAGGTTAATCCCAATTTTATGTCCAAGTTCAACCCAAACCATTAAACCTAAGTATTACTTATGTATATATTTTTGAACTCGGGCTAAAGTCGGATTACAAAATTTGTGTTGGCATTCCAGATGAGGTTGGACTCAATTCTAATCAAGTTTGAACCCTAAGACTTCAACTAAGTATTGCTCGAATTTAAATCAAGTTTGTCCAAATTACACTCCTAAACATTGAAATTGATGAGCCCGAAATTATTTGGGTTAGACCCGATTGATCAAGAAGAACTCAAGTCACTAAGACTAAAGGAAACCCGAGTCACTGCGCCCAAAGAGAGACCACCCCAAGGGTGCGCCGCCCAAGGAGGCCATCCCAAGGAAACTCTTGCTTTTCCTTCGCTCCATGCTCTCTTCCTCAACACCCCTTGGGGTATCTCTCCTCACTTTGACTCAAGTCCAACCTTGCTTAGGATATTTCTCTGACGGAATAGGGACACAAGGGAGGAAAATATCGGGATACGCACCGGAGATCTAATTCTACTATAATTGTACTTATCAGAGTGGTAGAAATCCTCTCCCTCACGTCATCGTCTTACTATACTTATATAATGTAAGTCATTTCCACATATAGGACACACCTTTGACACCTCTACAATATGTCTTTTTACACACATTGTTCCTCTCTACCAAAGCACTGTAATACTCCCACTGTTACTCTCCTTGTAACATTGTTTATCAATAAAGATTTTCGGTCACCGCTGTCATTCCCAAGAGTGAAGTAGGTCACTCGGATCGAACCATAATAAATCTTTTGTGTTGACTTTATAATTATTGTTTTGACATTGATTGTTTGCTTATTACTCATTAAGTACACCATTGCATATATTTGACTGATAAAATCGATTTGTACATCATGAGAAATTAAAAAAAAAAAAAGTTTAGTTTTTGGCTTCTTTAGAGTTGTGCAGTAGACATTATAATCAACATGTGACTAATACTGTTCCAAGAAAATGAGACGTGAGGGTCCCACCTTTGCACTTGGTGCCCTCCTAGTTTTTGGTGTCCATCTCAGAGACGACATTTGAATCTTATTCCTAAAATATAACAAAGCATTAGACTTTTCTCTACCCATTTGAATCTTTCTCTGTTTTTTCAACAAGATTTAATTATATTTTATTTTAAAATTCAATTTAAGTTAATAATTTTTTTATAACTAAAACTTGAATGCAAAATTGGTAATTTTACATCTGATTTAAGTTATAAAATGCTGAGATCAATTATGAAAAAAATAATTCATAACTGTAAAGTTATACTTTTTAAAAGTAAAATTATAATTAATTGATGCTAGTCATGACGTAATTGATCCTGAAATGTTATAATAGGATTACGAATAATTATATTTTATATTTTATAAGATATAACTTAATCTTTAAAAGTAATATTTTTTCAGCATAGTACAAAAAAATAAAAAATTAATAAGGTATTCTTTCCCCAAATATTAATGGAAATTCTTCAAAATTTTATGCTTATCTCGTTTAGAAATTATGTAGATTCTATAATTGAATTATTTATTAATGTATAGTTATTTTAAACAAATTTAAGCAATTTTAAAGTTATTTACTAATTTACTGACACTTTTTTGAAAATGGAATGGAGTCAATAAATCTGCTTTCAAATGGGCTTCATCAAATTCTACATAAAAGCGAATTTGTTGATTGTGCTTTCAAAAAAATAAATTTATAAATTTATTTAAAAACAATTATATATTGATAAATAATTCCTCTAATATAAAACTGATGATGACTTGGATTTGGCGGCCTAAGCCCGGCGATCCTCGAGGGGATCAATGGGTTGGTTAGATATTTGCGGTGAGCGATCAAACCAAAATTTAAAGAAGACACAGGAGATAAGTGGTTCACCCCAGCCGATGAACTGAGGTTACATCCACTGTAACAGAGTCTCTTGCTCCTTGAAGGTGTATATTTTGATTCTGAGAGTTATCAGAATAATGGGGGTGAGGGTCTAGTAGACGATTACAGTTAGCTGGATTACGAGATTATCCTTCCACCTGCCGCCCAAGTTCTTTTTCGAGGGTCCTCTTTTCTAGTGGAGTGATACTGTTCTTTTTATACTAGTCCCCCGCTCTAGGGTTTTCCAGCGACTCCTTTCCCTGCTTCTCGACTTGGTGGGGACCTTCTGTCCTCTTTCTGCCATAAGATCCTGCTAGCCGGCGCCGCTGCGATTACTGTTCCTACGAAGATTCCCACCACCACTCCCAGCAAGCGGGTTTGTCTGTCCTTGATTACAGAGGTGGCCCCCCTGTCCTCTTGGACGCATGGCCTGGTGGGGTATATTTTAGTGTTAGGGCTTTGCTTGGGTTGGACCACTAAATTTGCCTAGGCTTCCCTTATACATGGGACGAGGTTGTTCCTGTTGGGCCGGATATTAAGACGTTCTAGACCCGCAAGGCTTCTACTTTGAGTGAAGTCCATGATCAGAAATCTTATCCCAATCAAAAACTAATTGAACAAAAAGGGTGCATCAAAATATACATCAAAACCTTTAAATCAATAATAATTTCAACCACACCTCCTCTAGTTTATCATATCTTCAAAGACACCCCCTCTAATTTCTGAATCTTCAATGACAACCCTTATTAGACTAAAATTTTTCACTAGAATACAAATTTACTAAATTGCCCATGATATATTTGAGGATACTTTTCAACCACACCCCCTCTAAGTATGTATATCTTCAATGAGACCCCCTCTATATAAGTATATCTTCAATGAGACCCCTATATTTTTTAATTTTTTTAAGTATTAAAATTTTGAGCGAATTAAAATTCGATTCAAGTTAATTAAAATTTATTTTTTTACATATTAAAATTTGAGCCAATTAAAAATTATATTTTTTTACGTATTAAATTTGGGCTAATTAAAATTTTATTTGAGCCAATTAAAAATTATTTTTAATCGACTAAAGTCAAATTTTAATCGACACGTATTGAATTTTAATCCTCCAAATTTTAATACATAAAAATATAAATTTTAATCGACTCAAATTTTAAAAAAATAAATTTTAATTGACACGAATTTTAATTAGTAAAAATATATAAATTTTAATCGACTCAAAAGCGAATTTTAATCTGCACTAACAGCTCGGGTAGAGTTCAAATCGATTCAAATTTTAATATGTAAAAAATATATTTTAATAGGTTCGAATTTTAATACGTTAAAAAAATAAAATTTATTCAACTTCAATTGAATTTTAATTGGTTCAAATTTTAATATGTAGAAAAATAAATTTTAATCGGCTCTAATTTTAATAAAATTTTATGTAAAAAAATTACTTGAGATTTATGTAGGGGCATTTTTGTTATTTTAGATTAATTTTTTTTGTTAGAAATGGTAGTTTAATGGTAGCGGTAGGGGTGTCAAACGTGTCGGGTTGGGTCAGTTTCGTGTCGTGTCACTTTTTGCCGTGTTTTTTTCGTGTCGTGTCATTTCGGCACGTGTCGGGTTTGGGTCAATATTCGTGTTAATAAAAAATTATTTAATTTCACAACAACTAATATAATATTATTTAAAAATTATAAAAAAATTATAAAATTATTATTTAGGAATATAATACTCATTAAATAATTATTTTCTATCTACAGTACCCATTAATCCTGTTATTCGTGTCGAACCTGAATTTGACCCATTTATTACCGTGTCAACTAATCGTATTTTTTTTGAGTTCATGTCGGGTTCGTGTTTCAGGTTAAAAATTGACAGCCCTAGGTAGGGGTGTTAGTGATGTTTAAATATAAACTAGAAGGGGTGTCATTAAAAATTTAAAAACAAGAGGGGGTGTCTTTGAAGATATGATAAATTAGAGGGGGTGTGGCTGAAGTTTTCTCTAAAATTTATTGATCTGGCGATACTCTGCTTACTTTTTCCAACCAAAGGCAATAATGTAAATTTAATGAAATGTAGTGGTAGAATAGGAACATCTCTGTTGAAAATACGACTGTTGTTGTCTGTTCACATGTGGTGACTGGAGCGGTAACTTTTGACGGCACGCTTCCGGATAATCCGAATCTGATGCTCCGTTTCCCTATTTTTCACGGCTGCCGTCGATATCACCTTCGCTGACAGCTCCCTCCGAACTTATCCACCGCTTGCAGTTACTTTCTTTTTCAGTAATAAGACTCGCAACTGTTTCGGCTACGGTCCGTTCCTATTGAATTTTAGCGGATTTGTATTAAAATTTATTTAATTTATATATTAACTTAATTATTAAATAAATATAAATTATAAAATTAAATATGAATTATTTATTAAATAGATTACATAACACGACTTGTGTTATTCATTAACTAACGATATCCCGTAATTAAAATCACTATACGATGAATTATGATATTATACATGTATTGGAGTGTGTATATATGTGTGTTGTGGAGTATGTGTGTTGAATTTGTGAAATTTGAGGAGAAATTATGTGGTGAGTGTGTGAAATTTGCGAGGAAAAATATACCCCATACATTCAGAAACTTAATTGATTTATTATATAGATTTTAAACAATTTTTTGTAATAAAAGTCTTAATTTTACAACAAATTGGACCATCTATTAGAAGAATAATAGGGTGATAAATGAGTAATTAGGGGTAATAAATGGGTGATCATGTTGTAAATGGATAATTGCATAATATATTAATTTATTAAATGAATAATAGGTTGATAAACGGGGTTAAAATACTCCACTCAAATGTAATTTATTTATTATACGGGTTAGGGGGATTCTTTCGTTTATCCCTTGAACCCATTAAAACCTAACCCGTTAATTTCATATTAATTCGCATTATATTATATCCAAATCATACCATTTTCAATTCCTATAGAATGTTGATTGATTTTACTTCAATTTCTTTAATAAATTGTATAAATTGTCTTGATAATAAATCATCATGCTTAGTAATCTTGTCGTATTTATTGTCATTTATAATCTTAACTCAACTTAACAAAAAATTTATCATGATTATTTAGGATCGACTAACTAAATTTTGAATCGCATAATTCATGTTAAACTCTCAACGCTCAAGTATTTTTTGTGCAAATTCAAACTTTGAGGACGATTTTTGCTCTCATTTTCTCAATTTTGTGGATTCACTCTATCAATCCACTCATTGGCACTTTCACTTGTTATGTGCTTACCACTATTGTTATTGAAATTTTTATTTAGCAAGTATAGATCTATACTCAAAGATACTTATCAAACTAATTTGATATTTATAATATATCATTGTCTTTGTGACCTTAAAATCAACACATTTTTAAATAAATAACTTCTTTTTTATTGTGCATGAAATTTGAGTTTTTAAGTTTAATTTTCACTAATTATGTGTTTTTATGCGTTTTTATGCATATAATATGAAACTCTCAATACACTCATATTCTAAGATTTTTTCAAATTTTACATTTTTTGTGTTTCTAGTCTCTCGCTTGCTCCCACCCCTGCTTTCACTGTGTAATTTAGTATAAATCATGTGTTCTTTAATATTCTCTATGAAAGGAATTACGTGTAGCCTAGTGATAACTCTACCACTGGATAAAAATCTGATGAGGAGTCCGTCGGAGATTCGAATATTCTACTAAGCGTAATTTGGAGCCATCGACCATAGATTTTATATTTTTGTGTGGAAATGCGTATGTACACAAAAAAAGTCACATTAGTTTGATACGTGAGCGAGATAGTATTGTTCTAGGGGCAGCCCCAGATATTTTGGGGCCAAAAGCGGAAACAATAATAAGGTTTTTTTTAATATTAATAATTAATTAATTTAAAATTTATTTTTTATTTTTTGAAATACAATAATATTAATTAAAATTTTATATTCAAGGTTTTGTAACCATAGTTAAACTTGAGGGGAAGAGAGAGATAGAGGAGAAAAACTGATTGAAAATTATGATGGTAAATTCGAATTTGACATTTTATTAGGAGTTAAGAATTGATTTTTAGTAGCTTTAGTTTTACTGTTAGTTTTTTTTTTCAAAAAATTAAATTTTAGAATTTTTTAATTTCATTGGTTGAATTAATGAACCTAATTTATTTAAGTTGAAATCTTTTATTTGAACTTAAATTTAAGTTTTTTATGAGACTTATTTTTTATAGATTTTATTTTCTTTTGGGCTATTTCTAGACACTAAAAATTTATGGGGCCTAAAGCTTGGGTTTTATTTGCTTAGGCCGGCCCTATAATGCTCGTGCACAGAGGCGAATTTACACAAAGAAAATCTAATAGGATAATTTACAGGTCGGTCCTCCTATATGTTTTTGTTTACACTTAAGTCTATCAAAGAAACTTATTTGTTATGATGTCTATTTTTTTTTTGTCAATTTTACTAGACTATTTATTTCCTTTAAAAGTAAAGTAAAACTAAAAATTAAAAACTTCTAAATTTTAAGAGTTTGAATAACATTAAAAAAAAATTTCTATCATATCTATCTATATTCATATATATGTTAGAATTATATCTCTCTCATAAAAATATATGTAATAACATTAATATCATCT
>CM042200.1:2406870-2418444 GCA_023539305.1 Ilex asprella
CATCCTCTCAAAGTGCACAATCCAATGACTCCCGCCCCCCCGGTCGCTTATTTTGGCCTTTTGGCCAATCAGTTTTCTTTGACTGGCATTTGGCCTTCGGCTTTTGAAAATGATCCCACCCTTGAAAAAACGTTTTAACCAAGTGCGAAAAACAAGACACTCGCGTAAACGATTTCTCCACACCACCCCCTAACCAAATAAAAAAACAGAAAGCCAAGATCTCTATAAAACGAGAGAAAGATGGTTGAGGATTTTGTGTTACAAAAAAGGGCATAAATATACGAGAAGGAATCGTCAGTAGCGGTTGTTTAGGTGCCATAGACTGAAAGAGACACACTTTTTCTAAACAATCCACTACCCGACTACTAAATGTATCAGCGCTAGAGAGGTTGGCAATCACAAATCCGTCTCTTCCCCCACTCTTTATTGGCTCATTTCGTAGAAATAGAGTAGTCAAAGTAATTGTGTCTATCACTGAAGGCCACCAGAAATGTGGTGACCGATCAAGTCTATGCTACGGGTAGATTTGTACATGAGAAAGAGAATGTGGGCCAGCCAATTCTGTTTAATATAAAATCACGCTTTCCCTCCTTTAAAACAATGTCCTCTCACTTAAAAAAATAAGCATACTCCATATATATCCAAAGTGAATTAGCTGAAAGATCTGAAAGTCTAGTCTAAAGGGATTTTAGGATAGGAATAGACAAGATTCATTTCATATCCAGTACAAATCTAATCTAATCTAATCTAATCTAATCTGATCCCTTTGAATTTCTGAATTTCTTATTTTCACACAAATTTCGCTATTTCCTAATTTTTGTAGACCGGATGAGACCTAACAAACTCTCTATGTTCGTACCTGCACCTAACAAGTCAAAAGTATCCTCCCGTGTTCGAGTTAGTGGTTCTAGTTCTAGTTCAAGATAGGATAATATGGGACCTATTGCTTATGGCTTTGGAAGCGAGCAACCTCCCTCTGACTTTCGTTTTAAGCTTGAATCTCCCTTCTGGCTATAAGCCCTCTAAAGTTTTTGTCTCCCTTTCACGGATGTTCCTAAAGGTGGTCAAAGATCACTAAAACGAATTAGATCGATGAGGGGTCCCTTTGAAACTTCACATGCTTCTCTAACATCCTATGGTTCGTTGTCCTACCGTCCTCGACCGACTTTGTAGTTTCGAGGCCGACTTAGACTTTTTGTTGTTTAGGGAACATCTTGGCCTTTACTTTTGCTTTTTTAGCTCCTGTTGAGGGTCCGCAAGGACAGAAGGCTGACCGACAAACAAGGGTCTAATAGGATGTGATTGACCTTATGACTGTCAATCTCCCTAATCACTTGCAACGTTTGTGTTCAGTTGTTTTCGATGGTGATGAACGGGTCTATTGTATCGTTAGATTGCCTTTTATTCACTGATCTAAAACTTAGCACTAGCTTGGGTTTTTCATTTACTTTTGGCTTTTCTGCAGGTGTAACCGTTTGATAGAACCTATGATTTATGATGTTTCTAATAGAAGGCCTAATGTTCAGATATGATGGCGATTACTATCTTTCAACTTGTCCCGTTTTTAATTGAGTTATTTTTCCAACACGAGATTCTCTTTTTCATTTTTCAAGTAGAGGAAGGCGATGTTCTTTCTTTATTCTCTTGAGGGACAAGGGAACATCCACGTACTTGATAGGAAAACTACTTTTTGGATTCCTCTTCAATGATCTAGAATTCCAGCGAGGAGCTCTATTCAAGAGGAAACACCGGCTCTTATCAAAATTGACCTTTTGGCTATTACAACATTACAATCAACTTCTATTCCGTTTATGGCCATTATATAATATTAGAACATCATTCACAAAGATAAAGTAAGAGAGTGTTGTGAACAACACTTTATTCAGTCCATCGACATGGAGATGGCGGTAGGGGCAACTGCCCAACAACATCATTTGCCTTCATACCTTATTGCACATGCAACTTCCTCTTCAACAACTTCCACTCAATAGTAACCATGTCTTGGGTGCAACTCGCTAAAGGAGGTGACTCAACCAGACACTTTCAACTAAGTACCCACGACTTTGGTCGTAGTCATTTTAAAGACATAAACCCAGTCCACTTACGAAATTTTAATTCTTGCAACGTGCGCCTAGCTTCAATAAAGCCCACGAAGTGGACTTAGAAGAAGACCTTAGCGGAGTTTCTCTTTTACTTGTTTTTTGAGAACCTTTCGGCTTCAATAATCTTCTGCTCATTTCTCAATGTTCCCAATCATTTATTTCCCATCTTCAATTTCATCAAATATATTTTTATCAAAATTAACATCACCACAAAATTTATCAAATACCTCAATCTGATTCGTTTCATCAATTTGAACATATTCTCCTACTTCAGTGATACAAGACCGTGAGAAGGAACTTTCCCTACAACATTCACTGGTTGGGTTGGCAATTTGGACAAACGTTACAGCGATGCTCAAGTTTCCCACATCAGAATCACTTTTCCATAATTGGATCAACATACCAATTTCAAGTCCACGATGTGCACTTAATAGCTTGACCTAATGCCAAACCACTATTTACACCCACCGGTTAGTTGGGTCAGAAGTTTGAATACCCTTGTTGTTATACGAGAGCAGTTCTAAATACATCCAATCAAAATCTCTTTGCAACTACCTTGACTAATAATTTTGTACTCTTCGTCGTCAGACTCGTTTGACAAAGCTGGGTTAATAATGATAAGTTCTTAAAATGTTGTGATTGACAAGTTAGCCTCTGTCGAATCCCTCAACATGAATCCTGGCAATGTCCGTGTTAACAGGCTGTCTTTGGGAATACCTTAGCGCAATTCCTATCAACCACTAGTTTGTCATGATTAACATGTTGGCTTTGGACAAATCTCTCAACACTCATCTTGTTAATTGTTAGTTGCCTATTGTTGGCGTTAAGATTCATCCCAACCAATTGATCACTGATCTCTTTCAACAGATGTTATTGTATGTTCCATTTCATTTCATTAGACATACGCCCACGACCACCATTAGTAGGGTTTTGTTCCTCTGCCACCATTGTGCAGTGTAACACGATATAAGGGTCTAGATGTCATTCTAGAGGACAAAAAGAGTCCAGATATTGTTCTAGAAACCAGAACTCTTAAATCCACAAGAAAAAAAAAACAAAGTCTCAAAGACTAGAAAAAATGAATATTATTCTTGAATGAATGACAACATTTTTTTAGCACAAACGCTGACAAGGCTATTTATAATGCTAAACCTAATTTTGTAAAAAGAAACAAAGAAAACAGGAAACATAATTAAATAAGACACAAAACTAAATCTTTCAGACTAGTACAACATATTTCTAATCAAATACTAATTACTAAGATAATTGCTATAGAAATATAAAAATAGCCTAATCTTATCCTACATTACATTAAGAACAAAACAATATCCCCCAAAATTGTTGTCATTGATTTGCATTGGAAATTTAACATGAATTCTTATGGTCATTCAAGATCGTCTCCAAACTTCATCCATATTACATGGACAATATCAAATATACATAAGAAAGTAAGAAACAGGAAACCGGAATATAACTCAGCATCCACCATCTAAAGTTGACCATATTTTGACCAGCACGTAAGCTTTTGAGCTATTTGAAGATACTAAAGACCTCTAAGTCAAACATTAATTAATTTTGACCACATTAACACCTTGCCTTAAATAAAATGGTCTCAGAATTCCTTTAATGGTAGGGTCAAAATTTAGCAAATGCAAAATCTTCAGCATGACCTGCCCTGCCCTATCTACAATTCAGATTAAGGTCAAAAGCTTAGGATAGAATAATGGAGAATAGAACATTAATCAAAAGAAAAATGTCCATAAGTCCCATCCCAAGTTCCAAGAGTAAAGAAAAACCACTTTATAATAGCATCCATGACTGTCTAAAGAACAAAGATAAGCTGTTAATAACCCCTTTTCCTTTTTTTTTTGGGTTGGGGTGTGTTTTGGTGTTTTTTTTTTCGGGGGTGGGGTGAGAACATATGGAGGAGTATCCCATCCATAAGCAATGCAGAACTCACATTCCTAATGCCAAAGAATAAAGAAAAATCAAATTACAAAAGCGTGGACAACCATCTAAAGGACAACTATGTGCCATCAATGTAATACATACCTATAAATAAGACCATCTTTGTGAAGACGACAAAAAGCCTCTGTCACAGCTTTTGATCTTTTCTCATCCATTGTAAAGCACTATGTGGAGAAAAATATATAAGGAAAGTTGGGAAAATGCAAAAAGAAGGAGAACAATCCAAATAACAAGCAAAAGTCCTCGATTTTCAACAGCATTGACTATATTTAGAGTGAATTCAAACATGCAATGACATTCTTGAATTCTTGCCTCACGAGACCAATCAAGCGAAGCACCCAGGCAGCGTAGTTGTTTTAATATCGTGCCCCCATGTTCCTTCTTCCAACTCCAAACCTGTCACCAGAGCAGTAATGGAAAAAGGACGAATATGTTGGTGCAAATGGTATTGATCTTATTTCGAAATTGTAAGTTAACACAAACTGCTAATAGCTCAAACTCACTTCAGACACAAATCTCTCACGACCAACATCATGCCTAGTTAAATGCCTTTCCCGCATGATCTTCTTCTCCACAACAACCTGTAAATAACCATTTAAGTACATATCTTAGACAAGACTTGTAGTCATCAGCATATCGGAGATATGTGAATGAAGCAACAATGTGTGACCCATGGGCATTGTTGCATATATGTTAAGCCATTAAATTCCAATGGGCATGATTTTTAACATCTAGAAGCCTTAACAAGTACACCAAATCTGATGGCAGTGACATGTTCAGTTCATTGTTTGGTGCAATCCTTGGACAGAGTTCTCATGTAGGACCGACCCAAATTACACCCCATTATACATTAAAAAATATGGTACAGTTGATTTTATTTTATTTTATTATTATTATTATTTTTAGGGGGGGGGGAGCACATCTGTTGGTCATTCATTTCACATCTAATAGCACAGAATGATGCGCAGTTATTTGTGAATCATATCCACTACATAATATCTGCTGCCAAGGAGTAGTCATGACACGTAAAGCTAGGGATGCACTTTGGGTGGGCTAACCTGAACCCAAACAGAAAAAATTAGGGTTGGCCTAAGATTTTTAAAACTTGGGTTGGGTTTTGACTGAAAAACCTCAACCCAAATTCAATTCAGGCTGGGCTAGGGTTGCACCTTCGGTTCCCGTGTTCAACCCAAACCCAGCCCGAACTGATAAAGTTGGGATCAACCTGAATACAACATAAAATTATATACTATGAATATATTATATAAAGACAATTTTAGTGTGACATTATGTATTAAGTAAACTCATCAAGAAGTTTTTATAGGACTAGAGGGACTGCAAACTCCCTTGTTGAACTGATATGAGATGTTGGCTAAAGAGCAAAATGAGATACCTAAGTTGGAATCCTGCATCGGTTGAAAACACAAAAAGTCTCCCAATTTGTGTATATAAAGAAGGCAAACTAATGTCTTCAACTGTACTTCAACGGGCTTGATTTTTCATTAGGTCTGTGTGCGCCCAATAAAAAGCTATGGTGTATTAAGTTAGAAATCCGAATTAAACCCAAACCTTGAACCCGATTTAATAACCTGAGTTTGGTCCAAGCCTAGGCAGGCTGGGCTTGAGGTGAGGTGTTTCAAGTCAAGTTTGGGCTCTCAGGTTGAGGGTTTTATACATTAGGTTAGACTTGGGTTGACCTCTCAACCTGCCCAACCAGCCCAATGCATAGCAACAGATACTACCCATCCAGCATAATGACAACACAAGCAGGGCCGGCCCTAAGGCCAGCAAATTCTGGGCATTAGGCCCCATGTTCAAAGAAAGCACCAAAATTTCTAGGTATATAGTAAGTCCAAATCAAAAAAAATTAGATCCATAAGATTTTAGGCCCCAAAAAAAACCTTACAAAAATCTAAACCTAATCAAAAATAAATTTGAGTAGTTTAGGCTCATGAATCCAACCTATAATATTAAAAATTCACCAAAATTATTTTTTTAAAAAAAGCAAAAACTAAGGGTTAAAAAAATTCAACTGGTCAAGTAAAACACACCACTCATTTGTAACTATTCTCTCTCTCTCTCTCTCTTGTATCCAAAACAAAACTTGAAAAAATCTCATACATATATCTCATATCTCTCTCAAGTAAACTAATGCCCTTTCTCTCTCACTCACTCTCTACGAACATAAATTTTCTTCTTTTTTTTTTGTTACAAAATTTTTTTATTTCTATTATGAAAAATATACCAAAATATTTTCGGTTTTTTATTAAACTTGAAA
Organism: Ilex asprella; assembly: GCA_023539305.1. Lineage (NCBI taxonomy): Eukaryota > Viridiplantae > Streptophyta > Magnoliopsida > Aquifoliales > Aquifoliaceae > Ilex > Ilex asprella. Next base: position 2,413,219 of record CM042200.1, read on the forward strand.
ATTTAAAATTAGTAGACCATGATTGTTTAAAATTAAAAGAAATTTTTTCAAATTAATAAAAATTTTTAAAATTAATATTGATAAAATCTTTCCCAAGATTGATTATCATAAGAAAGATTAGGAGGATTAGTGATACTATCTATATAAAAAGGTATGGTAGCGAAACTTAAACATATAAAATAATAGTAATTTCAATTAAAAAAAGTATAAAGTTTAAATAAAAAATTATTAATATTAAAAATAAAAGCCTCACTTTAGTTGTCGCTTTAGGCCTCAAATATACTTGGGCCGGCACTGAACACAAGGCATTAAAAAACCTCATCTCACCTCCTTGAAAAAGGTATAATAAATTTGAGAGAACTAGAAAGTTAAAGAGGTGGTGTCAAATACAACCTGTGTTGCTATCCCAGCATGGTCCATTCCAGGCACCCACAAAGTATTGTATCCAGACATTCTCCGCCAGCGAATGATTGTATCCTGCAAGTGCAAGTAACAAAAATCAATAACAAATTAATCATTAATAAGAAGCCACCAGCTAAAATGCAAAAAAAATAAGGAAAATATGTGCAACTATGAGACCTGGATTGCAGCAGTAAGGGCATGACCTATATGTAGGGCACCGGTCACATTTGGAGGTGGGAGAACCTGAAGTTACACAAAATTGAAGCTTAGGAAGAACCAAATCCCAAAATTCATGCAGACTTGACCCAATGATCTTAGTGTCTGTTTGATAAGACAGACACCAAGGCAGCAGAAAGCATCTTCGTCAATTTGTTTGGTTGAACAAAAAGGAATGACAGAATGAGAAAAAGTGAGTTACTGAATATTAGCATTATTGTAGCGTTATCCATGGTGACAAATAATCCAACAATAAAAGCTCCTTAATTCCCTTCTCTTTCCTGCCAATGTTGGAAAAAGAGAGAATCGAAGGCTATTGGGTATAGAAGAATATGTTACCCACTGCTCTTTACCTTTCTAACCCCTTTCCTTCCTTCCAAAGAATTGTGACAATTTAAAAAATATATTGCAAACATAGCAACAACCATCAAAGTCGAGAAAGAAACTCACAATCACAAATGGGGGTTTGGAGCTGCTACTGTCTGCCACAAAGAAACCTGATTTCTCCCACCATGCATACCACCTAAACAGTAGTGATAAGTTTAGCAATGACTGATAAAATAACCATTAGTTTAGTCAATACTACGAAGGTATATAACAAATTCCAAACTAACGATTGCTCTACTGCACTTGGGCTGTAGGCCTTTGCCATCTGATTGGAGAGCCGTTTCTTCTCACCAAAAGGCGTTTCCAGGTCAACATAGTCCTCAAAAGTTTCTTCCCCAGCATCTCCCTTTAAGTTCTTTTTACTCGTTTTTGAAGCATTTGATGCTTGCTGTGCCTTGAATAGATACAGCAAAGTGAATCAAGCATTGCCAGTGCCATAAACAAGATAAGCTAAATAATTTGTATGCCCTTCGGTCCTCGAAAGCGTCTACATACAGGAGGCAACATATATGATCAAAACTAACAGACCAAAATGCACCACAAATAATGATATTACTCTTACCAGAAGTTTTGCTGCTTCCACTTTTTGTGCAGCCTTAAGTTTCTTCAATTCTTTCTCTCTTGCCTACCACAAGAAAGTTGAGAATTATAATTTAACCCAATAATCATTGGCAAAACTTGACTCAGGCGAAATATAACCAGATGAAGATAGCTTAGTCCTACAAGTAAATAAGTGTAGTAGTTAACAAATGGTATTATGCATCAGTATGCAACACAATTGTATCTATCTCAAGGTTACCTTAATCGTGGGTCAGTTTGATATGTTATACGATATTTTCTGCAGTGCGAAATGAGGTGGGGGTAGACTTGGTATTCTTTTTGGGACTGCAATTCGTTTTGAAACTACTATTGTAGGTTGTCTTCAATATTGTAAGAAATTATATTTCATCATATATCTCTACACACACATCAAATTTATTTTTTGATAATTGCGACTAATATCTGAATTTATAGGATTGCAGGCATGGGGTTACGTTGCTGCATAATATATCCCAGGGTATTTTACTATTTATTGACTTCTTTATCGAGCTAAAGAGCCCATCTGCTGAGTAATAATCTAGGGGATGGTTTGACTCTTTATCAAAACACTTTCCCTGGATTATAAGGACATGAAGATTGTACGTCTGCTTAACATAACTAAGGGTATTTTTTGATATTTTAATCCAACTCAACGTGCGCTTTTGAATAAGTAATATAAAATAGGGGAAAAGTTTTAACTTTTCACTAAAACACTTTCTCTGATGAGGACGAGGAGATGAGATTCACCAAATACTCTCGCTTCAGAGTCAAACCCAGAGAGATGTGCAGATTAAAGCTTGCATTCTCTCTTCATCCATACTACTAATGACTCATGATCTGATTTGGAGACCCATCCATGTGAGTCAGTTTGACATTGAAAGAGATGACTGTTGATTCAGGGAAAGGGATGATTGTCAGTCGAGGAAGAAAGAAGCAATGTATGTTTGGAACAATCTATTTGATCAATGAAGATATGTAGCTTCAGTCGATTTTGCTCTTTTGAAAATTACATGCGTAATTCTTGATTTTTCCATCTTCCCAATTCTTTATCTATTCTTTGTTATGTTAAAACAAAACACACCCGTTGGTTTTGACTTGGGGAGGTTTTGATTTTGGGTTTAAGGCCTAGGTTCGGATCTTAATTTTTGGCAACCCTAACCAATTTGGGGTTGTACATTCTAAAGCGAATTCATGTAACACTGATCAGTTTCTACTTTAAAATGAAATAACATATTTTCGTATACATCAAAGTCCAAAGAAATTATGTCACAGTACGGAACATATAATTAGAATTTGCATAGTACATCAATATAAATTTCAAAAAACAAATTGCAATTAAATTTCATACCTTTTCTTCTTTTTTCTTCTTTCTTTCAAGGTCTTGTGGTTGCAACTCTAATCCCACCTACAATTTCCAAGGCTTTAAAATCACATGAAGTCCAAACAAAATCATAAAACCCAGAGTATCAAATCAATTAATATATATAAAAAATAAAAATTAGCATAACTAATAAAATAACATTTCTTTCTTTTTGTATAAGTCATAATCACACCAACCACACGCCTCTTGGATTGAAGGTAGAAGTACAAACTTTGTGATTCATTTCACACCATAACACCCTACAACTAGACTGCTCGTTAATTAAATAAACATATATATGAAAATGAAAAATATTGCTTTGTAACCTTTTCTTCGCTTTCGTCCTTCTTCTCCATATCGTTTGATTGTGCCTCTAATTCAACCTTCAAGTAATACAGAATTCATTAATAAAATACCTTGAAATCATAAATATTATGGATCAAATGAAATATTAAAGAACTATTTTGGGCTCTTTTATAGGCATTGAATTTATTACTATAATATGGTTAGCAAATATTTTTCTAAAGTTAGGACGGGTTGTTGAATTAGTGGGCTCTATCACCTTTTTTTTAGTGGGACTCGTTGATCTAATCGTTTACATTGCTTTTAAAATATTACACATATGCACACTAATGATGCCATGGATGAGGGATGAAAGAAATGGTAAAGCCTCAATCGAACATAAGCTTTTGTATACATACAATGAAAGAAAGGCATTGAACCAAAAAAAAAGAAGAAGACAAACAAAATCAGTAGTGTTTGAATACATATTCACCTAATCATCTATCAAAGTGGTACTTGGACAATTTTTTCAGTCACAAAATTTATCCATGATTGAATTCATACTACAAATAAATATGTGAATTGAAGCATGATCACAATTGGAGACAAAAAATTAATTAAAAATACATATTCTATGCTCACATTATTAAAAATAGTAAGCAAAAAATCAAGCATACCACACAAAGCAACGCATGAATATTGCACCATTCCATAATCAAATAGCACAAAACAATAATCCTATAAGGTAAAAATCAATAAGAATACAAATATTAATTAACTAGTTAATTAAGTGACTATCCCACCTTTGAGATAGATTGGAATAAAAGCTAAAACTAGAAAATACGCATGAGTTGGTATTTATAATTCAACTCAGAGTTCCAATAATCAATAAAGATCTCAAAAAACAGAGTGACTGAAATTGTATCTCTTCCAAGAGCATATCAAAGATGCCATAAAACTTTAAGCTCCATCGGCCTAGATCAATTAATCGTGGCTCCAGTCTAATTGTGGCTCTAGTCTGCATAAACTTAGAAATGGTGGTTTTATAGCTTCCTAAATTTGAGGTATTCTATGTAGAGAATTGGATGAATATTTTAGTAGAAAAATTAAATTGGCCCAATCTAATAGGTTGAGAGAGAATAATTTATTGGGTAAATTACACAGGACCCCTTCGAACTTAGGGTCATTGGCATGTCACCACTTTATACTTTTACGGGTTACATTTAACCCCCTCCAACTTGTGAACAAACTACAAATGTTATAGAATCCGGTTATTTTAACAGCGCACTAATTACACGCACTACTTAAGTGCGTGTTATAAAATAAATATTTTTTATCCTAAATTAAATTACCAATTTTATCCTTAAGCTTCCTCTCTCTTACCTTTCTTTCTCTTTTTCTCCAAACCTGCAAATTCATTTTTAACCTATCAAACGACTTGCTTCTCAAATCTAAGGTTATTTTTGAACTCCTTGACTCTCAATTAGCTAAACTCAACCCCCCTTTTAAAGTTTTAACAAGTTTTCCAAAGTTTTGATTTTCAAGTTTCCAAACTCTAATGGGTTTCTTCACCCCACCCCACCACACCGCCTTAATCATGGCTTCCAAGCATTCCAATACACTGTACTACAACCCCAAAGCACAACTCCAGCCTCAATTGAGGAAAAAAAAGTCGTTTGCTATGTAACCCGAATTTCTTTCTCTTCTCCTCCTTCTCCCTCTTTTTTTTCTCTTCTCTCTCTCCCACCTTCAGTCTAGTAAATAAGTAGCAGAGATTGAAGAAAGCAGCAGAGATTAAAGAAAGAAAATTCATAGTGTGTGTGGGTGTAGGAGGGGTTAAGTGTAACTCGTAATAGTTGAAGGAGGTGATATCCAACTGACCCTAAGATCAAGGAGGCTCTGTGTAATTTACCCTTATTTAGATTGAAGTATTGGTGTTTTGAACACCCCACTCCTTGACAGAATAGGCGTAAGTATGGTGTGTGTGGGGGGGTTTTGGT
>CM042200.1:2425184-2437229 GCA_023539305.1 Ilex asprella
TCGGACCCAGAGCGGACAATACGTCTACAGGAGGTTGGGGCTTGACAAGTCTAGCTACTTTTTCGATGATACTAAAGCCATTGCAAATAGCTCTTTTCAACCCGTGCAATCTTTCACGTGTCTAAGTCTAATTGTCAGATGATAATCAGAATTTATCAACCCCATTCACATATATAAGTTTTTCAAAACTTGGACGCCTTCCAATCTCCTCCTTGATAGGTGAGAGACGGACAATCAAGTCTCGGATTTCTTTAGTTGAACAAAATTTTTTATTATTTTGGTAAAAATTGCCGGGAGTATTTTCTAAAAGAAAGCTTTTATTCCATCTGCGACACCAATTTTCTCTCTCTATGTCTCTCTAATGCAACACAGTACTGTTACGAAACTCCTTTGTTTTATGTAAGTATTCTCTCTCCCGGTGTCATGTACAAGAACAAGAAGTTGCATTAGAAGAACAATTCTGCCATTCTCTATGCTGGTCTTGGACTTCTTTATTCAAATTAGAGCATAGGTTGTGTGCCAAGCCAATAGAATTGGTCTGGTTATCACCAAAATATTTCTTTTGTGAACGAGAAATCTCTCTAACGTAAGATTACATTGGATCTATCACTGCAAGAGTAAATTCTTGATATCGAAAATTATTTGTAAATCACAGGTATCAGTTAAGCTCGAGAGACACTAATGACTAACGAGGGTCAAACGCTACGTTTGCGGCTACTATTATTACCACACCTTACATATTTCAGAGTAACTGGAAAAATTGGTCTGGCCAGTCCCCGCTTGATATGCAACCTCTGCCCCCATTGCGAACAAGGATTAAAATGTAATTTTGAATTATTATTTCGGTCACATTGAAAATAGAAAATATTTCGGATATATTTCGTAGACGTTGCCGAAATAGAATGAAAAAGAATAAAAAAAATTGGGAATTTATTTTCAAATCATTCCCAATCATTGATCAAAATATACTAAAATATTTTGAAACACATTTAAATATTACGAAACATTAGTTGAAAGATGTCAAAACATCTCAAAACATTCTAAAACGCTCGGAGCATTATAATTTCGATTCAATGTCATTGAAAATGAAAACATTTCAGTCATTTCAAAATAAAATTTTGATCATTTATAATAGTAGTTAAATGTGGTAATTATGTCAATTTCGTATTGTTTATGTTATTACAGGTTCGTGTCAAGAAATTGCCAACTCAAACTCACTAATTTCATGTCAATTTTGAGTGGTGTTTTCGTGTTGTATCTAAAATTGTCACCCCCCTACTAAAATGTGACCTATAAAGGGATCAGATCCTTCACCAAATTGTAAGTGTAAAAGCAACGGTAGCAGCTTAAAAGTTCACACCTTAATCTTCGTGTGTTGTAAAACAAAAAAATAACTATAATTTTCTGAAAAACCGTTAATGGGGCCCACCCTGGCCGTTGGTCTTTCCTTACTTTTCTCTCTCCTCCAACTCTCTTCCTCTATGCAACACAAAACAATTCCAACGCCACCATGTCCCTGCTCTCCCTTTGATCTTCTTTCACAGACCTCAATTATCAATCTAACCCATCTCTCTGATTCTCTTGTTTTCACATGAACTGAAATCAAAGATCTTGAGCAAATATTGTTAAAGGTATTTGATCTGCTTAAGAATTTTATATGTGGGTCATTTTCCATTACTCCAAATGATCTGTTGAACATAAATTCAACCTTTTTTTTTTTGGGTTCATATAACCCGAAATTGTGTCTTTAGATCTGCGGTTGAGGAAAGAAATTGTGTGGGAAATTGATTGGAATTTCTGAGAAATGTCGAATTTGTATGGAGATTTTAATCAGAAGATTGATTATGTATTTAAGGTGGTGTTAATTGGGGACTCTGCGGTTGGAAAATCTCAGCTCTTGGCGAGGTTTGCAAGGAATGAATTCAGTTTGGAGTCAAAGGCTACTATTGGGGTTGAATTTCAGACAAAAACACTTGCAATTGATCAGAAGACAGTGAAGGCACAGATTTGGGACACTGCTGGCCAAGAAAGGTGTGCCATTGCTGCTTTGTTCGATTTTTTTTTTTGGTTTTTCCTTCCAGTTTTAAGTGCTTTATGTGCAAAGTGTTGCATATTCTTTGAGTTTGGTATAATTCTGTTATTATGTGGAAATAGCTTAATTTAGGACTGTAATAAACTATCAAAATCATTATCAAATGTAATTGGATTGGGTGAATTTCATCTGATAACGTTTTGTAATAGCTTTTCAATTGCAGCATTCATCTCTTCTGGAAGTTGGTCACTTCTGAAGGTTGATGACACTTTTACTTTCATTGTAGAAGTGATAGAACTGGACAGAGGGTGTTTTTACATTAGCTAACAGTTGTCTTTTGACATAATAAGATTTTCCGAATGATTTATGATATGACTGAAAAAGCTGATGTGACTGAAAAAGCTGAAGTGACCCTTGACAAAGTAACCCTTGGCAAACCCAAGGGACAAAGTAACCCTTGGCAAACCCAAGGGACAAAGTAACCCTTGACTTGACCCCAAGGGGTAACCCTTGACACGACCCCAAGGGGTGACCCTTGACATGACCCCAAGGGGTAACCCTTGAGACACCCAAAGGGTGACTCTTGACTCTATAAAAAGCCCCTAGACTTTCTCTCTAAACCACAACAACTCATTCTGAAAACACGACTCAGATTGTAAACACGACTCAGTTTGTAAACTCTTCGGAGTACCACAGTTGATCAATAAAACATCGCCAGGCCACAGTAGCCGTTCGAAGAGTGGACGTAGGTCATCCGAGACCGAACCACTATAATTCTCTTGTGTTGATTCTTATTTACGGTTTTTACCATTTGACTGCCATTGATTGCTCAATAATCACCATTGTGACTGTTGATCTCGCACCATACTATTTTGTGCATCATCAATTTATTCTCCAAGCCATGAAAGGCTTACCTTCCTTTTGGTGGAACAAGAGCGCAGATTAACAAATCATCCTGTCTGATGTGGATTTATGGTCTAAAAACTGGGATGGTCAAGTAACATGGGGAAGGTGGCGGGGGGAGGGATGTGAAGGAGACGAGGATGTTATAAAGGAGAGATGCAATGCTTTGAAGAATATGTAACCTTAAGCATCCTTTTGGTTAACCTAATTAATTTGTTTGTAGATTAGCTATTTGGTTTGGTTTGTACAATTGGTAGCAAGCAGTAAAAATAAAAGGAATTGAGAAACGACACTGCACGAGCATTGAAGGCTTCGTTACAAAGCCTGATAGAGTAATTCCTCTAACCTCTCCAGGAGGGCTGGCACGGTTAGGAAGGATATTCCTGAAAATATTTGGAATAGTTTTAACTAAGCAGCTACAATCCAAGAAAATATTTTTTGAAGACTTTGTTGAATAGTTTACAGAAGAAGTCCTCGATCTTTTGAGAAACCGTAGAATGCTGAGGCTGATCTTTGATTACTCTCTCCAATTCAAGCATGGTTTGCTCGTGGTGCCATAGAAATATAGGCTAGACATTGTTGCATTGACACATCTGGTTGTGCTCCAAGCTAAGTTACTTGTAGATTAACGGTTGCTCAAAATGGCATTGAGAAGTTATTGTCCTTGAATTAACCGAGGCATGTCCAGTGCACACTATGATCAGATCTTGTCATGTCCCACCCTTTTTCCCCAAAAGGAACCCTTAAAAGGGAAAAGGACGGAGCATGACAAACTGGTAACAAACCAGTGACTCTCGTGGTGTTTGAGACCAAGAAGTCTATGTTGTCCTGGTGCAATATTTTCTCCTTGGCAGCCTTACCCTTCCCATTAAGGGTTGCTTTTTTGGAAAAAGGATGGGGCGTGACAGAGCTCCCATTCTGGTCTTCTTGATTTTCCGGTTAGAACAAAGGCTTTCTTTAGGAAGCTCTGAATCACAGTTACCCTACTTATCCAGTGGAATCAATTTCTGGTTATGCACTTTATTGTGGAAGCTTGGTTTTACTTTATTATTGTCTCAATGCCTAGGGCCTTTGTTATGGCTAGCTTCTAGATAGATTCCATGCTATGCTAACATCAGGGCCAGATGGGAAGAGTGGACAAGCTTGATTGCTTGCAATCTTCCCGTGTAATAATTAAATTTGCTTTTCCAGGATTGACTCCTATTTGTGATTTGTTAGAGGGCTTGGCAAGTCCTTGTGATGAGGCCAAAAGGAATATAGAACTGTCAAGAATCTGATTGGGTGCGCTTTCTTTCCTCGAAGTCTAAATCCTTCAAGAAGGCATCTATGTTATCTTGTACCTCGAAAACCACGTGCTTGTAAGATTTGATGGTGAGCCAGGAGGCCTTGAAGATAGTGATTTAGTTAAATCGATATCTACATGGGTTGAGACCATGAGATAGACCATTAGGAACATATATGGTTACATCAGGTTTGTCTAACCCGGGATGAACAGAAGAAACCCCGGTCCAATTGATCATCATACTCATTACATCTTTATTCAGTCCTAGACTTACATAGAAGCAGACATGCAATAGAGTATCAGGGAATCAACAAAGGGAGATTTCATCTATCTATCAGTAAATTTCCTGTTTTCTTAGAGAAATTGAACTTGTTCAAATAGACAATTATCTCAAGGGCAAGGTTGATTTTGTGTTTTACGAGCAAGATTTATAGGCGATGGATTCATTAATTTTGTTACATAGTTTTCCACTGAGGGTCTTGAAGTTATATGCTATTTCTCTTCTCAGGTACCGAGCAGTCACGAGTGCATACTACCGAGGAGCAGTTGGTGCAATGCTGGTTTATGACATGACAAAGCGCCAGTCATTTGACCACATGGCTAGGTGGCTTGAGGAATTAAGGGGACATGCTGATAAGAACATTGTAATCATGCTGATTGGCAACAAGTGTGACATGGGGAGTCTTAGAGCAGTACCAACAGAAGATGCCAAAGAGTTTGCTGAAATAGAGAACCTCTGCTTTATGGAGACATCAGCACTCGAGGCCACAAACGTCGAAAGTGCATTTATGACAGTTCTTACTGAAATATACCGAATCATAAGCAAGAAGTCGCTCACTGCTGCCAATGGTGTGGTGGATTACGGTAAGACAGCATCTCTCAAGGGGACTAAGATTGTTGTTCCAGGCCAGGAATCGGATTCTGGTGGGAGAAAGGCTGGATGCTGCCTGTCATCGTGATCAGTCACTTTCAAACTTACTTCATGTTCTTTTATTCTCTCCTCTTTTGATCCTTCGATTATGTACTTGGTTGTTTTGGCTACATTTTTGTACTGACAAAAAAACTGATTTTGTAGAATACAGGATTGACAGTAATATAGAATGAAATGTGGCATCAGTGAAGGTGTGTTGTTTCATATGTATGCTACTCATTGATGTGCTTACCTAATATGAAGTGAATAAGACCAAGCCAACCAGCCTGGTTTTGGGGAAAATCTTCATTCTCATACCTTGTGTTAATAGTGAAAATCTAACCTAAGGATAGCTCAATCGATAAAATGGACAGGCTCTAAACTTAAATGTCATAAGTTCGAATATTGATAATCCCTTATCCCTCGTAAATATTCTAGTTCTAACATAGATGACTTGTCTTTGACTGGATTGGGAAGAGAATTAGTCGAGGTGCGCATAAACTTGTCCGGATGCCCTGGACCGTTAAACCAAAAAAAAATATTGAAAACCTTCCAAACCACTTTCCAGATGAAGATCGAAACAGTTGAATTATCATGAACTCTTTTCACTTTTTATTTTAGAGTAATAGTATTTGGATCTAAAAATCTAACTTAATTTGATAACCTAATGATATGATTTCATTGGAATTATTGAATCAACTTCAAGTTTCAATATTTAATTAGACCTATAGTTAATCCAAATACGATGACTCTATTTGGTTAAAAAGAAATTGATGATAGAAAGTGAAAATAATAGAAAGCCAAGTGAAAAAAAAAAAAAATAGACAAGAAAATTTATTTTCTTGTATGCGTTTGATTAGAATGAAAAGTTTGCGAGAAAATTATAAAAAATTTGGTGTAAGTACTAAATTATCCTTATCATATCAATTTAACACAGACACAAGGATTAGTAACTATAATCTAGCCCAACAGATAAAAAACCAATAATTTAAATCTTGACCCAATGATCAGCCGAGTAGTTATTATTAACATTGAATGTACACATGATATTTTTAAACACACTCATGAATTCGATACAAATTTAATTAAATGCGATATGAGTTCACCAAATACAATTTTTATGTGATACTAATCTACTAAATACGTTTTAAATATTATTTGGTCAAGTGTAAGTTGGACAAATTTTAATACAATACTACTTAAATGTAACACAAATAGGACCCATTTACAACTCATTCAATTGATTAAAAAAACAACAACTTTTGTAACCAAAATATTTGATTTTTTTTTATTGTGACCAAAATATCTAATTTATTCTCACTATTATTATTGAAATGGGTAACCTGTTAAGTGGGCAAAATATGAAACAAGTTAAGTTTGCCGTGAAAAAATATTTTCTCGCATAATTTGCAGGAAATGAAAGTAGTTAATTGCAAGAAAATTTAGGTCTTACGGAAAAAAAAAACTTTCTCGAAAAATCATATTTTCTAACTAATCAAACGAATGCAAAGTATTTTTTTCTTCCATTTCTTGCACTTTCCCGCACTTACTCACTAAACAAACAGAGTCTGTAGGAATTAGGTCCTAATAACATTGATCTTTATTTTAACATTCTCCAAGTCAAACTACATACAATTAGAATATTAAAATATAACACGATACGATAAAATAACATGAACATAATATAAAATTTGAAGGTTTAGTCTTTCTTAAACCATTCATTTCATAAATGAGTGGACCTTATATGACACAATTAATAAATAAATCGAATATGTGTGATATTAATAAAAAAAAAAGACATAACACAATTGGTTTCAATAAATTAGATTCAAATATCATTGCTCTATTTTGTCCTCATTTTCTAATTTTTGTTTGGGATAAGCACACCTTGACCTTTGAGATTTGTCATTTAATCACTCAGAGTCATTAATATTTGTAATATTACATACAAACTCCTTGACTTAGACCCCTACCGTTAATGTCCTAGTATATTTATTAGTAAATTACACTCAGAGCCCCCTGAAATTTGTAAGTATGTAATACTTAAACCCCCCAAGTTTAAAATGTTATACTTAGACTAAAAATACTCCAATCAAATATAAAATATCAAATATTTTAAATTTTACAACTAAAATTCATGTTTTATTATGTCATTTATTGAAATAAAATCAAAATAAAAATCTAACTTTTTCTTAAAAAATATAATTAGTATATAATTATACTATCTATTAAAATTTAATTTGGTGATTTAAACGACAAAATTAAACTACTAAATTGCTCCAATTAAAGTTAGAAGATATTGTATCAATTACATTTTGATCCCTTGTTTGATTTTTTAATTTTATTCAAATAGATGCTATAATTGTATACTAATTATGATTTTTTAAGAAAAAATTAAATTAAATTATTATTTTTTATTTTATTTCAATAAATAATAAAATAGAACATGAATTTTAGTTATAAAATTTATTTTATATTATGAATGATTTAAAACCCTTGTTTGATTTTTTTTGTTTTATTCTAATAGATAGTATAAGTATATACTAATTATGATTTTTTTTTATAAAAAATAATTTTTGATTTTTGATTTTATTTCAATAAATGATCCAATAAAATATAAATTTTAATTATAAAATTTAAAATATTTGACATTTTATCTATAATAAAAATTTGTGTGATTTAAGTATAACATTTTAAACTTGAGAAATTTAAATATTATATGCTTACGATCACGGTGTTTCGCGGGTAGAAACCTTAGAACATCTCTAACAGAGTAGTCAAATGGCCAAAATAGCTATAATTTAGCTATTTTGGGCAACTGTTTATACTCCAACAGAGTAGCTTGAGGATAGCTAAAATGTATTTTTGTTACAGTGATTAGTTAAATATAGCTAATCACTGTAGCAATAGCATTACTTTGTTTATTACTATTTTCTCTCTCTTCATTTTCATTCATTCATTTTTTCTCTATTTTTCTCTCTTTCATTATTCCTAAAAAATATAATACAAAAAAAATCGAATTTTAATCGACTCAAATTTTAAAAAATCGAATTTTAATAAGTAAAAAAATATAAATTTTAATTGACTCGAAAGCGAATTTTAATTGGTGCTAACAACTCGGGTAGAGTTCAAATCGACTCAAATTTTAATATGTAAAAAATATATTTTAATAGGTTCAAATTTTAATATGTCAAAAAAATAAAATTTATTCTACTTCAATCGAATTTTAATTAATTCAAATTTTAATATGTAGAAAAATAAATTTTAATCGGCTCGAATATTAATAAAATTTTATGTAAAAAAATTACTTGAGATTTATGCAGAGGCATTTTTGGTATTTTAGATTAATTTTTTTTGTTAGAAATAGTAGTTTAATAGTAGGGGGTGTTAGTGATGTTTAAATATAAACTAGAAGGGGTGTCATTGAAGATTTAAAAACTAGAGGAGGTGTGACTGAAGTTTTTACTAATATTTAAAATGAGTAGTTAAGAGTATAAAACATGGTGTATTGAAAAAGTGAATAGCTAAAATAAAAAAATTTATTTTTTGGGTAGCTAAAATAGTGGTCTGGGTGTAATAGTTCAAATGGATCTCCTCTTATTTTTTGAAATTTGATTTTCCTGTAAGTACCGCGCAATATTCAGTTTGAAAATTTGCCATTTCTATTTGCCATTTCGCCTCTCTCAAACCTTCATCTTTCTCCTTCCATGCCGAGTAGAGCCACTCTATCGTCATTATCAATCGCCTTCAAGAAATCCCACATACAGTAGCGTTTCCAATGTAAGCAAAGAAGTCAAAGCCACCTTCTTTTTCTTAACCTTGGTTGATTATTGATTATTAATTTCACTTGGGTTGCCGGAAATTATTGATTTGGCTTTTGGGTCGCCGGGAGATATCCAAGATCCATTGAATGTTCACTAGAATATTTCATTTCCGGCACTTAGCACAAATGAGCCGTTACATGCATAGTGCATACACACATTCACACGGAAAATTGATATTGATATGATAAATTTGTTGTTGTTTTATTGTTGGTATTTCAGTATTAAATTTGATAAAAATGCCGGAGCCAAGAAACCTATTATCGAGACCCGAAGACATATCGGCGATGTTCAGTCGTCGAAGGAGGTCAATCGGCGATGGCATCGGAATTCTAGCTGATGAAGAAGACATAGGCCTGGGAATTCCGTTTCGGTGGGGTTATACGGCGATGGCGGGGACACCTGGACAGATGGGAGTGGTGGCTATGCGAGCAGGAGGTGTTGGTGGGTGGTTTAGTTTGGGAACGCCAAGAATGGGAGGAAATGGGGCGTGCCCGGAATTTATACAGATCGCCGGCGGCGGTAGTGGGTCAGCTGAACATGACGGCAATTGGAAGTGATCGGCTACGCCGAGGCCGAGGACGAGGGAGGAGGAGTAGTGTGTTACCTTCTTGGTACCCCAGAACGCCTCTGCGCGACATCACCACTTTTTTTAGGGTAATGGTTCTTCTACTTTTCTTGATCTCTTGCACTGTTGTGGTTTGATTTACTGTGCTTATATACAAATACTCGTATTTGTAGCTTCGAAATGGTATCAGAATACATCCACGTTCCAATTTTAGTTGGGTATTATTTATTTTCTTCTCTGTTGTTCATTTGTTAACCTTGGTCTGTTGCTCAGGTTCTTGTTAATGAAAAGCGTAGTACTTTAGTGGGATTGCGAGGATTTGTGATAGAATTAGGTTTGCAAATTAGGATTTCTTATCAAGCATAGTTTTTCATTGCCTTGATCACGATAACAAAGAATACTCATTGGGTTGTAATGATCTTGGTCTAGTTCGAACACGATTATGATAAACCATATTTAATGTTCTTCACTTGGTGCTGACCAAGATTGGAAAAAAGTTGTGTTGTGTCTTTCCATTCCATACTTGGGATGCGACCCTTTTTACATTATTTTTTCCTTCTTTACTGTCTACTATTTTGATGTTTCTAATCCTAAGTTGAAATCATGGTGGTTATTGCTTGGTTTAATTACTTTTTTATCTTTTTACTTTTATGTTGTTCAATCTGTTAACTTCTATTCTTACGATTTTGTGTGCACGAAGGAAGCTGGGTCTGTTTTCATTAAAGCTGAGTCATGGTTTTTTTAGGTTATTCATTTCACCCAATTTATGAAGTGAGGAGCTGTCTTTTAGAACTTCAATTGTGTTTCATTTCCATCTTTTAATTGCAAAAATATTGTCGCTTTTGTTGGTAACAATTGGATTCTGTTTGCTCCCATTTGCTCTCTTATCAGACTTTCACTCTACAGCAGGATTGATCTATTATCTTTATTTCAGCCCTTTTAGGACTTAAGCTTACGATAAATACATAGTTGGCAAACGCTTGATATTAAACTCTTTATATTTATTGCCTACAATTTTTTTTTATTGGAATTCATGATTCTAATGAGAAACAAGATTGTAAAGTTGTTAAACCTTGTGCTTTTTAGGTTTCTGCATTAAGCTTATAATTGGAATCATACTGCTAACATAATTACTTGCTGTTCGCAGTTTTGTTTACTCTGATTAAACCATCCCGTAGCCAGTTCCCCAATACCTATTTCCTGCAAGCTAGCAGAGTGCATGGGTTATTTTGTACATCGAAACTGAGACTTGAGAGCCTGTTGATTTATCATTAAAGCGATCTTCATTTTTAAAAGTTGCTCAAATTGATCACAAATTTTTATCATCTGTCCTGAGTGTTGAGTGTAACTTCTTGAAGCAAGCCCTCACCCACTTCCTGTAGGCCAGTTGCTAAATGTTTTGCCTCCACTGTGATAGTGCTTATTCATTCTCAGACATAGTGGTATCTGCCACCGTATCGAACTTGACCGAATTCTGGGTTTTGGTCTGTTTTCTCGTTCTATGAATTTAATACCTGTCTCAGATTTCTAGCTACCTATTGTTTGGACGCACTCAATTGAATAGATTCTTTCCATAGGCAATTGAAAGAAGAAGAGCTCACTTGAGAGAAACTGAAGGCCAACATATTGGGAGCCCTTTACCCCAGGACCTGGCTGTTCTTGATTCTTCTGTACCTTTATCAGGTGCTCCACTTGAGCACAATGTTTCTATTATTTCTCCAAATCCAACCATTGAAATCTGGCCTTGTCCACCATCTGTTGGTAGAGTGACGAAGATATTTCTTGACATCAACAATCAGAATGCTAGTAAATCAGATCTTCTCACACCCCAGAAGAAGCTGCTGAATTCAATTGACACAGTTGAGAAAGTGGTGATGGAGGAACTGCATATGTTGAGAATATTAGGGTAGTATGTGTTAATTGTTATTAGTGTTAGGGTGTTATGTGTAATTCTTCTTATTATAAATACAAGAGATGTGTGAGAGCTAGGTCTAAGTTTGTGATCTCTCTCTTTATCCCTAATATTGTCTCTTATATTGTGCTGTGCTACTCCTCAAAACTCAACATGGTATCAGAGCAGAGTTATAATCCTGAATATGGTTAGAATAAATCTTTGTTGATCACTGTGGTGGCACTGTGTTGATAGTGCTTTATGTTGTCTTGTTCAGTGGTATATTTGTATTGGTATTGTTGTTTTTGGTTTGTGGTGTCGATCGTTGGTTTTTGCCACCCGTGTGTGGTGGCTGTGGTGGCATTGGTGGCTGCCTAGTTGGTGGCCGAAGTTGTTTGCGTCGTTGAGGCGGCGCTGTGGAACGATTGTGGAGGCGGCGGTGGAAGAAGGGCGTTGTCCCTGTTCATCCTCGTGTAGAGTTTGGTGTTTGCCGGAGTGGGGTTGTTGTCGTCGTGGTGAGGCGAAGTCGTCTGGGTTGTTGTTCCTGGTGGTGTGGCTACTGGGTGTTGATCGTTGGTGGTAGTCGGTGTTGTTGGAGCCACCGTGGCTTGGTTCGACGTCGTCTGGTTCACCGTCGT
>CM042200.1:2452871-2468989 GCA_023539305.1 Ilex asprella
ATATATACATATATTATATATACATTAATTTCATATAAAAATACAATGATAAAATATGTATTTTTAAAATATTTTAAAAATAATTTTAAAAATTAAAAATTAAAATTAAAAAAAAATGCATCTTAATTAGAAGTGAAAATTTTTAACTAACACGATGACACAACTCTAACTCGACACGAACTTGATTAACTTGAACACAAATACGACACGAAAATAACCATGTCAACTTGTAACTCGACACAACACAATTAGTTAAATGAGTTGAGTTAGGTGTGACTAATGTTCAATACAAACTCGTAATGACTTAACACAAATCTGACACGATACGACTCGATTGTCACTCCTAATCTTAACCAACAAAAAAGAATAGTCATTTTTATTTTCTATCCATCCAACCAAACAAAAAAAAAGTGTATCATTTTTATTTTTCATTATTAAAGGATAAAAAGTGTATTTCTCTTATTTTTCATCTTTCTTACCAAATGAAACATTAAAAAAGTGAGAAGAGATTAAACTTAAAATCTCTACATTACAAAAGGATAAATCCAACCACTAAACCAACTAAAGGTTTGATAAAATTTACGACCTTGATCGGGTGGTCATCGATCTCTTTTTTATGCACAAAATACATTGCATCCAATATTCTCACCCATTGGTGTTGTCCATGTGCTTCTCCTCATGGAATATTGTAATATTAAAATAAATAATCTCATGTTTGAAAATATTTTGTAATACTAAAAAATCAACATTTGTCGTATAATATTTATATTTTAAATAGCAAGAGATAAGTAGAGAGAGGAGAGAGAAAATAATGATAGATGTACATTAATAAGATGAGTAGTGCTATGTATCTCAAATATGCATTCCAATCAATGGGAACCATTGGATGAGTGGGTCCCATCAACTTCTTTTATTGGGACTCATTTATCCAATAGTTCTCATTGATTTGAGATATAAATTTGGGATACAAATTTAAGATACAAAGCATTACTCTAATAAGATTGTTTGAATTGAGGAACGTGTTAGTCAAATTATTTGACATTAGAGGTCGTATAGAAAAATTAATGTTTTTGTGACATTTTTTTTTATGAATTTTATACCGTTAGATCAAAGTAAGATGAAAAATAACTCAATTTTAACTGTTATTGTATTTTTATAAGTTAATAATTTAATTTCCTAATTATAATATTAACCAGATACAAGACTAAACACTAACGTCTTAATCACTTGATTAGAGTGAGTCAAAACATTATAGTTTTGTAACTTTATTCTATTTGTGTTGTGATTTATAAATTTTTTTATCTTATCATTTTATACGAAAATGCTTCGGAGAGTGTATTTGTAAAACAAATTTTCAAAATTTTTTATTTAAAACATATTTTACAGAAAAATGTGGGTCTAAACCATCCTTTCGACCCCCGTACGTTAATAACAACGGTATAGATGGAATGAAGCCCAAAAAAAAGAAAAAAAAATTATATATTTATAACTATTTTTTTTTTAATCCAAAAGACACTAAAACATTTCTACAACTAACTAATTCTGATTACACCCAGAAATAGTCATTCATATCCACACTGCATAAAAAGGGTAGTAAGAAGTCAAACAAAGTAATAATGTTGTAAAAGCCAAAACCTCTTGTCTGAAAAAAGAGAAAAAAAACATAAAGTGTAAAGTAGACTTACAATCTCTTCCTGTGACTTCAATTGTAGTAAATTGTCCTTATAACTAACCCATGTCATTAAATTGTGACGTCATAAAATTAAAATTTTACCTCACGAATCTTACATGACTCGGAATTCATTTTAAATATTTTCTTTCTCATTTAAAAGAATAATCACATATGCGAAAGATTATATGATAGATCAATATTGTCAAAAATAGCGTTGATCGACACCAATCAGCACTAATTTTAGACGACAGTGTCAAAAAATTTCATAGGACTCAATTCTGGAAAACTCTCAGCGATCTTCTCAAAAAAATTGCGTTTATGGCACTTTTTAAATGTTTTTATTTTTGTCCTGCTATTTTAAAATATTTTCATAGTATTGCATATTTACTTAGTTTTTTTAGTAATTTATGACTATTATAATTTCTTATTTATATTTTGTTGAAAATTTATTCAGCAACTTTGATTTATTTTGAATAAAATTCAAAGACAAGTTCTCTTTCAATTCATAATTGAGTTAATATTCTTAAGAATGAATAAGACTGCTGAAGACTGCAATATGATATTATTGTGATAATCAACAAGTTATAATTTATGTTATCGGATCTCGTTTCGTTATTCACGTCTCCCTACATGGGGTCCTAAGTTGAAGGGCAAAGTGTAATATAATCCAAAAGCAAAAAAACTTAAGAAACTAGATGTTTGTAATGAGTATCAAAATGTAATGATGAGAAATTAGATTAAAGGAGAATAAAGGTTGAAGAATAAAGGACAAACGCATCTTTTTATTGCAAGATCTCATACCCCATAAGCTTTCTGTATTACTTTTGCTTTTTCTTAAAGCTCCACTGCAATGCTTTACCTATAATATGCTTTTTATCTATACACAGTATCACCTGCATTCCTTCACTTTTACATTTCATTTTAACATATGAAAAATAAAAAGGTGTTGACATTTGCCCTTATAAGGAAGAATGTACAAAGCTGTATTTTCTGAATTCAAATTCCCTAAACTGCATAAGATTATTGTTTAATCAATGTACATGATTAATAGAAATTTGGGTTCTATTGCCAAAAAGAGAGTATGATTGGAAAATTTTTCTATTATAAAAAAGAATGAATGTCAATAGAAAGATTCGATTTTGACTTCGTAGAATCAGGGTTGTTGTTGCCTGTATAAATTAGACGGGTACATATGAAGACCAAAATTTAGAGAGTAAATTTCGGCCTAAATTTCCAAAGTAGATGGGGGTAGCTGTGCAGTTTGCCAATTAACAAGGTCACAAAAGTAAAGCTACTGCATTTTCATAGTCTAAAAGACTATTTTTGTTCTGTTAGGGAATCTTACATCTTTTTTCTAGACTAAGGAATTTGAAACCTAACAAATGGTGCTTTCTATACTACTTTCAAATCAAATAATACTAAAAAGTGGAGACTTGTAGTAATGCGTTTAAACAAAGCAAAGATCTTTAGCTTTGTTCTCCCTCTACCATGCTTACATGTGGTTGCGAGAATCATTTCTAATCGTGCATAGCTGAGTTTGTGTCGTGTCTTGTTCAAATTGTGTGGAACATGTTTAGAGGGTTCGTGTCATGTTTAGTTGCGTTCATGTCGACCCATTTATTTGATAGGCCGCTAAGGCTAAACTCAAACCAGCTTATTCCGTGCTGACTTCTTATCAGGTTAGTGAGTCATCTCTAGAATTATCAAACCTAACCACAAAGCCACCAAATAAGCACTTAAAGCTGACAGAAGAGGGTGAATAAACAAAATAATTCCCAGGCATAGTGAAGGACCATCCAAAGTATTTAAAGAAGCCGATTTTCTATGATTAGAGAACAGAATTCACCCTGCAAACAAAAACCTCAACCCCATCCAGAACCCAAAATTCCTGTTTAACCTCAACAATCACAAGAGCATCAACCTATGTGACAGTGATGTCGGCACTTGCAACAAAAGTAACAAACTATTTCAGGTTGCAACTTTCTTTGAAAGGTAACAATTTACAGCCCAAAGTCATAAAATAAGATGAAGCTTATCAACAGGTCCAGCTAGAAATGAACTTCTTTTCCCTTTGTCAAAAGTGAGACTAGCTTGATATCCCATCTACCAAGATATATAAACATGTATCTCTTTGATCTTCAACATGGCCACTTCATCTAAGTTCTTTCCAGACAAATACTCCTGCACATAAAGAAGCTCTTTTAACTTCTTGCTGTTGCTGCTGATCTAGCAGTCATCAGTTTTACCTCGGTTGCTAGGACTCTGCTTCTCTAGAAGATATAAACACATACACAAACAGCCATTTTGGTGGATTTCAGTGAGAAACAACTGCAAGAATACGACTACAACTACATTGAACCATGCACCAAATGAACTCGCAAGCACCTCCAAGCGACCAAGATGACTATAAACTGAAGGACACAAAACCCCAGCTTGGGGAGCGGTGGCCACATGGAGGAGTACGTGGTGGAGGGGGGTGGATTAGCGACAGGGCCACAAGCACTTATGATCTTGTCGAACAGATGCAATATCTATATGTTCGAGTAGTGAAAGCAAGAGATCTCCCCACAAATCCCGTCACAGGAAGCTGTGATCCATATGCAGAGGTGAAACTCGGGAACTACAAAGGCAAAACACAGCACTTTGAGAAGAAAACGTACCCTGAGTGGAACCAAGTCTTCGCATTCTCAAAAGAGAAGATTCAATCTTCAATCCTCGAAGTTTATGTCAGAGATAAAGAGATGGTAACGAGGGATGATTATGTAGGAAAGGTGGTCTTTGACATGAATGAAGTGCCCACCAGGGTTCCACCAGACAGCCATTTGGCACCTCAGTGGTATAGACTAGAGGACCGCCGTGGTGAAAGCAAGGTGAAAGGGGAGATAATGCTCGCAGTGTGGATGGGTACGCAAGCTGATGAAGCTTTCTCAGAAGCGTGGCATTCAGACGCTGCTACAGTTCATGGAGAGGGTGTTTTCAGTGTCAGATCAAAGGTTTATGTTTCACCTAAATTGTGGTATCTTCGAGTTAATGTGATTGAAGCTCAAGATGTAGAACCCCATGACAAAAGCCAACCTCCTCAGGTTTTTGTGAAGGTTCAAGTTGGAAACCAAATACTTAAGACCAAGACATGCCCAATCCGAACAACTAACCCATTCTGGAATGAAGACCTAATCTTTGTAGCAGCTGAGCCTTTTGAAGAACAGTTGGTGCTTACGGTTGAAAATAAAGTGAGCCCTTCAAAAGATGAACTTGTGGGGAGGATAGGCTTGCCACTCAACATCTTCGAGAGGCGAATGGATCACCGGCCGGTACAATATCCTCGCTGGTTCAACCTCGAAAAGTTTGGTTTTGGTGTTCTAGAGGGAGATAGGAGAAATGAGATCAAGTTTTCAACCAGAGTTCATCTCAGAGCCTGCCTTGAGGGTGCTTACCATGTACTAGATGAATCAACTATGTATATCAGTGACCAAAGGCCTACTGCTCGGCAACTGTGGAAGAAGCCAATTGGAATACTTGAAGTGGGTATCTTGAGTGCACAAGGGCTTCTACCGATGAAGACTAAGGATGGCCGAGGAGCCACAGATGCTTACTGTGTGGCTAAGTATGGACAGAAGTGGGTGAGAACCAGAACAATAGTCGAAAGCTTCAGTCCCAAATGGAATGAGCAATATACATGGGAGGTTTATGACCCTTGTACAGTAATCACATTGGGAGTTTTTGATAACAGCCACTTGGGAGGGAATGCTGGAAATGGAACTGGAAGGGACTCAAGAATTGGAAAGGTAAGAATCCGGTTGTCAACCCTTGAGACGGATCGGATTTATACTCACTCTTACCCACTTCTTGTTCTACAACCATCTGGAGTGAAGAAAATGGGTGAGCTCCAACTTGCTTTTCGGTTCACTTGCTTGTCTCTCGCAAATATGATCTATCTTTATGGCCAGCCCTTGCTGCCAAAAATGCATTATCTGCATCCTTTTACAGTGAACCAATTAGATAGTTTGAGATATCAGGCCATGAACATTGTAGCAGTAAGGCTTGGCAGAGCTGAACCTCCACTGAGGAAAGAGGTTGTGGAATACATGTTGGATGTGGATTCTCACATGTGGAGCATGAGAAGAAGCAAAGCTAACTTCTTTAGAATTGTTTCTCTGTTTTCGAGCATGATTTCTATGAGCAAGTGGCTTGGTGAAGTCCGCCATTGGAAGAACCCAATCACTTCAATTCTAGTTCATGTCCTCTTTTGCATATTGATCTGCTACCCAGAACTGATACTCCCAACCATTTTCCTTTACATGTTTATAATTGGAATATGGAATTTCCGTTTCCGGCCGAGGCATCCTCCACATATGGATACTAAACTTTCACGGGCAGCAGCAGTTCACCCAGATGAACTAGATGAAGAGTTTGACACTTTTCCTACATCCAAGCCTCAAGATATAGTGCGGATGAGGTACGACAGGCTTCGAAGTGTGGCAGGCAGAATTCAAACAGTGGCAGGCGACATTGCAACACAAGGGGAGAGATTTCATGCTCTGCTCAGCTGGAGAGATCCGAGAGCAACAAGCCTCTTCATAGTTTTCTGCCTTTGTGCAGCAGTGGTTCTTTATGTGACACCCTTCAAAATAGTGACTTTGGTTGCAGGATTGTACGCACTAAGGCACCCAAGATTCAGGAGCAAGATGCCTTCAGTACCCAGCAATTTCTTCAGAAGATTGCCAGCTCGAGCTGATAGCATGCTCTGAAAAGAGGAACAGAACAAACAGGTTCCTAAGAATTCTGATTTGATTTCTGCTGTATCTCTAGACTTCTAATTTCTATGAATTGACATGTCTTTCCTAGTTTTCTACTTTCTAATTTCTACTTTTCACATTTGAAATAACCACTACAAATAATAGAAAAAATCAGCTTCCAAGGCAAAGGTTATTCCAATATCATTTGTTTCCAAAAAATCTCTGCTTAGAGCTTCCTTTTTGGTAACCATACAGTACATAGCATACAAATTCTAGACGGAACACCCAAATTAGATGAAGGAAAATATAATATGTAAATGTTTTAGAAGCAGAGCTCTAGGATAACTCCCATTCAGCTAAACTAGATTTCTAATTTCACTTGTTAAAATCCAAAAGCAGTTTAAAATTTAGTGTGTGCACGTGTGGCAGATAACTGTGACACATACAGAGAGACTGAATAGGGAAGGAAATTTCTTATGCTAACACATCAACATGACTCAAACCCGACACAAAGTGAGTTTAACTTCATTCATGTCATAGACAGGTTAGCACGACTAACCTGTTTATTAAATGTAAGGTTTCGGGATTTTAACAGCAACTTGTTTGGCATGTCTATGACATGAACACAAATACAACTCATAACATGAGTAGAACCCACAAAACCTGCTTTTGTACATGGATTATTTTATAAGCAAAGTATATAAACCTTTAAGTTGTTTAACCCATCTAAAGGCTTGTATCGTGCCAACCGTATAATCATAGTTATCAAATCGTGTATTGGAAGGCGTATCGTTTTTTAAAAATAGTGTATCGTATAGCGTATCGTATCGTGTATCGTAAGATACGATGTAATTTTAAATAAATAATAAAAAAATATATATATACCTTTAAAAAAAAATTATACATAAAAATATAGCATTTCATTAATACTCCACCAACTATTCAAGTCATCAACATAGTCCACTAACATTATAATGCAAAGTTCACAACCATAGTTCACTAATTCAAACTTGAAACACCGTTGGGCTTTGTAAATAAATTAAAAAATTAACATTAATCAAGATTAAGAAATTTTGATACAAAAAAAAAAAATTAACTTTGTAAATAAATTAACATCATTTCTTCCACTGTACAAGACCACATGTTTGTTGGAGTACTTGTCTAACCCAAAACGACATCATTCTATAAAAAAAATTAAAAAAAAAATCAATCTACCTAGCCTAAAATGACGTTGTTCCATAAATAAATAAAAAACAGTTTTTGCACGTATCGGACGTATCGTACCGATACGTATCGTATCGTATATCGGACGATACAGCGCAAAAACGATACAGAACTACGATCCATATCGTTTTATTCCTGTATCGTACGATACTAATAACTATGCGTATAATAATCAAGCCTTGTTAGAAATAATCACACAGTTAATTATGTGGCATTTTGTGTGACCCATTCATTGAAATACCTGTATTTTGACATGAAATGAACCACGTCACAATGGCCACCCTAACATTGAAGGATGTTTGATAGACCGATGTAGGAAAGCATGGTGTCGAGTTTGCTTACATACAGATTTCAAATAGTAATATTCTTGTAAATTTCTTTTTGGCAAGGGAAGTGTTTGATAACTAAGTACTAGTAGAAACTTCGAATTCAATAATTGGATAAGCCACAGCATGTCGTAAAGCCACAAAATTTAGATCCAACGTCAAATGGGCTGTGTGGATATCATACTTTATTTGGATAATTGAAGCGCATATAATACAAGAAATTTGCCTATATATGCATGTAATAATCCCATATCTTACCATGAAATCAATGCAAATTTAACTAAAATCAAGTTATGCATCTATCAATTGACACATGTTTGTATCCAATTCCAAGCCCAGAAATCAGTCCCATGAGCTACATTCTTGTACTGGTGAATGTGTGTGCGTGTGTGTGTGTGTGTGTGTGTGTGTGATGAAATGAGTCATAATCTCTAGAAGCAACAAAGAAACAAGAAGCAATGTAAATCTTTGAAGATCATTTCAACTTCAGTCAAAAACGAATAATAGCAGAAATTGTATGAAATTACAAATCAGACAAACGCACCTGTAATAAAAGCAGACCCAGATGAAAGTTGTTTCATAAAGACAACTCTGTTCTTTCCAAAGCCTCCCATCCCATACCACCAAGACAGTCCCATCCAAGTATCACACTTTCCTCAAAACTCACAAATAAGAAACATCAAACCCACAAATAAATTATATTGAAAAATTTCACTTCAAATTAAAAAGTTTCAATATACATAAACCTGAGCTTGGTGGGTTTGGTCTTGTGCTTATTAACCAACGGATACTTGCCGGCCGGGTAGATTAGGGTGGTGCCTTGATAATACGCCGCCGTTTAGACCATGATTGCCCGGAGACCAAGCTTGTGGTACATTTTGGACCTCGGAAAAACTTCCGGGCTCCAGAATTAGATGAGGGTTTGCATGGTTTTGGAGTTTCTTGGCTTCGGCGCCATGGTGGAAAGCTTTGAGGCTATGTCACTGTAGGGCTTTCTATGATTTTTATCTTTCGTTTCATAGGTTGTATTCTATTTATGAAACACTGCGGAAGCAGTATAATCTGGTTGGAACTTACCGGCTCGGCTCGGCTCGGGTTGAATTTGTACCCGTGTGACCGTGTCCATTAGTTTTGTTTTGGGAATTCGTGCCTATAAATTTTAAAGCAAGTTGACCCAAATGTTTATTGCAATCCTCTACTAATCGAATAATTGTAACGAATTAAATTAATAAAATAAGTTTAAATAACATTAGGGCTAGGAGTTGGTCAAAGTCCATCTTGTAGCATATCTCTAGTTCACTCGCTCCTCACAAATTTTGGATTATTTTCATACTTTTTTTTTTCAATACTATTAGAACATAATTTAAAATTTTAATAATTGTGACTATTAGATTGTCAATGAGTCATTATAATAAATTATTACTAATCCCAACACAATCAATCCAATGGTCATAATACATTAAGTCCCTAGATTATGTCTCATTAGCATTAATATTTTTTTTCACGGTAAAAAATGGTTAGGTTAATTTATGTGCACCTAAACTATCTTCTCTCTAGTTTAGTTAAAGACAGATCATTTATACTGGGATTAAGATATTTATGAGAGATAAATTTTTTATAACTTATTCTCAAAGAGTTGTCGAGATTGGAACTATTTTCTTATTTTAGAGATGGTATAATGATGATTTGGGCTTCAAGACAGAGAGTTTCTCGAGCCAATTTTCACCCTATGAATTTGAGATTGACCTCACATGCATTTGGTGTTACTTGTCCTTCTTCACCCCCCCCCCCCCCTCTTATCGAGGGCAAAAGTAAAGTACGAGATATAAATTAAAAAAAATTAACCAAATAGAACTTCCTAAGACTACTAAATGGGCTGTAGGGCTTTGAAATCCAATTCTTCTTAGGGACAGGCCAGACCTGATCTCAACCAGGATATGGAATGGCTAGGTCCATGGCATTTTTGTGGTGACTTTGGACCTACACAGGCCGACCCAACCCTCAAACAACACTGGTTTTACATCAAGGCAATGTTATATATATTAGGTTGAGTTTAAACTCATTGTTTGCTTTAATGGGTGGCAAAGATTCACAAATCCATGCACCCAACAATTGTTGGGTTTTAAAAGGTTGGGATGAGACCAGGCTTGGTTTGCCTGTGAGCCAACTAGTTATATAATGTTCCTCATGGGCATTAAGGAGGAATGACTACTTTATTTGAATATAATCAAGGTATTAATTCAACACATTAGGTACTGATCAAGTCTTTTGAGATGGAATATTTGAAAAGTGAAATGAAAAAATCAGAATTAAAAAAATTATTGGAACCCTTTGGAGTGTTTTCGAAAAAATTGATTTTTTCTTGGAAGCTGTTGAATAAGTCTCATTTTTCAAATTTCCTTTGGTGCTTATAAAAACTATTTTTGCCTAAAAGGTTGATGAAAAAGTCGCCCAATACGTCCGAGTCCAAATAGACCAACAAGAGCTACATTAAGAATAAATAATGATAATATATATTTTTAAAAAAATAGTTACCAAGAGTTACCTGAACATGCTAGAGTCTAATATATTATCCTTTGAACAAGTTAGAGTCTAATATATCATCCTTATCCTCTTATAACAGGCCATCAGCCAGTAATGATTGTGTAAATTTGTAGCCTATCTATGGCTTGTGTGCAAATTTTTTTTTTTTTTTTGCAAGTTAAAAGAATGGGGTAAACTCCAAGCAGCTCACAGATGAGTAAATATTCGATGTAAGGATGATATCATATAGCATTATTACATAGTATTATCAATTAATAATAAAACATTAAATGGGTAAAGTGAACTCCACGTAGATAATTATTGACTTATATAGAAAAAGAATGAGTAATTATTTGCTCACATAGACGTGTAGTTTTTGACTAGTGTGAAGTCTATTTTCTTATTTGTTTACATATTATTGATTGGTGATATTATGTGATAATACTGACGTGGGCTCGCTGTTGCATTGAATATTTTCTCCTCATGGAGAGGGAGAGAGAGAAGAAGAAGGGGAGGAGGAAGAAGAACTGATTTCCTTTGAATTTAGCACAACTACCAACTCCATCATCGTGAACATTTTTTACACTCTTTCGGTATTCCCTGCAAATATTTTCCACAAACTTACCTACTCATTTTACAGGTCTTTAAATTTACTTCGTGAAAGAAACTGTCACAATGGACCATCTTGGAAAATTAGAACATTGAACAACTACCAAGTGTTTGAAACTACATTCAACTCAAAGAATATTTTAAATAATAATAAATACGAGTTGTAAATTCAAGGTTTAGCGTTTGAATCTTAACAATATCTTAGAATTGGGTCATGAGAGATTAATTTATCATAAATAGTTTAGCCCCATTGTGGATGACATGTCATCGACCAAACTGGGAAATGGATTAATTGAAGTGTGCGTAAGCTGATCTAGACACTCTTAACCGTTAAAAAAAACAAAAAAAAAACTACAAATCGAGGACAATTTTAGTCTTTCCTTTATGATTAATGTTATTTAAACCTAAAAATGTGACATTATTTGTTGACCTAATAATGTGGCTTCGTTAAAATCATTGGATCAACACCAAATTCTAATGTTTAATAAAGCACATAGTTAATCCAAAAATCATAATGAATTAGGTCGATAAAATAAGTCACTAAATTAGCCTTTAATAGCATTGATGTTGCTTTATTGATACTATTGATAAAAGGAGAGTACGAAGGTAGGTGTCCACTTGCAATACTCTTAATCTCTTCTGTCTTAATTACTAATAACTTCCATTCTAACTTCACTTAATCGTACTTAGTCACTCATAACTCTCAATCTAACTACACTTAACCGTAATTAATTGCCTATAAATTATAATCTTTATATAAATTTATTTCTCCTACTTTAATATCTCTTTTGATATCTCACTTTCAGACAATTAGGCACAAGGATATGAGTAAATAAATGTTTAAGCCCCTTTTAGCTGAGGAAAAAATGGCCAAAGACCAGCATGCATGCAGCAATATGAAGGCCAGGTGGACAATTAGTCTGCCAACTCAACGAAAAAACTCTCTTTGGTCTCTCTAGAACTAAAGAGTTTTCGGTTCTGTCTCTTTAAGCACTACAAGTCTACAAAATAAAAGTAATAACACAGCAAACTCAACCTCTTCCTCTTTAATCAAAGCCCTTTCTTCTTTGCCCATCACCTTCATTTCTCAGTCAGAAATGGCTGCTAAATCATTATCCCTACAATTTTCTTAATCCATGAAGAAAAGAAGAGAGAGAGAGAGATTTACTTCTACTTTTATAACTTAATTTATCTAGCCATTTTTTTTTGTCTATCTATACAACTCTGTGAAAAAAGGATACAAGAAAATCCATAAATATCCAAAGAAATAGATTGAAAGGTGTAATGGTGATTAGGGTTTATCTCATTTCATTCCTGTCGTGGACGTGCCAACCAGAGAGAGCTAAGAGCCCGGAGGCGGTGGAAATACTCGCCGATTGCCAGAAAACACCTTGCTGCTTGACGGGTTGTCAGGATTTGATGCAGCCGATGAAGTGTTTGGTGCCTCAGATTATCTGCCTGTAAGTTCATTTTTTTCATCAAAAAAATGAAAAAAAAAAATCAATATTACATGACAAGTTCAACTATTGTATCGAAATATACTTTTTCAATATCGTAAATTTTTTATTTTATTATTTTATAATCAAGCTAAATTTACAATTATAGAACAAAATCAATATCATATCAAAATATTTTTTTTTGATACCATAGTCATACCCAAGGTTGCACCTCATGCATGTATGATTAGGGGTTTCTTGGTCACTTGAAACATTTCGAAAATGATAGGATTATGAAAATGATGTAAGTGCATAAATTCTTCTGACTTTTGTTTGCTAGTGGTTAGATTGTCCACGGGGGGGAAAAGAATAAAAGCAACTTGAAAAAGACGCAATGTGTGTATTTTTCTTCCTTCAGGTGGATATTTGTGGTGTTGTGTAGGTCCTTTTCGACCATGATTCTAGAAATTCGACCACAGTAAATATAAGTTCAAACTTAGCTAGCTAGGCCATTTTCTACCATACCCAAAAATAAGATTGCTAGATCCAATTAGATTGGGTGATGAGTCAACTACGTTAAATTATGATTAGAGATGATGCCTAATTAGAATCGAAGTAAAGAACTTGATAACGCTCTTAACCTTTTAAGATTGATCTCAACATCTGAAATTTTTATCAGTAACTTTTGGATCAATCATAATATCTTTCAATATGATATCGAATTAATACCACAAATTTTTCTTTAGAAATGATAAAAAAATTCTTCTACCATACCATACATGGAACAAAATAGTAATGACAAGTTATGTTACCTATTGTAAAGTGGAATTTAAGAAGGATTAGATATTTTCAACTTGAAATTCAACAAAAACTATAATAAAATATGAGTTATGAAGACAATGAAAAAACAAGAAGGAAATCATTGTGGCCAGCTTGAATAAGTAAAAGAGTAGGAATAAAGAAGAAACAACATACACACATATTTCCATGACTATTCTCCCATGAGAATTTTCTTTATGAAGACTATCATAGGTCTATTTTAAGTTTTTTCTCCCTTTTTTGTCAAAGGCCTTGAATTGCTTTCTCTCCCTCTTTTTTTTTTTCTAGAGCTATAAATTATTAAAATTAGGAGTAAACCAATCACAAACTGCTATGTATACCAAGTAACCACCTCCAACTTCCATTAACTAACTATTCTTATATAAAATTATTTTTGCTACCCTATAACTTTTTGTAATTATTCACATGACTCTTGAAGTAATTGAGTGAGAGAGGAAATGATGAGAAAGAAAGATAAAACAGGCAATGGTGGGTAATACACATGTGCATTGCACAAGGACGGTCGCTAGTTTTCAATTAAACAAAAGAGAACTATATCCGCATATAAAGCCTCCCCTCAGCTGCCCTGCTCCCTCTCCCAACATCCAAAGTTGGGAGAACTCATTTGATAGCAACCCCAAAAAAATAAATTTTTTGTGCACGTTTTTCTAAGTATATATTTTCCTTCTAAGTCTCTCTTAGGAAATCAAAAGGTATTTTTTTCAATTGATCATTTCATTTTCCTCACCTAACTCTTAGGAGGAAGATTTTCTCTCAACATCTCATCGTCTCAATTAAGACGTACATTCAAGGTTTAAAAAATTGCCGTTACAAGGCGTAACGACGGTTATACATTAAAAGTAGAGAAATATGTTTCCATCATATACAAAGTTTACAAAAAAAAAAAACACGTGTAACAACTGTTTGATTATCTTGTGCATCTCTTTCAACTCGTGCATTTTTGGTATTAAACTCATTCTTCACATATAAAAAATTTCTTCCTAAATTGGATTTATACCTATAATATGAAAAATGAGAATTGGCAAGTGTTTCAAAAATTTAGAGACTCCAAAATAAAAAAATAAAAAATTTATCTAACCTTCAAAATATTTTGTATGATACTATTGAATTCATTATTAATCAATAATACTTTATATTTATATGACCTAAAATAAGCATGTGTAAATTAACAACGAATCATATAATCCATAGAAAAGCCTATGCTTTGAACTTCCAATTCAACCTAAACTTGTGAAAAATCCATTAAAAAAAATACTTTCTTTTTTGTTGGTTAGCAGAACTCACTGAAGTCAATGAGTTAGTAGAAGTTTAATGTCGTTCTCAAAATAATAGCAAGTAACTGAGTTAATGGTGAGTCAACACATAGACTTCACTCAGATGGCCTTGACAAAGAAAGATGATAAGACTATTGAAGTTATGGTGGATGGTCCATGACTCCATATGGTGTCTTTTAAGTCAAACGATTATGAAAATGACATCATTAGGACATGGCCCTTAGATTCCCATGATGGAGATATCATATGGCCCACCTCTTTCTAGAACTATGTGTGTGTGTAAATTCGTGCATACAAATCATCTTCTTACATGAAAGTCATGCAAATGATTTTTATTCTAAGCCTATGAGTCATTTGATTCGTGTATGCAATCAATTGAAAATTCTTGGATATCAATAAGATTTTAAAAGATTTGTGTAATAAACGAGTTTATCCACTGAAAAAATATAAGTTATCGTTTAACTAAATTGACACATAAAAAGAATTTAATGGAATAGACATCCCGTTAAACATAATGACAAATTATATGAGAATGAGTTGATCAGATTTGAACATCACACAAACTCAACCCGACTCCCCGACCTATTCTTACTCCTAATGTGAGACCAGGGTTTCTACAGTTAATAGCCGTTGAGCATATATACATTAGATCCATGAGGCTTTGTGAGCTGGAGAGTAGGTTTGGAGTAGGTTTCCAACCCAGGCAAGGAGCAGATTCTTGTCTATGGGCATCAACATCACAGCTACGTGTATATGTCTGAATGTGTACGCGAGGTTTTACAGATGTTAATGGACAATCCTTGTGGAGGGTGGGAGGTAAGATTATTTTAGTAGGACTTGAATATTAATTGTTCAAATCGGAAAAGTTGACTCATCACTCATCACATAAGAAGTAAGATTACATATATTTTTTCTTTCGGAGGTTAAAGTGACGATTCTGCAATGATTGTAATCTTATATATTGTAAACACAATCATGCTAATGTATATGTATATGTATGCAAAAAAATTGTTAGTTTTATGCCTAGAATTAAAACTAATATATACATGCATGTATCTATAGAATTGATGCCATGTATATGCCAATATTGCTATGTTTTTATTTTGTTTAGGAAATTACGTACCTGTCTGACAAAACCTTCAACAGTGGAGAGCTTGTTCATGGCTATGGCCATTTGGCCCATGTAGTTGGCCATGTTTGGAGGGCAGCTCAGTGAATCAGAAGCAATGGTGTCTGAGAGAGATTGATTCAGAGCATCAAGCCCTTGAGATAAAGCTTCTTCGGCCTCCTGTGTCGATTGTTGTAACCCACAGATGCCCAAGAGCTGTTGTTCCGATAATGGCTCAATTTGGTTTAGAATAATCTAGCATATATACACAAGATTAGTTGATCAAACTTTAGTTCTGATATAGAATCATACAAAGATATATATATATATATATATATATATATATATACACACACACGTATGCATACAT